>CM060967.1:20792283-21359783 GCA_030765045.1 Tenodera sinensis | reverse complement strand
TAGACGCTGGTCTACTGATGCCAAGGTCGTGGGATCAAATCCGGCCAAGACCGATGGTTTTTAAGTGTGCTTAAAAGCGAAAGCTCCATGTCAGTAGACTTACTGGCATGTAAAACAACTCCTGCGGGACGAAATTCCGGCACAGCGGCGATGCTGATGTGATCCTGCAATTGACAGCGTTGTTAAAAAACAAAATAATTTTTATTACCTACTGACACTCTGTATTAGGGTTACCTACTATTACTCTGCATTAGGGTTACCTACTGATACTTTGAATTAGGGCTATCTACTGATACTTTGTATTAGGGCTATCTACTGATACTTTGTATTAGGGTTACCTACTGATACTTTGAATTAGGGCTATCTACTGATACTTTATATTAGGGTTACCCACTAGTACTTTGAATTAGGGTTACCTATTAATGTCGGTGTGGGTGTTTCAGCTGGTTAGACGCTGGTCTACTGATGCCAAGGTCGTGGGATCAAATCCGGCCAAGACCGATGGTTTTTAAGTGTGCTTAAAAGCGAAAGCTCCATGTCAGTAGACTTACTGGCATGTAAAACAACTCCTGCGGGACGAAATTCCGGCACAGCGGCGATGCTGATGTGATCCTGCAATTGACAGCGTTGTTAAAAAACAAAATAATTTTTATTACCTACTGACACTCTGTATTAGGGTTACCTACTATTACTCTGCATTAGGGTTACCTACTGATACTCTATATTTGGGTTACTTACTGTTGCTCTGTATTTGGGTTACCTACTGGTACTCTGTGTTAGGGTTACCTACTGTTACTCTGTATTTGGGTTACCTACTGTTGCTCTGTATTTGGGTTATCTACCGTTACTCTGTATTTGGGTTATCTACCGTTACTCTGTATTAGGGTTACCTACCGTTACTCTGTATTTGGGTTACCTACCGTTACTCTGTATTTGGGTTACCTACTGTTACTCTGTATTTGGGTTACCTACTGTTACTCTGTATTTGGGTTACCTATTGTTACTCTGTATTTGGGTAACTTACTGTTACTCTGTATTTGGGTTACCTACTGTTACTCTGTATTTGGGTTACCTACTGTTACTCTGTATTTGGGTTACCTACTGTTACTCTGTATTTGGGTTACCTACTGTTACTCTGTATTTGGGTTACCTACCGTTACTCTGTATTAGGGTTACCTACCGTTACTCTGTATTTGGGTTACCTACTGGTACTATGTATTAGGGTTACCTAGTGTTACTCTGTATTTGGTTTACCTACTGTTACTCTGTATAGGGTTAACTACTCATACTCTATTAGGGTTACCTACTGGTACTCTGTATTTGGGTTACCTACTATTACTCTGCATTAGGGTTACCTACTGATACTCTATATTTGGGTTACTTACTGTTGCTCTGTATTTGGGTTACCTACTGGTACTCTGTGTTAGGGTTACCTACTGTTACTCTGTATTTGGGTTACCTACTGTTGCTCTGTATTTGGGTTATCTACCGTTACTCTGTATTAGGGTTACCTACCGTTACTCTGTATTTGGGTTACCTACCGTTACTCTGTATTTGGGTTACCTACTGTTACTCTGTATTTGGGTTACCTACTGTTACTCTGTATTTGGGTTACCTATTGTTACTCTGTATTTGGGTAACTTACTGTTACTCTGTATTTGGGTTACCTACTGTTACTCTGTATTTGGGTTACCTACTGTTACTCTGTATTTGGGTTACCTACTGTTACTCTGTATTTGGGTTACCTACTGTTACTCTGTATTTGGGTTACCTACCGTTACTCTGTATTAGGGTTACCTACCGTTACTCTGTATTTGGGTTACCTACTGTTACTCTGTATTAGGGTTACCTACTGTTACTCTGTATTAGGGTTACCTACTGTTACTCTGTATTTGGGTTACCTACTGTTGCTCTGTATTTGGGTTATCTACCGTTACTCTGTATTTGGGTTATCTACCGTTACTCTGTATTAGGGTTACCTACCGTTACTCTGTATTTGGGTTACCTACCGTTACTCTGTATTTGGGTTACCTACTGTTACTCTGTATTTGGGTTACCTACTGTTACTCTGTATTTGGGTTACCTATTGTTACTCTGTATTTGGGTAACTTACTGTTACTCTGTATTTGGGTTACCTACTGTTACTCTGTATTTGGGTTACCTACTGTTACTCTGTATTTGGGTTACCTACTGTTACTCTGTATTTGGGTTACCTACTGTTACTCTGTATTTGGGTTACCTACCGTTACTCTGTATTAGGGTTACCTACCGTTACACTGTATTTGGGTTACCTACTGGTACTATGTTATAGGGTTACCTAGTGTTACTCTGTATTTGGTTTACCTACTGTTACTCTGTATAGGGTTAACTACTCATACTCTATTAGGGTTACCTACTGGTACTCTGTATTTGGGTTACCTACTATTACTCTGCATTAGGGTTACCTACTGATACTCTATATTTGGGTTACTTACTGTTGCTCTGTATTTGGGTTACCTACTGGTACTCTGTGTTAGGGTTACCTACTGTTACTCTGTATTTGGGTTACCTACTGTTGCTCTGTATTTGGGTTATCTACCGTTACTCTGTATTTGGGTTATCTACCGTTACTCTGTATTAGGGTTACCTACCGTTACTCTGTATTTGGGTTACCTACCGTTACTCTGTATTTGGGTTACCTACTGTTACTCTGTATTTGGGTTACCTACTGTTACTCTGTATTTGGGTTACCTATTGTTACTCTGTATTTGGGTAACTTACTGTTACTCTGTATTTGGGTTACCTACTGTTACTCTGTATTTGGGTTACCTACTGTTACTCTGTATTTGGGTTACCTACTGTTACTCTGTACTTGGGTTACCTACTGTTACTCTGTATTTGGGTTACCTACCGTTACTCTGTATTAGGGTTACCTACCGTTACTCTGTATTTGGGTTACCTACTGTTACTCTGTATTAGGGTTACCTACTGTTACTCTGTATTAGGGTTACCTACTGTTACTCTGTATTTGGGTTACCTACTGTTACTCTGTATTTGGGTTACCTACTGTTACTCTGTATTAGGGTTACCTACTGTTACTCTGTATTAGGGTTACCTACCGTTACTCTGTATTTGGGTTATCTACCGTTACTCTGTATTTGGGTTATCTACCGTTACTCTGTATTAGGGTTACCTACCGTTACTCTGTATTTGGGTTACCTACTGGTACTCTGTATTAGGGTTACCTACTGTTACTCTGTATTTGGGTTACCTACTGTTACTCTGTATTACGGTTACCTATTGTTACTCTGTATTAGGGTTACCTACTGGTACTATGTATTAGGGTTACCTAGTGTTACTCTGTATTTGGTTTACCTACTGTTACTCTGTATAGGGTTAACTACTCATACTCTATTAGGGTTACCTACTGGTACTCTGTATTTGGGTTACCTACTGTTACTCTGTATTTGGGTTACCTACTGTTACTCTGTATTAGGGTTACCTACTGATACTCTGTATTTGGGTTACCTACTGTTACTCTGTATTTGGGCTACCTACTGATACTCTGTATTTGGGTTACCTACTGTTACTCTGTTTTAGGGTTACCTACTGGTACTCTGTATTAGGGTTACCTACTGTTACTCTGTTTTAAGGTTACCTTTTGGTACTCTGTATTTTGGTTACCTACTGTTACTCTGTATTTGGGTTACCTACTAATACTCTGTATTTGGGTTACCAACTGTTACTCTGTTTTAGGGTTACCTACTGATACTCTGTATTTGGGTTACCTATTGTTACTCTGTATTTGGGTAACTTACTGGTGCTCTGTATTTGGGTTACCTACTGTTACTCTGTATTTGAGTTACCTACTGTCACTGTTTTAGGGTTACCTACTGGTACTCTGTATTAGGGTTACCTACTGTTACTCTGTATTAGGGTTACCTACTGTTACTCTGTATTTGGGTTACCTACTGATACTCTGTATTTGGGTTACCTATTGTTACTCTGTATTTGGGTAACTTACTGTTACTCTGTATTTGGGTTACCTACTGATACTCTGTATTTGGGTTACCTATTGTTACTCTGTATTTGGGTAACTTACTGTTACTCTGTATTTCGGTTACCTACTGATACTCTGTATTTGGGTTACCAACTGTTACTCTGTTTTAGGGTTACCTACTGGTACTCTGTATTAGGGTTACCTACTGTTACTCTGTATTTGGGTTACCTACTGATACTCTGTATTTGGGTAACTTACTGTTACTCTGTATTTGGGTTACCTACTGATACTCTGTATTTGGGTTACCTATTGTTACTCTGTATTTGGGTAACTTACTGGTACTCTGTATTTGGGTTACCTACTTATACTCTGTATTTGAGTTAGCTACTGTCACTGTTTTAGGGTTGCCTTTGGTACTCTGTTTTTGGGTTACTTACTGTTTTAAGGTTACCTTTGGTACTCTGTATTTTGGTTACCTAATGATACTGTGTATTTGAGTTACCTACTGTTACTCTGTATTTGGGTTACCTACTGACACTCTGTTTTAGGGTTACTTATTGGTACTCTGTATTTGGGTTACCTAATGTTACTCTGTATTTGGGTTACCTACTGTACTCTGTATTAGGGTTACCTACTGATACTCAGTATTTGGGTTACCTATTAGTACTCTACCTACTGTTACTCTGTATTAGAGTTACCTACTGTTACTCTCTATTTGGGTTACCTACTGTCACTCTGTATTAGGGTTACCTACTGATACTCTGTATTTGGGTTACTTATTGGTACTCTACCTACTGTTACTCTGTATTAGAGTTACCTACTGTTACTCTCTATTTGGGTTACCTACTGTTACTCTGTATTAGAGTTACCTACTGTTACTCTCTATTTGGGTTACCTACTGTTACTCTGTATTACAGTTACCTATTGTTACTGTGTATTTGGGTTACCTACTGGTACCCCGTATTAGGGTTACTTACTGTTACTCTGTATTTGGGTTACCTACTGTTACTCTGTATTAGGGTTGCCTATTGATACTCTGTATTTGGGTTACCTACTGGTACTCTGTATTAGGTTTACCTATTGTTACTCTGTATTTGGGTTACCTACTGTCACTCTGTATTAGGGTTACCTACTGTTATTCTGTATTTGGGTTACTTACTGTTACTGTTTTAAGGTTACCTTTTGGTACTCTGTATTTTGGTTACCTACTGATACTGTGTATTTGGGTTACCTGCTGTTACTCTGTATTAGGGTTACCTACTGTTACTCTGTATTTGGGTTACCTACTGTTACTCTGTATTAGGGTCACCTACTGTTACTCTGCATTTGGGTTACCTACTGTTACTCTGTATTTGGGTTACCTACTGTTACTCTGTATTTGGGTTATCTACTGTTACTCTGTACTTGGATTACCTACTGGTACTCTGTATTACGGTTACCTATTGTTACTCTGTATTTGGGTTACCTACTGGTACTCTGTATTAGGGTTACCTACTGTTAGTCTGTATTTGGGTTACCTACTGTTACTCTGTATTACGGTTACCTATTGTTACTCTGTATTAGGGTTACCTACTGGCACTATGTATTAGGGTTACCTAGTGTTACTCTGTATTTGGGTTACCTACTGTTACTCTGTATTACGGTTACATATTGTTACCCTGTATTTGGGTTACCTACTGGTACTCTGTATTAGGGTTACCTACTGTTACTCTGTATTTGGGTTTCCTACTATTACTGTTTTAGGGTTACCTATTGGTTCTTTGTACTAGGGTTACTTATAGATACTTTACATTAGGGTTATATACTGATACTTTGCATAAGGGTTTTCTATTGACATTGTATTAGGGATACCCCTGATACTAAAATGTATTTGGCGAAATTATAACTAGGGAGGTGATAACAAAAATCAAGGGGCAATTATAACCTGAGATGAAGGGGGCATTAATAAGGTATTGGGAGAAATTAAATGGGGTGGTAATATTAGCGTCAAAGGAGTAATTGTGCACAGGTATCAGCGGCACCCATGAAAAAGGAGGTAGTACTACTCAAGTATCAGGAGCAACAGGTGGGCGATTATTGGTGAGGAAACAATAAGAGGTAAGTATAAGGAGCAACTATAGCAAGAGGTAAATATTGGGTAATTAAAACTGTAGAGGTGGCACTTTAGGAAGTGTCAGGAGCAAAGGATGGGTCATTGTAGGGGAGGGGGTGGCAGTTTTATGTAAAGTATCAGGAGAATGGAATGGGTCATTGAAGGGGAGGAGGTGGCACTTAAAGTATTAGGAGCAAGGAATGGGTCATTGTAGGCGAGGATGTGGCATTTTTATATAAAGTATAAGGAGCAAAGGTTTTGCCAATAAAGGCGACGGGGTGGTGGCATTTTAAAGTATCAGGAGCAAAGGATGGGTCATTGTAGGCGAGGAGGTGGGACTTTTATATAAAGTATCAGGAGCAAAGGATGGGTCATTGTAGGTGAGGAGGTGGCGCTTTTATATAAAGTATCAGGAGCAAAGGATTTGCCGTTGTAGGCGAGGAGGTGGGACTTTTATATAAAGTATCAGGAGCAAAGGAGGGGTCATTGTAGGCGAGGAGGTTGCAGTTTTATGTAAATATCAGGAGCAATGGATGGGTCATTGTAGGCGAGGAGGTGGCATTTTAATGTATCAGCTGCAAAAAAGATGGGTCATTGTAGGCGAGGAGGTGCCATTTTAAAGTATCAGGAGTAAAGAATGAGTGGAGGTGGCAGTTTTATGTAAAGTATCAGGAGCAATGGATGGGTCATTGTAGGCGAGGAGGTGGCATTTTAATGTAACAGCTGCAAAAAAGATGGGTCATTATAGGCGAGGAGGTGGCGCTTTTATATAAAGTACCAGGAGCAAAGGATGGGTCATTGTAGGCGAGGAGGTGGCGCTTTTATATAAAGTATCAGGAGCAAAGGATGGGTTATTGTAGGCGAGGAGGTGGCGCTTTTATATAAAGTATCAGGAGCAAAGGATGGGTCATAGTAGGCGAGGAGGTGGCGCTTTTATATAAAGTATCAGGAGCAAAGGATTTGTCATTGTAGGCGAGGAGGTGGCATTTTAAAGTATCAGGAGCAAAGCATGGGTCATTGTAGGCGAGGAGGTGGCGCTTTTATATAAAGTACCAGGAGCAAAGGATGGGCTATTGTAGGCGAGCAGGTGGCGCTTTTATACAAAGTATCAGGAGCGAAGGATGGGTCATTGTAGGTGAGGAGGTGGCGCTTTTATATAAAGTATCAGGAGCAAAGGATGGGTCATAGTAGGCGAGGAGGTGGCGCTTTTATATAAAGTATCAGGAGCAAAGGATTTGTCATTGTAGGCGAGGAGGTGGCATTTTAAAGTATCAGGAGCAAAGCATGGGTCATTGTAGGCGAGGAGGTGGCGCTTTTATATAAAGTATCAGGAGCAAAGGATGGGCTATTGTAGGCAAGCAGGTGGCGCTTTTATACAAAGTATCAGGAGCGAAGGATGGGTCATTGTAGGTGAGGAGGTGGCGCTTTTATATAAAGTATCAGGAGCAAAGGATTTGCCGTTGTAGGCGAGGAGGTGGGACTTTTATATAAAAGTATCAGGAGCAAAGGAGGGGTCATTGTAGGCGAGCAGGTGGCGCTTTTATATAAAGTATCAGGAGCGAAGGATGAGTCATTGTAGGCGAGGAGGCGGCGCTTTTATATAAAGTATCAGAAGCAAAGGATTTGTCATTGTAGCCGAGGAGGTGGCATTTTAATGTAACAGCTGCAAAAAAGATGGGTCATTATAGGCGAGGAGGTGGCGCGTTTATATAAAGTACCAGGAGCAAAGGATGGGTCATTGTAGGCGAGGAGGTGGCGCTTTTATATAAAGTATCAGGAGCAAAGGATGGGTTATTGTAGGCGAGGAGGTGGCGCTTTTATATAAAGTATCAGGAGCAAAGGATGGGTATTTGTAGGTGAGGAGGTGGCGCTTTTATATAAAGTATCAGGAGCAAAGGATTTGCCGTTGTAGGCGAGGAGGTGGGACTTTTATATAAAGTATCAGGAGCAAAGGAGGGGTCATTGTAGGCGAGGAGGTTGCAGTTTTATATAAAGTATCAGGAGCAAAGGATTTGTCATTATAGGCGAGGAGGTGGCATTTTAAAGTATCAGGAGCAAAGCATGGGTCATTGTAGGCGAGGAGGTGGCGCTTTTATATAAAGTATCAGGAGCAAAGGATGGGCTATTGTAGGCGAGGAGGTGGCGCTTTTATATAAAGTATCAAGAGCAAAGGATGGGTTATTGTAGGCGAGGAGGTGGCACTTTTATATAAAGTATCACGAGCAAAGGATGGGTCATAGTAGGCGAGGAGGCGGCGCTTTTATATAAAGTATCAGATGCAAAGGATTTGTCATTGTAGGCGAGGAGATGGGACTTTTATATACAGTATCAGGAGCAAAGGATGGGTCATTGTAGTTGAGGATGTGGCGCTTTTATATAAAGTATCAGGAGCAAAGGATTTGCCGTTGTAGGCGAGAAGGTGGGACTTTTATATAAAGTATCAGGAGCAAAGGTGGGGTCATTGTAGGCGAGGAGGTTGCAGTTTTATGTAAAGTATCAGGAGCAATGGATGGGTCATTGTAGGCGAGGAGGTGGCATTTTAAAGTATCAGGAGCAAAGGATTTGCCATTGTAGGCGAGGAGGTGGCATTTTAAAGTATCAGGAGTAAAGAATGAGTGGAGGTGGCAGTTTCATGTAAAGTATCAGGAGCAATGGATGGGTCATTGTAGGCGAGGAGGTGGCATTTTAATGTATCAGCTGCAAAAAATGGGTCATTATAGGCGAGGAGGTGGCGCTTTTATATAAAGTACTAGGAGCAAAGGATGGGTCATTGTAGGCGAGGAGGTGGCGCTTTTATATAAAGTATCAGGAGCAAAGGATGGGTCATAGTAGGCGAGGAGGTGGCGCTTTTATATAAAGTATCAGGAGCAAAGGAGGGGTCATTGTAGGCGAGGAGGTTGCAGTTTTATGTAAAGTATCAGGAGCAATGGATGGGTCATTGTAGGCGAGGAGGTGGCATTTTAATGTATCAGCTGCAAAATGGGTCATTGTAGGCGAGGAGGTGGCGTTTTAAAGTATCAGGAGTAAAGAATGAGTGGAGGTGGCAGTTTTATTTAAAGTATCAGGAGCAATGGATGGGTCATTGTAGGCGAGGAGGTGGCATTTTAATGTATCAGCTGCAAAAAATGGGTCATTATAGGCGAGGAGGTGGCGCTTTTATATAAAGTACCAGGAGCAAAGGATGGGTCATTGTAGGCGAGGAGGTGGCATTTTAATGTATCAGCTGCAAAAAATGGGTCATTGTAGGCGAGGAGGTGGCATTTTAATGTATCAGCTGCAAAAAATGGGTCATTGTAGGCGAGGAGGTGGCATTTTAAAGTATCAGGAGTAAAGAATGAGTGGAGGTGGCAGTTTTATGTAAATTATCAGGAGCAATGGATGGGTCATTGTAGGCGAGGAGGTGGCATTTTAATGTATCAACTGCAAAAAATGGGTCATTGTAGGCGAGGAGGTGGCATTTTAATGTATCAGCTGCAAAAAATGGGTCATTGTAGGCGAGGAGGTGGCATTTTAAAGTATCAGGAGTAAAGAATGAGTGGAGGTGGCAGGTTTATGTAAATTATCAGGAGCAATGGATGGGTCATTGTAGGCGAGGAGGTGGCATTTTAATGTATCAGCTGCAAAAAATGGGTCATTATAGGCGAGGAGGTGGCGCTTTTATATAAAGTACCAGGAGCAAAGGATGGGTCATTGTAGGCGAGGAGGTGGCATTTTAATGTATCAGCTGCAAAAAATGGGTCATTGTAGGCGAGGAGGTGGCATTTTAATGTATCAGCTGCAAAAAATGGGTCATTGTAGGCGAGGAGGTGGCATTTTAAAGTATCAGGAGTAAAGAATGAGTGGAGGTGGCAGTTTTATGTAAATTATCAGGAGCAATGGATGGGTCATTGTAGGCGAGGAGGTGGCATTTTAATGTATCAACTGCAAAAAATGGGTCATTGTAGGCGAGGAGGTGGCATTTTAATGTATCAGCTGCAAAAAATGGGTCATTGTAGGCGAGGAGGTGGCATTTTAAAGTATCAGGAGTAAAGAATGAGTGGAGGTGGCAGGTTTATGTAAATTATCAGGAGCAATGGATGGGTCATTGTAGGCGAGGAGGTGGCATTTTAATGTATCAGCTGCAAAAAAGGGTCATTATAGGCGAGGAGGTGGCGCTTTTATATAAAGTATCATGAGCAAAGGATGGGTCATAGTAGGCGAGGAGGTGGCATTTTAATGTATCAGCTGCAAAAAAGGGTAATTATAGGCGAGGAGGTGGCGCTTTTATATAAAGTATCAGGAGCAAAGAATTTGTTATTGTAGGCGAGGAGGTGGCATTTTAAAGTATCAGCTGCAAAAAAGGGTCATTATAGGCGAGGTGGTGGCATTTTAATGTATCAGGTGCAAAAAAGGGTCATTATAGGCGAGGAGGTGGCGCTTTTATATAAAGTATCAGGAGCAAAGAATTTGTTATTGTAGGCGAGGAGGTGGCATTTTAAAGTATCAGGAGCAAAGAATGGGTCATTGTAGGCGAGGTGGGACTTTTATATAAAGTATCAGGAGCAAAGGATGGGTCATTGTAGGCGAGGAGGCGGCGCTTTTATATTAAGTATCAGAAGCAAAGGATTTGTCATTGTAGGCGAGGAGGTGGGACTTTTATATAAAGTATCAGGAGCAAAGAATGGGTCATTGTAGGTGAGGAGGTGGCGCTTTTATATAAAGTATCAGGAGCAAAGGATTTGCCGTTGTAGGCGAGGAGGTGGGACTTTTGTATAAAGTATCAGGAGCAAAGGAGGGGTCATTGTAGGCGAGGTTGCAGTTTTATGTAAAGTATCAGGAGCAATGGATGGGTCATTGTAGGCGAGGAGGTGGCATTTTAATGTATCAGCTGCAAAAAATGGGTCATTGTAGGCGAGGAGGTGGCATTTTAAAGTATCAGGAGTAAAGAATGATTGGAGGTGGCAGTTTTATGTAAAGTATCAGGAGCAATGGATGGGTCATTGTAGGCGAGGAGGTGGCGCTTTTATATAAAGTATCAGGAGCAAAGGATGGGTCATTGTAGGCGAGGAGGTGGGACTTTTATATAAAGTATCAGGAGCAAATGATGGGTCATTGTAGGCGAGGTGGTACTTTTATATAAAGTATCAGGAGCAACGGATGGGTCATTGTAGGCCAGGAGGTGGCATTTTAATGTATCAGCTGCTAAGAATGGGTCATTGTAGGCGAGGTGGCATTTTAATGTATCAGGAGTGAAGGATGGGTCATTGTAGGCGAGGTGGCATTTTAATGTATCAGCTGCTAAGAATGGGTCATTGTAGGCGAGGTGGCATTTTAATGTACCTGGAGTGAAGGATGGGTCATTGTAGGCCAGGAGGTGGAATTTTAATGTATGAGCTGCAAAGAATGGTTCATTGTAGGGGAGGTGCCTTTTTTAAAGTATCAGGAGCAAATGATGGGCCATTGTAGCTGAGGTAGTTTTTCTCAGGTTTGCCCTCTGCAGCATAATGTCCTGATACTTTGTACTATCAGTATGACCTTGGCCATTATATTAGCCTGATGCATACTTTGGTTTACGACCTCCTCGAGCATTATATTCTGATACTTTGCACTGCGAGTATTAAGTCCTCAGTTATTATATTCTGCTGATAATTTTAACTGGCTGTTTTACCTGTCCAACCATCATTGTTGTTATAAACTTTGGTTTTTATTACCTCTCAACCTTTATATTCTGCTCCTGCTTTGCACTCCAGTATTATCTTCCTATTATATTCTCCTGGTACTTATTTTAGTGACTATTATATTCTATTGTTTTGCTAATATTACCTCCTCTACCTTTATGTTCTGATGATATTGTGCTTTTTCTATTGTGACTCCTTCACCTGCTTGGCTACTAACCTGCTGATACCTCAAACTTTTCAATATTATAATGAAGGATCAGGAGTAGTAATAACCTACGAATTGTGAATACGAGTGTCAGCTTTAAACTCTAGGTTTCGATATTCTCCATTGATGATCTCTGGCTTTCTCTGCTGATGTTTGTGACTGAAGCCTCAGGACTCCTGCTCGGTCTTAAAGCTGAGCAACATTTTGCAAGAAGCTGCAATTGTGGCAGCCAGGATCATGTTTACCAACAGTAGCTTTTTGGCCCTCAGCAAGTTCACTGCCATGTGCCCATAATGTTCAGTGTATTTCAAGGTAAATATGGATCCTATGGACAGTAACTATAAAATAGCTGGTGTTGCACTACATGACTCTCTACTCTTGTACTAACTATTCCTACAAACACTCTATCTTCATGTCAGTCGAGATAAACATTTGTACAAATTATTGCTAGGGTTCTTGCAGGTGCAAGGGGAATATGGGAGAAAATCCAGTAGATGGAGATCTCTCCTATTTTAGGGTTGTCATTAAGACACGCCTGCTAATACATGTACAGAAAAAGACAATTTTAAATATGAATAATAAAGGGTAAAAATGTTTAATGTAACACATTTGATAAATAAAGTATAATGATGTACAAAATTATTATGAAGTTTGGAAATAGGACAGCTAACCTTTTTAGGATTATTTATACATTTAGTTTAGTGTAGTATACAGATGATTGTATAAAATATACAAAGAATCATGGATAATTTGTAAACGATAAAGGGAAAGACTACATTATGAGCCTTGCATTCCTTATTTAAGTGATAAATACATTTCAAATTGGGAAGTGATTGGTCTACTTTTTGGTGCTCGTGGAGTGATTACTAAATTTACTTTTAATTTGTTCCGACCTTTTGAATTGTTTTAGAAGATATTGGTTTACAAATTATCCGTGATTCTTTCTACACTTTACACAATCATCTATATACTACACTAAATTAAATGAACAAATAAAATAAATGATTCTAAAATAGCTGTCCTATTCCCAAATTTTATAATAATTTTGTATAAAATATTTTTACATCTTATAATTTTTTATCCCTTATTATTCATATTTAAAATTGTCTTTTTCTACAGATCTATTAGCAGACTTGTCTTCATGACAACCCTAAAATAGGACAGTAATCCAACTACTGGACTTGCTCTCATTCCCTTGCACCTGCAAGAATACTAGCAATAATTTCTGCAAATGTTTATCATCACAGAGATAGAGGAATTAGTGTTTGTAGGAATAGTTAGTACAAGAGAAGAGAAAGTCAATTGAGTGTAACACATCAGATTTTTTAACTTACTCATACCATAGAACCAATTTATCCTGTTGCAGATATCCTGGATTTTTTCATTACTAAACATGTTGCACACTTTTCTTTTCTTTCTGTACTTTCATATGACCTTAGTTCACATCACTTTCCTGTACTCAAATTCTAGAACCAAATTATACTAGTAATAGCAACTCAATAAGTCAATCCTTTGACTGGAATTGCTACACATGCCTCTTGGACAAAATCACTGATTTAAAATTCATTTTGAGATTAACATAGCTGTTGATCTATTAACATAAAAGCCTGAGTATAGCAGTTTTTTTAATTTTCACACTGTTCTTGCAGTTTATGTGATACTTTCTCATACTTATGAAAATGGAGAGTGAAGAAGAGTTAAATATTGAATATAGTAGGTGTGAAAATTCTGAAGAAAGCTATGAGATGTCAGGAAAAGAAAGTGATGAATCAGTTTTATCTGAAAGTGACAGAGCGTGGTGCTAGCAGTGGCATGTGGTGGTCACAACAATTACCCCAGCTGTATAGGTTACGGTACTGAAAAATCATCCTATACTTTAAAATACATATTCCAAAATGGTCAGGTTATAAATAGATATCTACCATATGCTTAGCACATTATAGCCCATATAAAAATGGTCTTTTTTGAATATTGTCTATTACAGGGTCACTCGCATTTATTTTCAATGTCACATTTACTAAATACACTTTAACAGAAACACGCATAAAACAACATACTCTTCGCCCTTTAGTTTCAGAAGGGCACAAACAAGGTAAGTAGAGTAGAAGGGCACAAACAAACTTTCAAACTTGTGGCAACAACACTATAAAAGTCTGACCTGATCTACATGATGACCGACATATTTTCCCCTGTTTATTTTCATTTTGTTAATGGGGGTCACTTTCATAAACAAAAAAAGGATTTAAGTCATTTCTTAACAACACTTTTTAATGTTAGTTTAATAATTTTAAATATATGCGCTTTTCATATCGTTTGACATTATTATACTATGGCCTATAAAAAGACACCATTATTGTAGGGTTACTACGAATGTGTGTATCACTATTTCTCTTTCAAGCTTTCTATGTCGATATGTTGAAGTTTCCTTGTAACGAATTGACTACACTCTGCAGTGGCTATCGAAAAATACTGCTCTACGACGTCAAAGCCAAGCTAGCTGGAATGAAACTGAACTAGCCAATCAAATGCACACACTTGCCTCTGCTGGCAGACAGGACCACACTAGCTATAGGGCTTTGATACGCATGCGTCAATACAACACTAGTAGGCGAACTGGTATTGAGGGGAACAGGTTCAAGCCCAGTCGCCAAGATCAACAGCTGTCTAGTGGCAAGGTGGAATTTTGAATCTTAAGTACCGCAACGTTCAAGCTCGATGTGCGTATTTGATTGAAACACGAAAAATTTAACACCACATCGGAGCACCCTGGTTAGGTTTCTTGGGGACTATAATCCCAGAGAATTATAGTATCTGCTTATGCGACACCGGGTTTGCCGCATGGCTTGCAGGTACCCCCAGTAACAGAGCAGCTACTCCAACAGCGCAAGCTGAGCTCCCAAGCAATCCTAAGAGATGCTTGAATTCAAAATTTTAACCTCCATATATGGATACACACACCAGTAGTGCCCAACAAAAGTTGCACACTGATTAGCAGCCGCTGAGGAGCATAAACGTGCTACCCCTTCTACCCACAACCCTATTATCACCTGTCACCCTGGAAAACCCCATATCCTGTCATAAAGTGGTTAAGCCCCAAAAAGCGTAGGTACACGAATGACACATCTTGGGCTATTTTCAGCCTGCCAACAGGTCAGTAAGTCGGTCAACCAGCACAGTTGCTCTTGAAATCTCCACCAGGGTACAACAACCTCACCGCCACTGAAGATGTCTGCCACAGTCACAGACGAAACATCTGGGAAGGAGCCCAGCAGACCACCGCCCAGAATATACTGTATCTAGTAATGACACTGTCTGTGAAAGCCTTGGAACTTTGACTTACAGTTTAATGAGAAAATAATGGAAGACTTTCTAAACAATTGCAGCTATCTCCAAACTCTACACCAGCAATGCAATTAACAGAATGTCAACAAAGCAATCCCCTGGCCATGATATGAACCCTACCTTCGCTAAAAGCTCTTCCAAGAAAGACCCTTGTACTCCTAAAACAAATATAAAATGCAATCATACATTCCTACAACGTGGAAGCATGCCATAACAACATGATAACTAGGACTCACATTTTTAGGTGCTAAAATCTTGGGAAATATTTATTTTTATGTGCTAAAATAAATAAAATATTTTTAAGATCTAAATGGCTCAACTACCTAATATAAATGTACCTATTATTCAGATTTTTAGGTGCTAAAAAGTTGGGAAATATTTATTTTTTATGTACTAAAAATGTTAAAAATATGTGCTAAAACAAAATATTTTTTTAAAGATCTGAATGGCTGATCTAATAGAAATGTGCCTGGTACATTTCACCAGACGTTATTCTTAGAAGGGATAGCCAGGTACTTCAGAATTGCAGTATATGATCACATGCTTCCTCAAATTTTCCATCCCGAAAGATTGTCGATTGTCATGAAGGTCTTATAGTGATCGCTCCACATCACAAAAAGTGGAATATCACTCACACTCACATCAATAATTTCTTCATGTTGCCCATCCAATACATTTAAAATGTTAGACTTATGTTAAATCCACTATTATTTTTGAACACTTCCTTGCATTTTCTTTTTAAATTTTGTGCTGCAGAACCAGAAAGAACATTGTGTTTCTTCCCCACATCCTGAACTACTTGAACTGCTTCTCTCAATGGCATTCCTACTGATTCAAGCTTCTTTATGGAATCACAAAGGAGTCACAGATTTACGGAAATGTATGCTAAGTCATTTCTTAACACAGTGTACAATTTAGTTTATTTATGACAGCAGCAAAACCATCCAGGTTTTCTGTATAGTATTGAACTGTGGCCAACATGTTCCCCAGCGAGTCACCACAGGAGGCAGTGGAGTGTTCTGATTTTTATTCTGAAAAATTTCAATCCGTTTAGGTGACTTGGAACACTTTTTTTCCATTAGAAATCAATCTGCCAATGTCAGGAAACATGGCCCTAATTTCCTCACATATTCTATGCTATCCATGCACAGCGCATAGTTCCAAAAAGACACATTAGTGATGCATTAAAACTTCTAAACATACAGGACAAAAGCATAAATTTCACAGTAAAAGTGGAAAAAGATGATAAATTACTATTTTTAGATGTAAAATTAATCAAAAACAAGGATAGGCTAAACTTCGGTATTCACACAAAACCACCACAGACAACTACATAAAAGCTAATAGTTACAATCCAAGAAGCCACAAACAAGCAATCTTCAATAGTTTGAGACAGAATATCGTAAGACCCCAAAAGGAAATCATTTATGTAAATATTTATTGCAAATGTAATTTATTTTTGGTGTTGATACGAATTAGTTGAGTACCTAACGAAAACGTGTTGCTATTGTTCATTGCTACAAAAAATTAAGTTTGTTTAAAAAGTCATAAATGTTAAGTTCCACATTTAAATTTAATATATATAAATAAAAGAATTATGTGTGTTTAATATTAAAAGCAAAGGGAGAATAGCTAAAGATCGCTTCCCTAACAATACGGGAACTATTTGATGAACGCATACGTGGATGTATACAACAAAGATAGCTTCATGTAAAGTGGCGCTGGAATTGTTAATAGCATCCGTATGTTTGAGATGTGAAGATGTGTTTCTATAACGCACGTGGATGTGAGTAGAAAAGACTTTAGAAAAGTGGAAAGACTATCAATGAAATATAAATAGGTGCGATGAAAGATAATTCAATTGTAACGACGAAAAAAGTGTTAAGAAAGTGATTTATAGTGAAGTTACATAGAGTGTTTATCCATTCCACCTAGTACCACACCCGGAGAGAAATAATAGTCTCATTGCTCAATCCAAAGCACATTCTAATTATAAAAACTGTTAGCTAATGCTGGATTTCTGACAATGAAGTCAAAAAGCTGCACCAAGTTTAACACATAGATTGGTGAACATCCCTCTTCCAGCAGAAGAATACAAAACAGAATATTACAAAATAATTGAAATAGCACAAAAAAAGAAAAAAAAATGGTTTCCCCAAAGAATTAGTAGATAAAAAAGTAAAAGGAGCAGTAAAGAAAAAATTACTAAAAGAAACTACAACTTTCACAGCAGTAGAAACAATAATGACATTCAAAAAATTCGCATATCATCCATGGACCAAGATAAATTTAAAAAGTGTTCAAGGAATACAACATTCAGGTAGCACCAGTAAACCATTACTCCATAAAAAACCTGCTGCTTTCCAACATCAAAGATGCTATCAAACCTAACAAAAAATCCGGCATATACCAAATTGAATGCAGTGATTGTAATGAAATATACATAGGAAAAACCAAAAGAATTTTAGAAATTAGATCCAAGGAACACATTAGGAACATCAAGAGTAAACAATTAGAAAAATTAGCAGTTGCCTTTCACTTTTGGACCAAAAATCAAGACATAAAGTCAGCACCGAAACTCCTCAAACACATAACCAGAAAACAAAAACTGTCCACATGGGAACAAATCTTCATTTTAAAAAATTGAAATCGAGTATTTAATTTTGACATTCCCCAGAAAGATATTTTCAGCAAGTTCCTTGAACAGTTACCAGAAGAAACTTCTGAAGAAGCATCACCATCCGCATCATGGAAACCCAGTCATTGTCCAATTGATAATGGAGGAAAGTTAACCTCCAAAATGCGTTCCGGAAAATTATAAATGTAAGTGTTGTTTAGTGTTATTGATGCACCTTTTACATTAAATTGAAAATAACAGCACTGTTTTCAAACTTCTAAGAAAGGAAGATAATTTACAGACTTGCAGCCACGTTACAGATTTCCTATGGCATTGTTTTTTCAATTCTGCATAATCCCTTACACATGAGACGTGTTTGTGCCAAGATTATTGACACCTGAACAGAAGTTGATGCGGGTGGAAGTGTGTATGGAACTGCAACATCTTGTTGAGCTGCATGGGGATGCATACCTGAATTCAGTCATTACAGGTGATGAAAGCTCGCTTCACCATTACAACCCGGAAGGCAAACAGGCCTCCTCAGTATGGAAATCACCTGATTCTCCGATGCCAAAGAAAGCAAAGGTTGTTTGGTCAGTAGGAAAAGAAATGGTCATTTCGTTCTTCGATTGCCATGGAACGGTGTATCAACATCATGTTCCTTCTCATTCAATGGTTAATGGCAAGTATTACAAGTCTGTTTTGGATGTCCTTGATAAACACAGCCAACAAAAACAACTAGAACTGCATCCCCCTGGTTGGCACCTGCACCATGACAATCCCTGCCCTCATGTGTCCAACATTGTTACACAGTATTTGGCCCACAGAAACACTGAATGTGTTCCCATCCTCCATACTCTCCAGACTTGGCCCTCTGTGACTTTTATCTCTTTCCCTCTCTGAAAAAGGAACTAAAGGGAAAGCATTTTGTTACTTCAGAGGCAGTTGTGAAGAAGGCTGAGGTGGTTATAAAGATGTCAAAAGATGGCTTCCAGCGTGTGTTCCAGGACTGGCAGAAGCATTGGGCAAAGTGCATTAAACTCAATGGAGAATACTTTGAAAAAGTCAAACCAATCTGGAATAAGACTAGTGTATTTTATGTGTAAAGAACACATTCTCAGTCTCGCCCTCGTATAAAATTGAATCGGCGTTGAAACACTTAACATCACTTACATTTACACATTTAACTTCACTGGCTTCAAGAGCTTAAATTTCTGCCATCATCAGAATTGTCAAATTGATTCTTGTGGATAACAGTACAATATAAAACATGTAGAAAATTTCCAGGTGAATAGATTGATGAACATCTCAAATGGAACACACAT
The DNA here is from genome assembly GCA_030765045.1 of Tenodera sinensis. Taxonomy (NCBI): domain Eukaryota; kingdom Metazoa; phylum Arthropoda; class Insecta; order Mantodea; family Mantidae; genus Tenodera; species Tenodera sinensis. The sequence continues at coordinate 21,340,566 of CM060967.1, read as the reverse complement.
GTTGAAAATCTGCCATCCACAGTAAGCCAAATTTCTTTTGTACTTAGGACTATAAATAGTTAACTTAGGCACTCTAAGGAATTTTTATTTTGCCTATGTATATAGTTTATTGAAGTTTGGTGTAATATTTTGGGGAAATTCTGACAGAGGAGATTTTATTTTTAAGTTACAAAAATGAGTAATTAGGATAATTATGGGTTTAAATAAAACACATACACGTAAAATATATTTAGGTTACTGTTAATATTACCTTTACCCTGTGTATATACACTAGAAGTAGTGATATATGTTAGAAAGCACTTAAAACAGTCTGAAAACATAAATATGCCACAAGGAGTAAACAATTTTACTCATTAGAAGCAGCAAATATGCTGGTATTAAATTGTATAATAAATTACCAGAAAAACTGAAACTTGCCATCTCAGAGACTATGCTTATAAGAAAGGTAAAACAATTCTTAATGTTGAATAGCTTTTATTCCATAGATGAATACTTATCTTAAATATTACTGTATTCTTATCTTCAAATTGACAAATGTGACATTTCCTTGTAACAAAGATGTATGTATACTCTATATTCCTGATACGTCCTATATGATCTACAGGAGCTATAAACATAAGCTTGAAGCAACTTCGGTTGTTACCAAATAGTCTTATACTTGGAGAAACTTCTTTCTACTCATATCATGTAATGGAGACAAGCTTGAAATAAGGGAAATCATTAGTGAAAATCTGATGTGTTGCACTCACATGACTTTCTCTACTCTTGCACTAACTATTCTTACAAACTCTTATTCCAATATCTTCTTTGTGTTACTTGAGATAAACATTTGTACAAATTATCTTATTTCCTTTTAGGTACAAGGGGAATATGGGAATACAGTAGACTTTGAGCGATAGTGAAATCTTTTAAAGCTTTCAGATTCCATTTTGTACAGTTAACATAAAAAATTGAATAACGATGCTCCATTTGACAGACGTATAAGTTCTCCGAAATTCGCACAAACAAGGCATATTTCCTCTATGTGATCTGCAAGAGGAAATGGACCGAGACCACCTTCAAATATGCCCAGCCACTTCTAGCACCCCATCCATCAGTGAAAAATATTGGAGAGCAAGAGGATTAATGACTTCGTTGTCAGAAATCCAAGATTAGCTAACAACATATTTCCGAAATGGTTCTCTCTACAAAACAATTTAACATAAATTGTGTGTTTTAGCAAAATTACATTTTTTTGTATAGTAAGATTTGGTTTATCTGTTACAGTTTACTAGTTATGAAAAAGTTGTTGACAGTAAATACGACTACAGGGGCTATAACCAGAAAATTCAAAATATACATTTCATTTGTCATAAAAATACCTCAAACATATAGCATTTTAATCAAAACCATTATAGCCATTTTCAAGAAAACCAAAATTTTCCTTTAAAGGTTAGTTTAGGGTGGAGCAATTTTCTTCAAAATCTTCATGTCGCATCCCTGAAAGACATTACATACCAACTTTGGTTTTTAACTGACTTTTCGATTTTGAGTTATGCTGTCCACAGACTGACACACACGCCTCAAAACATATATTCCCGGTGAAATCTTGACATTGAATTTTGGGACGGAATACAATACTTCCAGTACTTTACTATACGAAGTAAAGAAAATAAAAAGTTATTGTTTATTTTCATCACATTCTGCCTCAGTGTTGCAACGAATGTCACCAGTTTTGCAGTGTTATACTATATGCACAATTTCTTTGTATTAGTAGTGTTGCTATGTTGTTGCACTGTAAACTGTTTCTCAATCATAATTTTCATCTCATACACTTTTTTCTTTCTTTGTTTGATTACTCTCCCTGTATGTAGGACTTACCAGCCTGTACCTGGGTCAGATGCCTGTCGGGGAGCACAGAAACCTATGCATTGGACAGATGAAGTGGTCAGTACAAGAGCGGGAAAAAGGATGAAATGCAGGAAAAATTTATGAATGGAAAGATGATGGAGCAGTTGGTGGAATGCGTGGATATGGAAGCCGCCTAGGTGATAGGCGAACAGTCTAACCACTCAGCCATGGCACCATCACCTCACACAGTTTGCAAAATAAAATACATCCATCAGTACTAAAATACCTTCTCTGAAATGTTTACCACTATCAAAACTATCACTTTACTTGGACATCTAACTCTACTGAATTACTCATTCATTAACTGATAAAGGGATAGTCTACAGGAGCACACACCAGGGTTTAAGTTACACAATAAAACACCACAAATCAAAATTTATATTTATGCAAAATATGTTTGTGTAAAATTCTGCTAGTACAAAATCTGTAAATTATACTATCAATAAGGATTCACTTACAGTGGTAGTGTGACAAATTTCAAATGCTCTACATTTCTGTCACTATTGTGGCTATTAAATACTTTAATATCTAAATCCCTGTGTATCTCATTTAAATTTACAAGCAAATTATCTAAGAATTTGCTAATGGTGGACTTTAACAACACTTCTGTGCTGCAATGAATCTTGTGTTATGTTTCTACACAACTCAAACTCACCTTTTTGAAACTCTAGAGGTACTTTATTAAGGAAAGAAAGCTTTCTTGCAGTAACATTTGTTTCATCATGGTATAGGTGATTTGCCTAGTGTAGTTTCCTCGGTGTTTTTACAGGATGCAGCTGCTGTCTCTAAGGACTCTCAAAGTGAACTCCTGTGGTCCGACGAGATTTCATGTGTCCTTGATGTATCGGCTTTGACCTGGTGATATCCTGAAAGTAAAACAACAAAAAAATCTGATGTGTTGCATTCACATGACTTTCTCTACTCTTGTACTAATCATTCTTACAACTCTTATTTCTATATCTTCTTTGTGTTGAGATAAACATTTGCAGAAATTATTTTATTGCTTATTTCCTTGTAGCTACACGGGGAATATGGGAATATAGAAGGCTTAGAGCAACAGTCAAAACTTTTTAAAGCTTTGACATTCCGCTCTCTTTGCATGGTTAACATAAAAAATGAATAACAATATTGCATTTGATGAAAGTCAATATTCAGAAATTCACACAAGGAATATCTCCGAAATGGTTCACTCTACAAAAAAATTTATTAGGACATAAATTATGTATTTTAGCGAGATCTACACTTTTTGTACATGAAAATTTGGTCCATCTCTTACAGTTTATGAGTTACACAAAAGTCATCCAGAGTAAACACGACTACATGGGCTATAGCAGGAAAATTCAAAATATATATTCATTTACCATAAAATATCTTAAACATATGACATTTTAATCAAAATCATTAGCCATTTTCAAGAAAATCAAAATTTTTTAAAATTGTAAAGGGTAATTATTATTTATTTATGCCAACAAACTTACTGTTGGCGTTTTTAAACATACAAGCCATGTGTGGGCAAAGTTTAAGAAAAATACAAACTAACTTGAGAATTTAATGCCATTCTGGCAGTTTGTCACAATAGCTCAGTGGTAGAGCGTCCGCCCGGCAAGCGGAAGGTCTGTGGTTCAAATCCCAGTTGTGGCATTGAATTTTTAAGTTCCAGTTCTACCTCTTAAACTTGTAAAGGGTAGTTTAGGGTGGGGCTATTTTCTTCAAAAAATTTGTGTGGCATCCTTGAAAGACATTAAACTTAAATACTGAGTCATAAAGCTATGTAGGCTTTCACGGCTGGCATCTAAATTGTAGAAAGCGAGAGGCTATTGAAATTTACAAGCACCCTAACAACTTTAATAAGAAGGAGGCGGCCTTAAGATTAAACAGCAACTGGCATCCGGTCATAGAACATCATAAGAAGCAGGAAAGCAAGGTAAGCCAATCAGAAGAGACCAGCAGCATAAGAGAGATAGAACCCCCACCACCAGCCACCACGCCTCTGCATGCCCCGGGCCAATCAGCGCACGTTGCGCATGATATAAATGGAGCGCCACAGACAGTCGACGCATCAGTCGCAGTGATACCTTCCACGAGGAGACCGACGCCACTGAGGATGTTTACCGCAGTTGTAAACGAAACGTCTGGAAGACAGATCTCCAGCAGACCATGGCATAACAGCCCGGAAGATACTTCATTCTACAACTTAAATACTGACTTTGGTCTTTAATCGACTTTTCGTTTTTGAGTTACGCTGTCCACAGACTGACATACACACAGATGCCCATGCGCACACACACACAGACCTTTCTCTAAAAACACATTTTTTGTACTCAGGGGCCCCAAAATATATATTTCGGGTGAAATTCTGACATTCAATTTTTGGGTGGAATACAATACTTCCTCTACTTACTACTAGAGAAAGTAATAAGGCACATTTAGTGGTCACAGATTTACTAGTATCTAGCTTAGAAGTTACAATTAGAAGTAAGATGTACTTATAATATATGAAATCCAAATTATTAACACAGGAATAATTTACAATTGCATTAACAAATTAATTTGGAGATTCATAATTTGAATTACAAGCATTTTTAGGGATACCTAATAGAGAATGATTTTAAAATGATTTTGAGGCAATATTTCTATGTAAGCCCTTTAAAGTAATTTAATATGAAGTTATAGAGGCGGCAGAAAAGCCCCCTTAAATCAAGAATTGTGAATATAGTTGGTAAGGTCAGAATTTGTCTTTTTTCCTTGGCTTGGTCCGGCTTCACATCGGAAAGATAGTGTCCGCAAGAATTAAGTGATTTATCGTATAAAGTGTATTTCAGATGAACATATATAGTGGTAGAGAAAGACAAAGTGACGATGTATTGAATAAACGTATATTCTGCGAAGCATCATGAAAAATATGGACTTATGAAAATTTATAGTCTGTGCACGTGGAGTTGTGGACCCGTAGCGTGATTTGAAGGGACTCCAAGTCATTTGCTTATGTGATTTGTGTTAATATGTTGAATATACTTGTTTAAAGCTTCAAATAACAGCAGTACTATAAAGTGGATCCATATAAGTAATTAATTTAGCTATTTGTTGACCTATACTGCGCCCGAGGTACAAATAGAATAACAAAAAGAGTTATTCATGCTCATCGCTGGTCTAGCCCAGCAGCGATAAAGTTAGTGGGCACATCAATGTGTGGTCACCGACCCCCCCCTCCCCCTTTGTACAACTTATGTAACACTTTCCACTAATCTATTTTAGTATCAGGTTTTGTATCTCCATTGTTATTTTCACTGGAACTAGACTTTGTTCCTTTTCTTCCTCAAAACAAATTTATCCAACACTTGTTAAAAAGCACACACATACACAGTGTACTTTTAACAAGAATGAGTGAACCAAGCAGACCAGATGAGAAATGAGCTCCACTAGCTGGAAGGAAAGTGACATATTGTTTGTTTCTGTGGCAGACTATTGTCGCATTTTTGCAAATGCTGTTATAAAGTTCATAACATTCTTCAATCTTGAGTAGCAAACAGCAACAAAATGAGGGTAGGGTCCTGAGGTGTTTACAACTTGCCTGTGAGTGAGGTCACACTGATCGGCTCTCATAGCCTTTACAATGTATATACCCTGGGAGAGCTAACCTGGCTCTTGACAACCACATCACTCACAAGGGGTGGGTAAGGGGGAGCTCGGCTTATCACATCCAATTGCATTACAAATACACCATGTGACTATCACATGACCAGAAGTGTGTGTGTTTCCAGCTTCTGCCTTCTGCATGTTCTGCATCTCGCAACAATATATTGTTTAATAAGTGTAGAGTGAAAGAATGTGACTTACGGACAAATAATACAACAGTATATCTGGAGGGATTGTAGTTTTATTTCATATATATAGTTATATAGTTTCCGCTGCATATTTCACCGTTTTGTTGCATAAATAACAGATTTTAGTGGTCTTGGTTATGCTGTATCTTGTTTAAAAATGGCTTACAGTCCAGGTTAAGCCAAAAAGCATGTATTGGGTACAGGAATAACCCTAAAAGGTCAGGCCTGGGAGACGGTATGTGGAATACTTTGAAAAAGAAAAGGAAAATAGTGGATCTCTTATTATGGTGGATTGGCCACAAACAGCAAGTGAAAAAAGTGGCAACACTGCAACAGAGCGGCTGCCAGGCAGCTGTAGCGTCAAGTGCCAGGTCAGTTCGCCCAGGATAAAAATATGCAAACATATGTAGAGGAAAATGCTCGTATAAATCAATTCCTCTAAAAATGATCTTGAATTTATGTTTCAATGAAAAGCAACTCTTTCATTCAGTTTTAAACCATGACATTACTATATACAGGGGCATAGCAGCAATGGATGTGAGACATGTATTACATACCCTGTAACTTTCCTCAAACTGATTGCCAAATTGGTGATTTGAACTTGCGTCACTCTGCAGCAGTATGATTGGAAACAGAGCTTGGGTCAACAGCATGTTGTTAGTTGGAGGAAACTGCCATTGTGCACCTGACCCAAACGATGTACGGACCTAGACCACATCTCGCTAACATCATTACGTTTATAGTCGCAAATACAGGGTCATTCACAATTTATTTTGCTTCTTGCATGTGTGTGCGTGCGTGTGTGTGTGCTCTTCAGTTGTGAACATTTAAGCATGAGTTGAACACTTAGTTACTACTAAAGCAAACATAGGTTAACATTTGCATGGATTCTCAAACCAAAGTATGTACACAGACAGTTACATCCATGACATCACAACATGATTCAGAGCTACAGTAGTAAACAAAGTTGTCTCCGTGTCGTTCTTGCAATGAAAATCAAAATAAACTGTTATGTGATTGACAAACTCAACATAAGAAGCTTTCAAACATTAAAGTTGGTCTAAAAAGCAATGTGTAATCAAAGCAGATCTACCAAAATTTGCACTGAATATTATGACAAACATTAAAAAAATGTATAAAGCATTTCAACATCAAAGTTTATGAATCTTGGCTGTGCAGTTGTAAAACTTTAAACAAACTGTTTGGTTGATGTTCTTTTTTCAGAAGAAAAATGAGTTTGAAATTCCAGCAGTCATGACCAGGGATATGCATGATTCACAACAATCTGATTTTATTCGCGATTTTTTTCATAAAAAATTTGTATTTTGACATTTTCCAACTATATTCATGAATTTTAATGTTTAGCTTTTTTAACTGTTATTTTTACATTTTGACGCTTCCTGAGTAAAATAATTTTAAATAAATTGGTAACATCTGCATAGAGTTTTCTCTTTATTTTGATAATATATAAAGTATGGTGCATGTGACGCTAGTGATTATGGAACAACGGTTCAGACAAGTTCAATGTTGATAGTACATATGTTCATTTTCCGGTTCTCTGTTAGCACCATAAGTATAATCTGTGGTTAGTGCATTGCTTAGCACACCTGATTCAGTCTGTTGCAGTTTCTTGTTTGTACGTTTCGTGTGTCTCTAGCGTGCATATAGAAAACAGTCAAAGTTGTGATATTTTTAGTGGTGTGTTTGTTAAACTGAGAAGTATTGCTATATACAAAACATTAAATACATTTTTTTGTCTTAGTAAACCTTGTCGTGTAGTGCTACCTAAAAGGCAACTGTAAATATGCCAAAAGTCGCGCAAGTTTATTTAGAGCACATGGACTACATGGAAGTGACGATAATACTGTACTCTGTAAATGTTGCAATGTGACTGCATCACAGAAAAGAAAAGATACCTATATAAAACATGTGGAAATGGACAAACATAAAACAAATGCTTCCAAGAAGACTGCTGCAGTTCAACAAGCATTGATAGCAACATCATTTCTAACTACAAAAAGCAAGAAAGATGCGTCTCCTCAAGAATTGGCTAGAGATACGACAGAAGCATTCTTTAAAGCAAGTATACCTTTAGAAAAGATGGATGAACATTAGGAAGTGGATGGACAAATACATACAAAATAGGTACAGTACATCATGTTTCATAAACAGTTGTATCCTGGGCAGGGTGCAAAATCATTCAAAGTTGGTGGGGGCAAAGCACTTTAGTAGCGTATGTTTCGCTGTTTGTCTCATTATATAAACCACCCCCGGGACATTTTAGTGGGAGGGGGGGGAGTGGAACTCTAGGTATAAAATCATTGGTGGGGGCAAATCCTACCCATCCCCCTCCCCCTGGGATTTCACTTCCTGATCCTGGGTACACTTTTCCCTTTGGAGCGTTTTTGAATTTTCACACATCTCTGAGCGTGAGCTCAAGAATTAATTTTCAATTGTTGGTACTGCCAACATTTACAAAATTATTGTGCAATGCTACAGCACCTAATTTTAACATCGATTTAAACACAGCTTTTTGTATCAAATACGGTATTATATGACACAATTGTTATTTTTCTATAATACCATGGTGGCAAGGCTCGTGTTTAATTTTACTTAAATGTATGGAGTAGTCAAATATCTGTGGCTTACTGGTGTTTTGATAGAGGTCTAGTGGAAAAAACCTTATTCAGAAAAACATGTTATAAGGTTCTAAAGTAAGAACAAATTAGAAACTAAAAACTTCACTTATCTTAGTATTATTTGCTGACCCTGGGTTTCAAGCTGTGTCCAGCTCATTCTCAAAGCCAAGCTACAATCTTTTATTTTTTCTGAAAAACAATTACTCTTATTCAATTTTTATTTACCAATCTCTGAAAACAAAAATTTATAAATACAATCTATAGATTGTAATTCGAAGTTCATGACACGGTTCCTGTTTTTTAAAATAAAATTTTTTTCCCAAACCATTAAATCTATAGGATTACTTAATTGCTTTAATAATTTAACTTCTGGATTAATTTCATGATTAAATGACCAAAAATGATCTGCCACAGCTGATTTATCAGTTTGTTTATATTTAATATTTCTAAAATGTTCATTTATTCTGGTTTCTAGATGACGTTTAGTTTTACCAATATAAACTTTATCACAATCTAAACAGCTAAATTGATAAATGTGAGATTTTTTATAATTTGGTCAGCAAATAATACTAAGATAAGTGAAGTTTTTAGTTTCTAATTTGTTCTTACTTTAGAATCTTGTTGCTTCACTGTTAATAGCTTCAATTTTTCCTTATTTAAATTATGTTATAAGGTTTTGAACATGAAAATCTAAGATCAAAAACCCTCCAATGGGTCAAGTATCCCCAAAAGATATCAACATTTTCTGTGATGAAACCACCAATAAAATGGGGAGATAAGTATTGGTTATAGTGTTCAGTAGTGAGTGAGTGAGTGAGTAGTGTTTAAGGGCCCGTCGACAGCTAGGTCATTTGGGCCCCAAGTCACATTTAAAGGGTAAAACACTCACTAACTTCCGGTTAAGAACTAAGCTAAAATACAAAACTAAAAAATGCAAAAACAGTTAAAATACTAAAAAAGTTTATGTTAAAACCGTTAAAACACCAAAAAGATTAAAGCGCTAAAAAGGTGAATGATAAAACTGATGGTTTAAAATACTAAACAGTAAAACAAAACAAATCTAATTGCTGATTTCTAAATCCTAAACTGTAAAGCCTAATTCTAAAAACACAAGTTATACTTGTTTGGCGAATCCAATTTCAGCAACGAACCGCAGCACCGTATCTACGGAGACTGGGTCATCGCCTAGGATGGACCGCAGACTAAAACCCAGGCCAAGTGACTGGCGCACCGGGGCATATTGTGGACAATCAATTAAAACGTGTGACACGGAGAGTTGCACGTATCACGTGTGCCAGACAGGGGCCTGGTCACCACGCAGATGCTGGCCATGTGTGACCAATGCGTAACCGCATTAAAAAGACCTCTGCCCGACGGGAATCCCTGCAAGAAGTCCGCCAGGGGTTTACCGAGTCCTTAATTGTCCGTAATTGGGTGCCAGTCAACTCTTCCCAAGATTTTTGCCAAAAAGAATAAAGATGGCAGCGGAAGTATCGCTGCACATCTCTAAAAGGAAGAGCATACGTGGAAAACACCGGCAAACGACATGCAGCCTTGGCCGCCTCATCTGCCTCCTCGTTGCCGGGAATACCTACATGGCCTGGGATCCATGTAAAAACATACTGGTATCCGCGGCAGATTAACTGTGAAACAAGTGTCTGGATTTTAATTATCAATGCTGATATGCTGAGAAACTGTTGCAACGCCTGAACAGCGCTCATGGAGTCGCAGCAAATAATTAGTGTCCAGGATTTTTACATCTTTAAAACCTGAGCTTTTTGTAGCTGATGTTCATCTTTTGGATAGTGCAAATGCCACACAGTGCATTAAGGCCATTCTTGAAAGTCTTCAAGTGTATAATGTGAGCTACAAAAATCTGAAGAATGTGGTGACAGACTGCAAAATACATAACCAAGTGTACTGATGGTTTGAAACTGGTGTGTGGTGAAAAACTGCAGCATATACAGTATTGGGCACATAAACTGAACATTATTGGCAATTTAAGTTAAAGTTAAACCCGTGGCACTACAGTCCATATCAGACCAGGGCCTGCCAACCCGACTGCCGGCCTCACGCCACATATGCAAGGTAGAGGTGGGCGATCATCCAATCGATACGGGGAGGAGATGTGGTCAGCATCTCGACACCCCGAGCCAGACAGTTGGCTTTCATAACCAGGGCCGCTTACCTATCGCAAGCTCCTCAATTTCCTCACGATGCTGAGTGGGCACCGGTCCTATACTTGGGACTTAAAATCCGCACTCTCAGAGGTGGGATCAAACTTGGGCCACTTTCTGTGGCAGGGAACCACACCCTAGCCCACTACGCCATGGCACAGAACTGGCAATTTATTTGCAGGAACTAAATAATGCAATGGCGAAAACAAAGAATATGTTCCTGTACACTAGGAAAATGAAACATTTGTTTGCTCAGTTTTTGGCAGAAAATAAAGGAAAACACTGTCCCTTGTACCTTATGCCAGTGATTACCTGATGGAATTTGTGGTTTGAAAGTGTTTTCTACCTTGCTAAATTCTTTCTCCTTATTGTTGCCTTTGCCCATACATGGGGACTCAGCATTTAGTTTCAGGTTTTGGTGAGCTAAAAGAAACCCTTTTTAAGCAATGTCACAGAGTACTACGGATATAGTGAAAGCCCTTCGTGTGGTCAATCTATCACATCCTGTGTTTGCAGAAAAGTGTCTGAATGCAATATGGAGACCATGTTCAAACACTGATTCTGAAACGTTTCGTTCCTCCTGTAACAATGTACTGGCCAACAAAAGAACAAACTTGGAAGGAGGAAATCTGTCTACAATCACTATTGTTTTTCTTTGAAAGTTGAATAACCTAGCGTGATTAATATCTACTGACTTTGTTGGTACTCAGCACTTAACCATTTATATCAATGTTGTGCTTTATTTTTGCCATTTTACTGTCTACTGTTACAATGCATCAACATGTAACTGGCATAAATCACTGCGTAGGCTTCAGCAGCTAGTGTATATATTAAGATCTTTTGGGGAAGGCTGCATCTTGGTTGCTGCTGTTGCCAACGTTTCATCCTACTATGTAGGGCTTCTTCAGGGCTACTCCTCTTCTTAACAGCACCGCAGGAACTGTCAGCACAGCTCTACTCAGCACCGCAGGAACTGTCAGCACAACTCTATTCAGCACAGTTCCTGCAGTGCTGTCAAGAAGAGGAGTAGCCCTGAAGAAGCCCTACATAGTAAGATCAAACGTTGGCAACAGCAGCAACCAAGATGTGGCCTTCCCTGACAGACCTAGTTAATATGTAACTAGCATTTGTATTTATGTTTATTAACAAGAATATATGTGAAATATATTAATAAGGCCTTACCTTTATTTCATTCTTTAATTTGACAATCAGTAAAATTACATTAAAAATAACACCACTTTTGGGGAAAAATAACACTGCTTTTGATCAAATTATAACCACACCTTTTGCATGTCCCTAATTATGACTGTTTTAAACACTTCATTTTCATCAGTTTTATATGTAAATAAGATTTATAAGGCAGCCAAAAAACACATCACATCACCCAACATCTCAGTTCTCCTTCAATCTCTACTTACTCTTTCTTGTAATGTGCATTATCCAAGAACGACCACAAATCCTCATTTTGTCTGTTTAGAATCAGCTGTTCCCAATTTTTGGCCTTTGCTGTGTCTTGTGTGTGTGTCTCAGATGCTCTTCCATTGTTTTTTACAAGCCTCTGCTAAAAAATAAATAAGTGCACAATTAGTGTACCTAAAAATAGTTATTTACATTCATATTTTTCTATTTGAGATACATGACCAAGGTGAATTTTTCCGGTCTTTGGCATTTGCATTTTGTATATCGTTACATCAGTAGTATTATGAAGAATGCTGACTGTATTAAGCAGCAAGTTGCTGTCAAACCTGACGTCCAGTCCAACAACAGCTTCTGTGAAATATAATCAAAGAATTCTGGAAGAAGAGGCAATTTACCCAAGCTGAGCAGAACATTACTTCCACTTACTAGTGTTTTGCTCCTCACTGTAGCTTTTCTATCTGACCTTACCTTGGTCATCTCTTGTTCTCTTCCGACCCTGATGCTATAGGGTTCCTGAGGACCAGGGAGTCTTTATTTTTCCAACCTCTCCATTTCTCTAATTTCTCTATAAACTCTTAAACCCCTAACATGCTGACCTGTCATGGCATGTAATACGTCCTCTGATTGGTAATCAGAGGATATGGTCAGTGAATTTATATTGATAATTCTTCCGGTCAGGTCGGTGAGACCAGTAAACCGACAGGTGAGGCCCTCCAGACATTCTGGGGGTTGTGAGAGAGCAATGTAACCGCCAAAACATAAAAATATGGTGCTCTCTAAAAAGCGGTTACTATTACTGCTAAGTCTCTTCAATATTTATGAAATATGACTTGAGGGGTAAAATGTTCCGGAGTTAAAATAGTCCCCCATTCGGATCTCCGGGCAGGGACTACTTCTCGAGAACCAAAACATTATATAAATAGAAGATTTAACATCAGAATTCTACAATGGAGTGCAAACAAAAAGAATAGAACTGAATAAAATTGTAATTGACTATAACTTAGATATATTTTTCACACAAGAAGCAAATTTAACAAATGATCAACTTAAATACTTCAATTTTACTGGATTTTTACTACACCTACTACCCAAAAATAGACAGATAAGTAGTGGAATATTAGTTGGAGTCAAAAATGATATTAAGTACTTTCAAATTGTTAAAGAAATGGATAACAAAGATAAAGCTGAATTAATAAAGCTAAATTTTTGGGATAACAAAACACACTTTCATTTATACAGTAATTACAATCCTCTCAGAAATGACCCAGATCTCTCACTTATTGACCAATTAAATAAAACAATCATAATTGGGGATATCAATACCCATTCCAAAAGATGGGGTTATGAAAAGTGGATTCTACAGGGCAGATAGTGGAAGAATTTTTTAATACCACAACCTTAGAACTGATTTATGATAAAGAAGATCCCAAAACCTTCATACATTACTCTGGAGCAGGCAGTAACCCAGACCTTTTGTTAGCTACAATAGATATTGTTTCAAAAATTAAAAAACAAGTTATAGAAGACCCAAGTTTTGGTCACAGAGCAGTAATTGCTGATATAAAACTAGGTAATACAAATAACAGTCAAAATCACACAAATATAAAACTAAACTGGAACATAAATTTAAAGAACAAACTCACAGCTGCACGACCACCCAGATCATATAAACAAAAATTTCTGTTAAGTCATCCTAGAAACTGCAAAAAAACATTCCTCGTGAAAGAATAAAAATTTTCAAACCGTTTTGGAACCCCCAGTTATAAGAACTGAAAAAGCAAAGGGATATAGCTAGAAATACAGTTGAACAAACAAAAAACATATCAGATACACAAATATGGCGAAAGAAATGTGCCTCACTAAAAAAAGAAATTAATACAGCTAAAAAGAATCACTTTAATAACTTCTTAGAAAAAATGGATTACAGAACAGATGGCAACAAAGCCCATAAGTTCATAAAAAATGTCAAGGACAGGAGAGAAAGCGACAGCACACCTATCATACACAACAATAAAATATTAACAAATGATGCAGCCATAGCCGAAACATTCAATATTATGCTAATTCACATAAAGTAACAAGAAATAATAAAAGAGAACTTAAACAATTTAAGAAAGATTTTAAACAAGAAAGAGAATGTGATCCTAACACTCAATACAATATCTTTTTTCAAAATCTAATATGCAAGAACTGAACATTGCAATTAATAATCTAAAAAACAAAAAGTCTCCTGGACCAGATCACATACTTCCAGAGTTCATAAAAAACCTTGGAAAAACAGCAAAACAACAACTACTAAAACTCTACAATCTATCCTGGAACACCACTGTAACTGCCGAATGGCGAAAAGCAATAATTGTCCCACTCTTGAAGAAAGATAAAACAGCATCAGAAATAAAAAGTTATAGACCAATAGCTCTTACTAGCATAATAACAAAAGTGATGGAAAGAATGGTGTCAAATAGGTTAAATTGGTTTCTAGAATCACAAAATTTAATTTCTCCAAATCAAGTTGGATTCAGAGAGTTCCACTCTACAAATGAGCAAGTCTTACTTCTCATATACTCAATTTATGTCCTAAACTCAGCTCAGCTTGTTTTGCCTTGAGGTCCATGTATGACTTGCTACATCAAAATGCTCTGAGAGCATTATACTTTGCTTACTTCCATTCCATCATGAGCTACGGTATTATTTTCTGGGGTAATTCGGCACAAAGTGGGAGGATCTTCATCCTACAGAAGAGGGCACTCCGAATTTTAAGTGGTGCTGGAGCCCGTCATTCATGCAGACCCTTATTTAAGAAGATGGGTATTCTAACACTCACAAGTCAATACATTTTTTCACTCATGTGTTATGTGGTTGATAACTACAATACCTTTAAATTCAATTCTCTTGTACATAGCCACAGCACTAGACACAGGACCAGTAACTCCATGTACATTTATCAGAAAGGTCCCTGCTACTCCGCCATACAAATATATAATGGTCTTCCTTTAGCTTTAAAATTACTGTGTAACCCAAGAAACTGTTCAAGATTTAAAAAGGAATTGAGAAAGTTTTTGCTAGCACATTCTATTTACAGCATAAAGGAATACTATACTATAAGTTCTTTCAACCACTAGTTTAACCCTATTATAATGATTGTGTTTAGGTGTTGGGAAAAAAATTTGTATGAAATTGCATGGTTGTATGACGTGTTCTATATCCTTGAGCCTGGCTCATTCTAGGATCCAAAGAACAAGATGTAATACAATACAATACAGCCAAAAAATCAAAGACTCCTTCAATAGAAAAGAAGATAATTTATCAGTTTTTATTGATTTTCAAAGTGCATATGATTCTATATGCAGAACAAAACTGCTAAAGAAAGTAAAACAAATAGGGATACAAGGTCCAATGTTTTCATGGCTATGTCATTTCCTAACACAATGCTTTATTGCTACCAGATATGGAAGAAATATATCTAAATATAAATAAGTACACCGTGGCTTACCACAAGGTGCAGTGCTTAGCACTGCACTTTTTAATATATTTATTAATGATCTGCCACAACAAATACAAGAATCAGATGTGAAGTGTGCACTATTTGCTGATGACTTAGTAATGTGGACTTCAAAACCAAAAGTACAGAACTAGAAAAAACCATGCAACAATTCTTAAGCAACCTACAAAAGTGGACCAAAGAATTTCATTTAATGACTGTTAATACAACAAAATCAAACTACCAAATCTTTTCACTAAGAATAAAAAAACACTAAAAATAAAACTAAATTTTGAGGGCCAAGAATTACCAGAAACAAAGGAAGCAAAGTATTTAGGAGTTACATTTGATACCACACTTACACGGACCAAACAAATAGAAACTGTAATACAAAGAGCAGAGAGGCGCCTTTCACTGTTAAAACGTCTAACAGGAATGAAGTGGGGATGTTCCAGAGCAACTCTTAACACAACATACAATGTATATATAAAGCCATTATTTACTTACTACAGCAAAGTTCTTGTAACAGCAAACACAAAAAAAAATTCAAATCTTTCAAAACCAAAGTCTGAGTCTAATTACAGGCGCTATCAAAACCACACCAATAGCAGCTATGTTGTCACTGATCTACAAAGTAAGAAGATGGCGCTGCAAGGCAGAAATATCTGTTGCCAACTTAACATTGTACAACTCACTAAAACTACCAACCACGCATCACAAAATACCAAAACAATGTACTATTATTAATAATATTGTTAATACTTGCGTAATCTGTAATAACATTATTGTATTATACAACCTCAATATTATTAATTACTTCATTATTATTTATTATCATTATTATTGTTGCACTATTGCGTAATACTGCGTAATCTGTAAAAAAAAAATTATTGTATTATACAACCTCAACATTATTACCATATTATTGTTGTTAATACTGCGTAATCTGTAATAAAATTACTCTATCATACAACCTCAATATTATTATTATTATTATTATTATTATTATTATTATTTTTTTTTTTTTTTTTTTTTTTTACTATTTCTATTGTTATCATCATCAAGCATCGCTTCTCGGTTTACCCCCTTCTCTTGTGCCTGTTGTGGTAATTTTCACTTTTATATGCTTCGATGAGCCACAATATCTCTTCCTCAGTCCAATTTTTCATTTTCAAACGTATGTAGAATACAGACTAAAACCACAACCGCACCGCACAAGAACTTACGTCACATAATTACAAAACAATAACTCTAAATAACAAATAACGTTAATAAGTTGGTTGGTAACATTCACATTCTTCCGCTTATTTCAATTTTCCAGCGTTGGCAATACATATGTCACCAACGAGTTAAAGGAAATGAAACCTCATAACTCATAACTCCTACTCCTACTCATCTTGATTGGACGCAGACATTGATTACTCCTACCCGGAGTGTTATAGTGCGTCCATAAACCCAAAAACCTCATAACAACACTTCAGTCACAAACAACACAACTGCGTATCGACCACATGACGACGTACTCCTACAGGATAACCGAATATTGAAGTAAATAAATATATATCTTAAGTCATGTAAACTTCCAAGAAAACACCTCTATTTTTTTAATGACTACAACCCAACTGTAGTTTGTATTGGTGATTTATTTTCTCTTGGAATAGTTTACAGACGACAAGTATATTAAATAAAATATATTTATCTGCCACCTGTCCAGGCTATGACATACTTACAATTCTATTTGTGTCATACATTTTACATAACGTACTGAATTTTTAATATTGCCTATGTGTAACTGCAATGGGATACAGTTTTTATTGATTATACAGGCAAACCTGGTGACATACAAGTACTTCTTTGGAAAGGTTTAAAAGTTTAGAACTTCTTGCTGCAAGATCTTAGCAGATATAAATGTTTTAGATAAAACACTCCACATGACCAAGAACAGGTTAAAAAATTAACAGGATAAATAGAATGTTTATAATGTTTAGAGAATTTAGTAAAGTTTAAAAATTTTATAAATGCAAAATTGTTTTAATGTCTTGTGCTTTTAACAAATTATTACATATAATACCTGCACAAGAAGAAGGTATCTCAAAACGTTATGTTCACTTCAACGATTAACCAAATCAATAATAAACAAAGACTGGCCTGGAATTACTGGAAAAATGGAAATATAAATTTCCTACCTTCTTTTAGTTGGACTTGGATAGTGGCATGAATAGCTCACTGGTTGTTCTGTTATATTATTGCATCGAGATGAAAGGTTCCCGAGTCTTCTTCTTTACGCCAGAACACCTCTTCTAGCATCTTAAGAAAATGCAAGACCTATACATTCCTCCTAACACCATCCAAAATGGTAATGGACCTTGGAACTCAGTTTGATAATTCGCTTTTCTTCTTATGTAGTCAATTTCATGAATTTGTGAGGAAACTCACATTTACTATTAATTCGGGTAGGTATGCCCAAGCTGCACCCCTTTTCCAGCAATATCAATTCTGGCTAGTGACAATTCTCCGTCACTTAAATTACTTTGTACTATTTCAAACTATTTCTTCATGGCCTCTCTTTCTTAACTTCCCTTTTTTTTCATAAATTTTTTAAACAACCCACTCCTTTGTTTTCCCCTTGACAACGAGCATCCTTATTCTCCAGGTAAGCCAACCCTGTTTTCCCTGCCTGTAATCATTGTTAAGAGCGTTTGGAGAATGAATGCTCTCTCGGCTTTCTCTCTCTTCATTACGCTGTGTCTATCAAAGTACTCACTATCCAGGTTGGCATGAAATGTGCAGAGAGACAATGTGGATAGAAGAAATCCGATTATGTGACTGTTACCAGCAACAGAGACGTATGAGCAAACAGTGAAGGAATACTGAAGGGAAAAAGCTGAAATTCAGGAAGATTTCTACATCACAGACGCAATAACTAAGGAAGACTGGAAGGGCCCAAGTACGAACTAAGACATCTTGTGACAAGGTTTCAGCACAGGGTTTCCACCACCTGATATATAAGGAAAAAAGACACGAGTCAGGCGAAGAATGTGTGTGCACGTTATGTGGGAAATAAGGCACAACACACCACGTGGAAGCTTGTGAAAAGAGAGCAATATGCTTACAAAAATTTTGCTGTGGGGACAAATAGACAATGCAAAAGTGAAGTGAAACACGAAATACGATAGATGGAACAAATATAGATGAACAGCACAAGCTGCACACAATATGTACTGTTTTAATGTATATGTAGCAATGCACATTGTGCGACTTCCTAATATTAAATTAAATATTGAAATGTGAATAGGATTTTGAACTCCAATTGCTGATTGAATTTAAGATATACAGTTTTACTTATATTTATGAGTTTATTAGTTATTCATTTCAGCAATTCTGTGATGCTATAACTGATTTGTGTCTGTGTAAGTCTGTCATCACTACTGACGAACAGGTTTGTATCATCCCCAAAGAGGATGTTACTGATCAGTGGTAAGTGAGAAGGGAGATCATTGATATAAATTTAAAATAGCACTAGTCCTACTATGCAACCCTGGGGAGCACTAGATTCTATAGCAGAATTTGAATGTGCACCTTCTAATTCAACCATTTGGTACCTATTCTCAAGATGGGAAGCAAACCAATTGATTAGTCCCCTGACATCACACACATCTAACTTCTTTATCAGGATATTATCATCTATATCAAATGCTTTAGTTAAATATAGGAATAGGCTTGCTACAAGGGTTGTCCGTAAAATAAGGTTCCCAGTTTTTTTCACAATGAAAAACGTATTTATTGACATTGAATAATACATTTTTGGAAAGCTTAATTGTGAGCAATGCATTTTTGCATGTGGTGTACCTCCTTTTGTATGCCTGCATTGTAGATCTCTCCCGCCGTGCGGCGAAGATAGCTTAAAACAGTTACTTTCAGTTCCTCTCTGATTCTGAAATGCGTCCCACCCAGGTGTTTCTTCAAGTCAAGGAAGAGACGGTAGTCCCCTGGGGCTAGGTCTGGGCTGTAAGGAAGATGTTTGACAGTATCCCATCCAAATTTGTTGATGAGATTGGTCATAGACCTGAAGAAATTTGCGGCCCACTTTAACACATTTTTGTCTGTGGTCCTTTGTAAGGATTCTAGGGACCCACCTTGGTATACCCTAAATGATATGTCAAAATTTTGTGAATGTACGTCTTGCTAACATCAGGGATCATCTCGCAGATCTCCCAAACTGTCACCCTTCGATCAGCACTGCTTTTTCCACTTTCACAAGTTTCATCCAAAACTGATGGCTGTCCAGAATGCTGGTCATCATGAACGTCTGTACGTTCGTCTTTGAATTCTCAGCACCATTTGCACACATGTTGTATGCTCATGCACTGTTCTCCGTACACTTCACACAGTTGGAAATGAATGTCCACCAGTGCAGGCTTTTTGCATACAAAAAAATGCATCACAAAGCGTAATTCACACCTGTCAGGAGAAGCGAATGGAAGCTCCATTTCTAACGGCTGCCAAGCCAAGACTGAGCGTCACAGGTAGTGGGACTGGGAGAGGGAAAACCAAGCTGCATGCCAGTGTTGCCGGATCTCCTGTAACAGTGTTCCTCATGACTGCAGATTCTTGGGTACCTTATTTTAACAACCTCGTACTCATTCTCTTTTGTATTTAGCTTTAAGAATAATTTATATGAAAGAAAAACATTTCACTATTGATTGATTTCCCTCTCCTGAAACCAAACTGAGTTCCTGATATAAGCTTATGCCTTTTCTAAGAATGGGACATTTCTATTGTACACAATTTTCTCAAGGGCTTTAAAAAAGACAGACAATAAGGAAATAGGCCTATAATACTCTGCATTGATCTTTTTGCCCGTTTTAAATAATGGTTTTTGGCTTTAGCCATATTAAATAGATTTATGAAGCATTCTGTTTTAAGCAAGGTACTGCAAATATCACTTAGTGGCTTTGAGAGATAGTGAACACACTGCTAGGCCAGAGTCTGAAATTTCATCAATACCACATAAGTTTTTATTTTTCAGGCCACTTGTTTTCATTATTTCTTCCTCAATGACCGGGTTAGTCAAAAGAAGGTAAAGTTGCAAAAAAGCTGTTAAAAGGAATGAAAAAGCTAAAACAAGGACATTTACACCAAAAAATGCCAAAAGGGTATCCTCCATTTTCTGTTTCCTGTAATGACCCATAATGAACATGTTAGATTGGGTCTCATCTTAAGACACAAGGGGAAAAAGGATTTTTCCTCAACTTCCTAAAATAGGAGCTTTCCTATTACTAACAGGTATAATCAGCAATTTGTCAAAATATATGATGTTAAATGTAATGTAATGCAGTTTAGCTACATATTTAACACAACTACTTTTATATAAAACTTCAACATTTTTTTAAAAATGCCTTTATTCTTTTCTATAAACATCTGTGAAATACAAAACACTGAATAAAACATATTTTTAACAAATACATAGTAATCCTTTCTGTACCTTGTTCCAGAAAATGCAAATTTTAATTTATCTTATAAACAAACTGCAATTAATCTAACAGCAGCACATGTGAAAATGGATAACCCAGCAGCAGGCATCACATAAGTGTAACAATTTAGTGGTTACTGGTAACCATTATTGAAAATAACTGTTTCTCACATCTGTAGCTATATATAAAGAAAACGTAAAATGAAGAAGCAAATGTCAGTTCAGGCTATTAATAAAGATTGGGATAAGAAAGGTACTGTTGTTGTACACAGGACTCTGTGAGGATTCAAGGAACTTTGTAAATTACTTCTGAATATTAACAAGTTCTTTTGAAGTATTTCTCATTAAAATATTGTTTGTCATCCAAAAGAAAAATACCTACTTGCAACAGAGCACTTCACTATAGCTTCTTTTTCCTTCCTTAATCTCTTCTTATGTTTAGGAATACTGTTACTCCACTACATAGGGACGCATTTACACAGCTGCCATGGGTTTACCATAATAGAAAACATCCAATTTTGTTATGCAACCTCTTCACAGGTATTTAACTGTGACATTGTACAGTGGTGACAGGCAATAGAATTAAGTATGTGAATACTTCAGCTGCCTTCACACAGGGTAAGTATCAAGCAGTCAAATTTTCCAAGCGATAACACTCAGTTTTATACACATGTCCCTGAATTATTAATGGAAAATGGAGTACTTCATAAGCCCTTAAAAATGTTTACTATAGGTCGCGCGTTACTTCTTGACGAATGAAAATTTTATATGAAAGGTTGAATGCGAGTCTCTACTCAGCTTTTGCGGGAACGAGAGAGAGGAGGTACAGTCTGCAGTGAGATGACGCGCATGCTTCTGAGCTGAAGTAGTACAACACTACAAATCAATTTATGACACTTGCAGTAATATCAGCCACACGTATTATACACTATACCTCTATAACTGTTTCCACTTAACTTTCTTGCATTTATTCTATTCCCGACATCTCTCCCTCGTCTGAATTGCTATTTTCGTTGCATGCATACATACATCCGTACCGCACAAAACTTCTGCAGTCGACTGTATACACAAACGCGACAGAGGAAAACAGAGGTGTCTGTTATCGTAGCATAAACATTTGCTGACCTGTTTATTAAGGGTAGGCTCACTCATTGGATTTCTGCTCAAGGTCATTCGTCAAGAACGAACGCGCAACCTATACATTGCCAACTGAATTAGAGTTGAAGCAAAGATAAAACCTTTTAAAACAAAAACCAAGCAATATTACAATTTTCATAATAATAACAATAATAATAATAATAGTAGTAATAGTAGTAATAATAACAACAACAATAATAATAATAATAATCCCTAGGGCATTTCCTCTATGCAGAGATTATCCTCATCACCCGTCCACTGCATACCCCAGCCGCAGCAAAGGCCACGGAGGAGTGCAGGTTGGGAGTGGTGGGGGTCAGCAAGCCAACTCCCCTGACAGTAAGGCAACTACTTGACCATTTTTAGGGATGCTACCCTTCTATCAGGATAGCTCCTTAATTAGCCTCTCAGGGACGTAATGAGGCTGAGTGCACCCCATACCAGACCTCCCAGTGGGAGGAAAAATCCCATGCTGGTATCGGGAATCGAAACTGGGTCCTCCATGCCAGAGGCAGGCTCACTACCAACTGCGCTATGGAGGTGGTCTATGTAATTTTTTATAGTGTAAGTAAATATCTTTATAAACAATGTGCATCCTTTTACAATTACAGGACCTCTCAGGGTGCTTTGCACAGTGCAAGGTGCAAAATGCAACTAGGAAAAGTTGACTTCGGTGCAAACAACCATTTGCTCCCTGCTGTCTCACTCACTTTGATGTTTCTCTCTTCCTCACTTTCAGCACAGTTTCTTCCTCACCATGTTTATCTGGAGTGTTAAGTTGGTTAATTTGTTTTTTTAATAATAAAATCTGAGGCAGCGCCATGGCCGAGTGATTAAAGCATTTGCCTACCACCTATGCAGCCCGGGTTCAATCACAGGGACAAGCATGTGGTATCCATCGTGGACGAAGCGGTATCAGGGCAGATTTTCTCCAGGTTCTTCTGTTTTTCCCACCACTCATTCCACCAACTGCTCCACTATCACCTTCCAAACATCGATTTTGCCTGCATTTCATATCATCCTCTTCCTTGCTCTCATACCTGGTGCTTGGCTGACGCCCACTTTCAGGTCTTCACTCTGTCCGATCCATAGGTTCCTGTGCTCCCCAACAGGCGTCTGACCCTAGGCACTGGCTTGTAAGTCCTATATAAGGGGAGGGTAATCAGGTAAAGAAAAAGAAGGAAGAAAAAGAATAATAAAATCTGGTATTTTGT
This sequence comes from Tenodera sinensis, assembly GCA_030765045.1. Lineage (NCBI taxonomy): Eukaryota > Metazoa > Arthropoda > Insecta > Mantodea > Mantidae > Tenodera > Tenodera sinensis. The sequence goes on along the minus strand of CM060967.1, from coordinate 21,317,312 downwards.
TTTAATGATCTAGAAAGCACTGGCACAAACTTCATTTTTGGATAAAAAATGCTCTTTTACATGATGAAGCACCTCTTTAATAAAACTGTTCCTTTCTATGATTTCTCCATAGTTTCTGTGTATACACTGTTATAGTGTCTTTCAATAGATGATTTTCTTACACACATAATTATTGTACCACTGATTAGGCATTTGGCTCTATCATCACTACTTTAACAAAAATAACTTTTGCATTCTTTGCTTTCTTTGGAGCAAATTGATCCACTATCAGATAGTTGTATTGCACCCATAAGCAAGCTATCAGCACATGCTTTGTTGCTTCTTCACTCTCCAGCATGCCAAACTTAACCAAGTCATCACAGTGTAAGAAACCTCTGCACAATGGATTGCACCTGGTGCAAATTTTACGCTTTTGAAAGACTGTCATCCAACACCTAAAGGCATAAGGAATAGAGAAAGAAGAAAAGAGGCCCTGTACTAACCAACACCTGACATTGTTGCCAAAGTTCAACAGCTTGTTCATGAGGATTGATGTCGAAACCATTGAAGACCTTGCTCATGAAGCGGGAATTGGTTATGTGACATGCCAACAAATTTTAAATGATGAATCGGGCATGCATCGTGTTGCCGCAAAATTTATGCCAAGGATTCTGACTGCTGATCAGAAGGCGCAATGTGTTGAAGGAGCTTTTTGACAAAAAACAACAGCAGTTGTTCCCCACCCATTGTATTCATCCAATTTGGCACCCTGTGACTTTGCTCTATTCCACAAACTGAAAATCAAGTTGAAAGGACGTCGGTTCAACACAACTAAGAGGGTCCAAGAAGAAATGCTGTCTGTGCTAGACACTTTCAAAGAACATGATTTCCAGGATGCATTTGGAAAACAGAAAAATTGCTGGGACTGTGTATATGTATATATGTGCGTAAGGGAAACAGTGGTCATTAGTTTCACAGTAAGTTTTTGACCAGGTAGTACACCAGTCCCAAATGTTTTCTCATATCATGTAGCTAAAAATGACTTTGCTTTCATAGTTATGCAACAATATTATCTATTTCATACATTTATTTGATAGAGTAAATTTTATTTTTTCTGTCTGCTGTGAAGGTACATTTGCTTCTTCTCTGCTTTGTCCAGCTATGAATGAGCTTTAACACATATTTAATTAAAATATTCTCAAGATTATGTTTATACCTCAGGTGTTATCCTTTCAGTGCTGATTCTAAAAATATCAGTGAAGCAATATTCCAGAATGTTTCATATACTCTAATCTATGATGGTTTTCATATCAGATTCTAATAAAAAATTAGAATTTGAATTGATGAGGTAGAGTGACATGGAGAACTGTGACATGGACACTGTGGCAGTATCATTTAATTAAAGAGCTAAATCTTGTTCCAATACCACAAATGCTATAATTCTAATTCTATGGTCAGCTCCACTTTCACTATTGTGTAACAGCTTGGAGTCGAACCAAAGCCTCACTAACCCGACTGTAGGTCTCATGTCCATTTGTGCATGGCAGAAGTGGGCAGTCAAATGATATGGGAAGGTCATGGGGCCAGCACCACACTTCCCCCAGCCACAATGTTGGCTCTCATAGCCAGGATTGCTGCCATCACAGCTTCTCAATTTCCTGAGGATGCTGCATGTGCACCGTACTGCATCCCAATGAGGGACCAATCCCAGGCACATTCTGTGACTGGGAACCACAGTACAATTCTGTTTCATAGAAATCAGATGAAGTTTTCATTGAATAATAAAGGACTTTAAACTCCTACATAGAGTTTGTGAAACAAAATAAGTTGAATAGCTCTATTACAATAGTTGTTAAAAAAAAAAAAAAAGAAAACTTATCTTTCTCAGTGTACATCATCTCAGCTTTATTATTTTTTAATGAAGGTAAGTTTTTGTACTACTAATGTTAAGTACGCAGACCAAAACAAGATTAAACAAGATTTATTTTGCCAAAATGTATTACTTCTTGATTTAATGAAAGACCTCTCTTAAGTTCAAAACTTACAATGAATGACAATTTTCAGGTACTATATGTGAGCATTTAGACCATTCAAAAGTTAAAACAAAACATACTATATGTACATTAAACATAAAACTAAAAAAATATACTATTAAACACATTAACCCTTTCTGAGACAGAATTGACATTATCCAGTAATATACAATGAAATAAAATACCAGGGAAGCTTCTGAAATATGTAGCTTAACTGATAGAATAATTAATTAAAAATATTACTGGCGTGCTAATTCTGAATGGTAATAAGATCATGATGTTATTTTCACAAATTTTCTCTAGAACAAATGATTCAAACTGCTATCCCAAAATGTCATGTTTACCCCATATAGGAGCATACAAACATAGAAATGGGCTTTTTAAATTAAACATTATAAAATATTAATATTTTGTATGTACTGCTTCTAAAAGGACTTATAAAAAATTAATTTATAAGAGAGCCAGTGTAATAAGCCCAGCTCAGTTTGTTTACTTTATACATCAATATCAAAAAAGTCAATTGATTGTATGAAAATTCTTAAACAAGAAATACAAATGGAAAAAATGAAAAATCACTTGAAAAAAAAAGATGAAATTTAAAGTTAAGGACACAACACACAGTACCATTAGCCTTGAAATCTCTGTACTACACCATAATACGAGCTGTTTTTAAAACTAAGTACCATTTAAATATATTGCCTCTGCAGTGCTACAGTTGTGATTTTGAGCATGCGTGATCACTTGTTAGGAAGTCAGACTCAGCTGTGAGCGATCGTCACTATGTGTTTTCCTATTGTTAGAGCATTACGCAACTTGGAAAAGTAGCGCCATCCTGGATGGTATACGAAATGATGAGGGAAACGTACTTCATAGAACACATACGATCACAATTCTACCTACAATCCACAGAAGCAAGCAAGGCACTAGTAAACATCAGGGAAAGGAAGAAAAGTGAAATCGACCACGACTTTTATACCTCACCAGCGATGATGGACGACAGATGGACCAGAGAGTGCACACACAGTGCCACGTCACAACAACTCTCCATACACAAATTTCACAAGATATGTGTAAACAAGAAGTTCCACGAGCCAGATGAAGACTGCAAGTGTATATTGTGTGGGCAGAAGTGCAGTAGATACCACATCATAACATGCACGACAAGAACCAGGGCAATTACACACTGTAGCAAAGACTGAAATGTGAAATTAAACTAAAGCTCAAACTTGAGTGAACATTTCTCTATAATAATATTGTTAGAACATTTGGGAATATTCAAAACAAGCAAGCTACCCCCTGACAGTGAAGTCACATCATGATGCATTTTTTTTACGAGAACTCTTACACCAACAAACATTCAATCAGCAATTGTGTGAGGTTTATGGGGAAAAATAACAAGTGACAATGCCCAGCCACAGACAGCCAAACAAACTCTGGTCACATCATTTGGTTGGGAACAATTTCACAACCCTTCAGTCTGAGCAATTCATACTTATCCAATACTGCTTTCATATGATTCATTTGAAGAAACTTCTTGGTGGAAAACATTTCAACAATGATGATGATGATGATGATGATAACAGTGACAGTTACGATGACAATGTAAAGCAAGTGATGTAGACTTGGCTTATATCACAGGTGGCATCATTCTCTGAATGCAGGCATACAAAAACTTGTTTCCTGTTATGACAAGGCTGAATAACGAGTGACTATATGAAAAACTGGTGTAAGGTGATGAATGATAATAAAGTATTTGGAAAATAACGTTCTGTTGTTTTTTATAAAATTATCGGTACTTACTTTAAAAACATGCCTTGTATACAATGAGTTTGTAACAGAGAAGGTAGAAGGTATCTTGTCGATTTTTGACCAAGAACAGTCTCAAGGCATTCTATCAAACCAGTATACAGAAACATTAACAAAACAATTGGACTAGAGGAATATTTTCTAAAACTATAAACATAAACAGTATCACAAATTTTAGTGTAGAAATTCCTGTAGACCACAAAGGAATCTTGTACTCAAGACACTAACCCAATGGTGGCTAACAATCACAAGTACCTAGGTTCAAGGTTTAAAGACTTTTAACTAAGTTTCCACATATGTATCATGCCAATCAATAACGATTGTCCTAACACACACAAACCATGTGTAGGTAAACGCTCTGGGAAAATGCAAATCAGTTGAAGAATTTAAGGCCATGCCGGCATGTTGTCATGGCAGTTCAGTGGTTAAGAGCAGCCGCATGTAGAGCGGAAAATCTGTGGTTCAAATCCTGGCCATGGCATTGAGGTTTTATTTCTCATTCTACCTTTCAAAGTTTACCTATACAAGATTTGTGTGTATTAAAAAATAAGACCCCTAACATATGGAAACATAAAACTTTATAATACAAAATATCGAAACTTGGATATACTGACCTCCCTTTAAAAAAAGCTGCACCCAGAAAGGGTTAAATATAAAATGTTTCCTTCAATAAAGCTCTTTAAACACTCATTTTTCAAAATACTGGAACAATAAATTTAAAACTTCTGAAGATTTGACTATTAAATTGTACTGCTGAAAGGAACTGTGTCCAAAAAGGGTTAAATATAAAATGCTTTAAAATCCTATTTTAATAAAATGTTTACTTCAATAAGGGATGTTAAACATTTGTTTTAAAAATACTGTAACACTGAGTTTAAAAGTTCTGAATTTTTAACTCTAATATTATAAAACATCTACATAATCAAAACTATAGAGCTAGTCTTAACCTGTTCACTGTCTGTACAATACATGTGTCAACTTTATATAAGTGAGTCACATTAAATTAGCTGAATATCCTTATACAACTTAATTCTTTGCCATTTTATCATTATTTTTTTTAATCATGAGAGTCCTTCCTACATAAAAATAGCCCATCAAATTCATCAACTACATCAAATGCCCTTATATTCTCAAAAGAGTTGACAGACTTGATAATTTTTATTTTAACTTTTACTTCGCACAAGTGCACAGCTCATAATTTTACCAACTTATAATATTATCACTCCTGAACACATTTAACACATATTTATACTCTAAAGCAACAAAACAAACTTTTACACAAGGAACAAGGCTAACAACTATAATACTTGTTGGCTTTGGTAGGGTAAGATACCCTAAATATGATTTAGAATCACAAAATAATATGGAAGAAGTGTGTTTCACAGATCTGCCAAGTTTTGGGAATATCAGTCTGGCAAAATATGAAGCAGAAGTACCACCCACCCACCCAAGACAGTTTCAGGCATCCATCATTGACTTTGCAATCATTAAACATTTCCCTTGTCATATTGATCAACACACTGCATTCAGATCACAATCCCATGTTTGCTGAGACTAGCACTTGGGTTGTCAGCCATCCCATTTCAACACCAGGACGTTGATTGGGACTGTGTCAAGGTTGGCCTCAATGACTACATTTCTGCCAACCCCAGAATCACAGACATCCCAACCTTGGAGGCCACAGTTTTTTACTTTACCTTCATCATGCTAAGAACTGTCCCCAACCCCACCTTCCATTTCGCTGCTCCTCTTTACCCAGATGTTCTGCCAGTAGAACTCGGTTTGTCCACTGCTACTGGGCTGCTCACAGAATACCATCAACACCGCACACCACATAATCTAGCGCCTTCCTCACAAGGTCTCCCTCCGATTAGGCAAGCACAAGGTGCACACATGGGAGGAGGCAATGACTCGTTTGATCCTTGAGGATGGCAACATGTGGTGGATCGCCAAAAGATCCTGTAATCAAGGTGGCCCACCTACCTCCCCCACCCAAGGCCTGGCTTATGAACCCCAAGCCAAAGCTGATGTGTTCGCCAAATACATGGAAAGGACTATGAGGCCACAAGATGACCTACAGGACCTGGAGTTCTCTGACCATGTTTAGCAGAAGATAAGCAGATACCTTCGACGACTCCCCATGAAGCGTATCGCCTTCCTGTCATCAAACCAAGCAACTCAAGCCACCTGCACTGTAAGGGGTGTAGAATAGGGGTCTTCGGATCATCTATTCTGGTTACGGCTGCTTCCCCTCAAGACTATTGCATGAAACCTCATCTCTTTCGTATGTAAAGGATAAATTAATCGCCAAGCTGCAAAATTTTACAATTCATTGCTACTCCATCGGAGTGTCCTCTTGGGGTTATAACCCCAGAGCACACTGATTGAGGCTTCCCTGCATGGCATTCGGGCACATCCAATAACATTGGAACTACTCCACCACCAACCGGAAAAGCTAAGCTATACAATTCTACCAAGAGATGCTCAGATTTCAAAATTTAAAGTCAAACTCCATTACTATTTGGATTCAATATTTATACCAATGGTGCACAACAACCATTGCACCCTGACTTGCAGCCATTGAGGAGCAAATATTGCTACCTTCTTTCACTACAACCTCAGCTACACATGCAACCCTGCAAACCCCACACACTGTCATAATAATGGTTAAGTCCTGAGAAGGGCAGGTATGCAGAAGACACGCCTCAAGCTGTCCTCAGTTTGCAAACATTCCTTAGCAGCACATGTTTTTCATTACTTTACAGTGAAGTTTATTTTCAAGCTAATACAGTACTTATATTACAACTGTGACATTTATGAATACACTGTGTTCTGTGCACCTTATTTGATGATAAAGTCTCAAAAGTCATCTGGCAAATGATTTCAAGTATTTGACCTAAAATTAGGAACATCACAACTACTTTAATAATTACAAATGCAAGGTTTGGCTTGCTAAGGCAAACTTACATACTCTTATGCTATGTTGAAACAAATAACAAAGAAAAACCTGCTAAAATACAAATTGAAAAATAATTTGATGCTACATCTACTTCAACTATATGAAGATTTACCTCAGAATATTTGGGATGTAGAATTGGAACTGAAAACTTCAACTGTGATATAAGTAAATAATAATTACCTTGGAATATGTTTCAAGCGCCATTGCTTACATAATCAGCTGATTCCAACTGGTGAACAATGGCTCACTGTTTCTCCTGATGATCATGATTGGAGATTAGAATCTATCACAAATCAAATTTTCTTCCGTTGGGATATAAAAATTCATAAGTAGCTCTGATTTTGTTAGATGTAATTTTTCTTCTGCACTTTTAGATCTGATGTGTTGTTGATGTGTTCAGGATAAGTTTTCCAGAAATACACAGCTATTGTTGATGTATCTATTTGCTTATATTTAGCATTTTAAAAGTGCTGTTTGGTTCTGGTGCCTATGTTCCTTTTTGTTTGACCAATATAAAACTTGCAACATTATGTGCATTCTATATGCCACATTTTTTTTTGCTTGGAGGTTCCTTGACCTTATAATCTGCTTTGGTCAGGTTTTAAGTTATATTTGTTTTGGAATACTGGGCGACTTGTGGGATACTTTCAGCAACCTTTGGTTTTTTCCATGCTAAACATATACTTATGAGTGCAACACCATAAGCAGACTGCACTCAGTAAGCACTAGTTGTCCAGCCCTGTTCAACGGTAAAAGGTCTGTTGTAATATAAGTAGTTGTAGGATCAAGTTCTTTTTCAATTTCAACTGTTTCATTACTTCACTGTGAAGTATCCAAAATATTGATTAATAACTTACATGTATCAGTGTTTTTGGCATACATATATCTGCTTTACTTGTGCAAAAATATCATATTTAGGATCTCTTACCTCATAGCATAAATTAAAAGTTAACTAAGAACAATACAAATGTTAGACATTTGAGACGATGAACCTGTAAAAGCAAGTTCCAAAATCTTCAAAATGCAGGAATCTTCAAAAACACTGAATGACTGCTTAGATGCTCATGATTTGGAATAGGAAAACATCTACAACAAAAGAATTTAATTATTTATTAGGAAGTATTCTAATCCAGCTAAAATGTTCTTCCAAGCTTGATGGCTATGGTCCACATGGTTCCAAGATCCTGTTAGAAAGACAGTTGTGGGATCCTCAGTACGCTATGGACCATGACCATCAAAACCACAGGAAGATATTGTTTATTTACTGATGTCATTAAGCATATTCTAATGGAAGTATCAAAAGTGATGACTGACAACTTAATGATCATTCCTTGAATTTTAGGATATTTAAAAAGTCCATTTAAATTACAGAAAATGGTTCTTCAGATTATATCTGGTAGCTTTAGCTTAAATCCCTAAGCTTAGCTGTGAATTTATTTCAGCCATGATTTCCTCTGTTGTGATCTATTATGTTAAAAGATACTAAACTATGAGAGTCACTAGATATGTACTGAGACTTGGAAAATTGGCTACCCCTGGTGAGAACACTGTTGCTTTGTCAAAATAGTTCCACTCATTGATAACACAATGGTAGCAGGCAGACCATTGTTATGTCATTTATTTAGATTTATATTTGAAGTCTGTAAAGTGTGAATGTTTTCTAAAGTGCAATGGAGATTCAGAGAGGGCATTTTCATGCAATGATTCTGTATGACTTTAAATGTGGCTTAAATGAAATGTAGTCACTTGAGAGTTTGAGGGGGGCTTTTGGGCACTATTCTCCAACATGTGCCACTATGTTTCACTGGTTTGCAGAATTTAAGAGGGGGCGGTAATCTCTTAAAGATGAAGAGAAGAGTGGCAGACCAGCAAAGTAGTGACTACCAAAAACATCACTGCTATAGAAACAATTAGAGAAGATCCAAGAATAGCCTTGCCTTTGATTTGCCTCCACCAAATCCTTTATAGAGGTTCATCAGCTCACCGCTAGATGTCAGCCCAACCAACCACACATCAAACAACATCAACAAGAACCAGTCGGTTAATTCAGCTGATGGGAGCAAGTTAAGCTCCTGAAACCGGTCAAGACTAATTACATGTAAGTGATGTTAAATGTGTAAATCTGACTCAGTTTTCATTATAATTTAGATTCACATCACTGTTACTAGTTTATTAAAAAATATGTGATAAAGAATTCAAATTTATTTACCTATGCACTTCTGCTTTTAACTAAGAATTTTTCCTCATTAGACATTTCAGCATTAAGTAAAAGTAGGTATTACATAAAGTTTATTACTGACAATGACCTTTTATGTAGCAGTCTTCTCTTAGACTGTTCAAATTAAAGACATTACAGCTGAGAATCTTTTTTGTGTGTTCAAAAACTGTCTATCAAATTATTGGAAACATTGTTGGTTACAATGTCAAGATGGGCCAACACAATTCTTTTGTATCTTGTTTTCTAAAGAAAAATGATGAAATTGTTGTTTTTGGTTGTATTTGCCATCCTCTTAATTTGGTTGCTAGTGCTGCATCAGAATGTCTTCCCAAAAATGCTGAATCACTGCTACGTCTAATTTTTTTGTACTTTTTTCAAGAAATCCGAAACAACAAAGTATTCTAGATGAGTTACAGTCTTATAGCAAGCCAACAAAAGTTAGGTTTTATGAGCAGAAAGGGAATTATTTTGTTTTTGAGGGATTTTGGAGACCTGCAGGGGATTTTCTCTGTTAAAAACATGGCAACACTGTTCACTCTGCAAAGTCTGTCCAAGATGGGTGCCATATTTGCTGAGTGATGTCCACAAGCAGTAACAGTGTATTCAGCCAGAATGTTTTTGGAAATGCACCAGACAGTGGAAGATGTGATGATGATTATGAATGATGAAGTCATAAAAAAGGTGAACTGCTGTTATGAGCACAGGACTCGAACTGATACAGCATGTTTTGGACAAACTTGTGGCATGTTACCAAAAATGCTTGGAAAAGCATGACTGTGCAGAAAAGTAACAGAAGCATTGTACAAGGTAAATAAAATTATTTCAACATGATAAATTATATGTAATGTCTTTAATAAAACAGGGAAACTTACTTATTGCTAATAGCTTCATTGCCAGATGCAAGGCACTAGAAAACAACAACTTATTGGACACCCCTTGTAGTGTGTGTATTTAAAGACAAAATCCCTCAATAAATGTAACAAAGTTGATTTTACTTTAAAATATCATTAGCTTATCATTTCTTTAGCATCCCCAATTAGTAAAAGCATGAAAATACATTAAGTTTCATGGCCTATACTATTTTCAGGGCTTGAACCATCCAAACAGAAACTAGAAACATAGACTAGAGGAGAATGCAGGTATGCAGCATAGTTTGAACAGTGTTGGCATATTAATTATCACTGATTCTTGTGTTCTACTCAACATAGCTTTGCAAACTAAGCAACTATGAAATTTGGAAAGCTACAATTAGACTGAAAAGTTCAATAATACAGGCAGGATTTCAACCACAAGTCTTTTGGTTTCCGTCCAGCTGCTCTAACCCAGATCTTTCCAACTCAAGCTCTTAGCACTGGGATGCACAGGTGTGGCACTCAGTGGTCCTGGTGCCTTCCCTACGTAGCGGCCACAGCAACTGCATGTATACAACAGACAGTGAGAGTAACGTGTCTCTCTCCCTCCTTCGTTCCCTCTCTCTCTCCTCAATGCAGATGTGGTGTTAAATAGGATATAACAGATAACGGAGCAGTTATAGTTTTTCCTTCGATACATGAGAACATTTATATTTAGTTGCCAATACTGAAGAGAAAATCCAATGCTTAATTTGTCAAAGAAATTAACAATATGGCACCTAAACAGAAAAAGCATCATCAACTTTCCAAAAAGAGCCAATAAAATTTACTGTACGACACAATCCTAAAAGACAGGTAGTACCATTACAGCAGTGATTTGATTAAGTTTTACAAAGGTGTTAATCACTAGGAAATTCCCAAAATTCATGCACTTTCCTTAAAATTTGTGTCAATGTTCGATACGACTTATGCATCCGAACAAATATTTTCAATTATGAATTTAAATAAAAGTAAAAGCAGGATGCTGCGTTAGAGGTGGTACTGCAAACTTCTACTGCCTAATCTTTTGTACCAAATATTCATAAGTTAGATTTGACTATCGCTCAAAGCCTACTGTATTCCCATATTCCCCTTGCATCTATAAGAAAATCAGCAGTAAGATAATTTCTGCAAATATTTATTTGACTAACATGAAGCAGATAAAGAAAGAGTTTGTAAGAATAGATAATACAAGAGTTGAGAAAGTCATGTGAGTACAACACATCAGATTTTTTATTTTAAATTCCTTTACATTGCAGTGAAAATGCATGACTCAAAGTATTCAGTGTAGCTCGTGATTTATGAAGTGGAAGTGACAAAAGAGTACTAAGTGATTGTTTCACAGGACTTCCTATTTGATCAGTTTTAAGCCTGAAAACAAGTACAACTATCACAATGGATACCTCTTGATGCTGGTAAGCTGCTACAAACTATAGCAGTTTTGGCCATTTCAACCTTGGTGTGGCAATCTCTCTGTGGTAACCACCTCGAACATTTTTTTCTGGTGCCTTTGTTTGCCATTTAGGCCTCCAAATAACAATGTGGACACCTAGAATTAAAAGCAAATTGATATTCATCCTGCACAGAAGCTATATCAAATCACAGTTTAATAGACACTGTAATGACACTTGCTTCCATTGTAAAAACAGAACATCCTTTTGACAACAATGTGAAGAGGTTTCCAGAAGGCAGTTCACCATAAATATTCTATGCACATTTTGGACAGCTTATGCTATTTTGCTTATATAGGGAGAGCAAAATACCTCTGAATGGGCTGCACAGTGTTTTGCCTGTCTGCATCCTCGGCACTCGCTGTCTGCGGCGATCCTAGAAAGGCTCGGATGAAACCATACATTTTTAAAACTACTTTTAAAGCCTTTGCTTACCAACTTTATGAAAGAAGATGCTAAAACTGGCCACTGTCGTTGTCCATACATTTTTAGCACCTCTTAGGAAATCATCCATCACTCGCTATAGTTCACGTTGAGAAATGCTGGCAATTTCCTGGCAGATATTTTGTTTTAATTCCTCCAGGGTGCATGGGTTTGACTTGTACACTTTATGTTTTAAGTTACCCCAGAGATAGATATTGCAGGGACTGAAGGCGCCACAAATCTCTACTAATAATTCTGTCCTGAGACATGCTTTCAATTGGTCTCACTGAAAGATTGGCCAATGAGCTGTTCCGAGTCTTGTTGAAAAAAGGCAAAATTATGCTCCCTGTCTGTAAATTCTCTAAAAAAAAAAGGGGGGGGGGGCCAAAATTGTATTTATGTATGTATAGGTGTCGACTGTTGACTTGAAAAAAATTGGGCCTATAACTCTTTCTCTGCTAATGGTGCACCATATACCATTTTTTTTTGTCATGAAGGGGTACTTCATGAACAATATTAGGTTTCTCAGAGCTACAATAAGATTATTTTGTGCACAAACATATCCATGAAGGTGGAACCAAGCCTCGTACATGAAAAACATTAAACGTGGGTCTATTTTGCCATTGTAAACACTGTTAAGAGTCCACTCACAAAATGTGCACCTAATTACAGGATCACCTAGTTGAAGAGCATGTGCCACAGTTATTTTATATGGTTTTAACTTCAGCAATTTAGTAACTGTTCACAAAGAGCCATAAGAAATGCCCACCTGTTGTGAAAGACGCCTAAGCGATTTTTGGGGGGAATTCTCCAAACGATGGCCGATGTCATCTAATGTTTCTTCAGGAACAACTGCAGAACTGTTTCAGATTTCTTAGCCTGAACACTTCCTGTGCCCTAAAATTTATTGTAAAGTTCATGGATTGCTGTATGGCCTGGAACTTTTACATCTGGAAATCTTTCTGCAAATCATACTTTCACTTGGTGAGCTGACTGAGTTAACACATACGAATCATAAATAAATACATGTGCAGTAGAAAACATGTGCTGAGACATAAACAGTTTGTGAATAAGTATAGGACAAAATAAGTCACTCATAATAACCGAACCACATCACACCACTGTCAATTCAACACTGCAGAACAAAACCACAGCAGCAGCAGCATGACCTTGTTTGCAGCAGCAGTCTGTTATCATGTTTCCACATGCCTGGTGAAAAAACATGGTGCAACCCATTCAGAGGTATTTTGCTCTCCCTTTACTATTTATACAGGGTGACGCCGAGCCGGCTGACACATTTCAAACTTGAATATTGCAGAGGGGCAATAGCTTATACTGGTTGGCAGGATGGGAACCGGAAGAGGAAAGAATGCCACATTGTATGGTCAGTCGTAATGGAGGATTGGAGCAGAGAACACTGTTACCTCAGTTCATAGTTATAATGAAACTAAGTCTGTGACACAAGTGCAACGTTTTTTAGATGACACATTAATATTGGTCGACATTTTCATCTTTCGAGCTTTATAAACAAGCATGTCTCCAGTGAACCTTCAAGAGCTGCATAAAACATCATTCCACTCACACAAGGTGACAGTTTGGTGTGGAATTGATATTTTTGAGATCATAGCCCCACCTAATGACCTAGTTGTTGATGGGCACTTAAACACCACCACTCACTCACTCACTCAAAACCCCATATTTTTTTTCCCATAATGATAATGATGAAACTACAGAGTTAATTCACAACTTTATGTCCCTAAGGTGCAAAGCATTGTTGAACCTTCTTTTCCAACTTGAAATTGACTCAAAGGGCCTTTATTTCGGCAATGTGGTGCAACAACCCACATTGCACAAGAGTACAATCTTATTCGTAGGCTGTTCGAAAGGGTCGTCTCTCGTTTTGGAGACATCATTTGGCTTGCTCACTCATCCAATCTTACTGTCCCAGAATTTTTCTACGGGGATTTTTGAAGGACCACATTTTCAGAATCATATTCAGAACATTCAAGAACTTAAACAAGTATTGCTGACGAAGTTGCATCTACTGATGACTTATGGAGCAGGTGTTCAGCAACTACCAGTATTTACAGAGTGCATCAATTTAAATGGAAGCCATCTTTCCAACACAACTTTCTTTTTTTTTCTTCAATAATATATGGCCATTTAAAAAGTTTCAGTTGGCTCAGCACCACCCTGTATAAAGTACTTGAACATATAATTTTGAGGAACCTGTATGATTATTGCATTGAAGCTGCTAATACGAGAGCTATTTTTTTGTCAACCTTCAATAGGACATGAAATGTGTGCAGAAAAATGTTTTCATTGACAAAAGTTTACCATGCAGCTTCTTTTCAACATACTCATCATGATGAAGACTGAAACCCTTGTGATGCCTATACACTATCACAGGCCTTTCCAAGCACTTTACACCGGGGTACGCTGGTGCTGTACTCAGCAGTCCTGGTCTTTCCCTACATAGCAGCCACTGCGACTGCATGTGTACAATAGACAGAGTAAAATATTCTCTCCCCCTGCCCTTCTCTCTCTCCCCCTCCTTCCCCCCTCTCCTCAGATAGACAATGGACCTCTTCATAGACCTCCCAATTGGCTCTACGAAGGGCTGTAGAAATGGATGAACACAGATGGTGGTGACAAGTGTTGCAAAGTAATTCTCCCTTTGGGCAATATCCTAGTACATGCCCAAGGGTTTCCACTTCTTTGCAATTTGAGTGCCGACATAGTGTTGTTCGCTGATTTCTTCCAGGCACAGATCTTACTGCTGACGTGTTACATGACATTTTGATGGGATCAGTCCATTCACAACATGATAGGATTTTTCTGTTGCTCATCCATGAATTGGCTCTGGTAGCTGTGAGGTAGCTTACACCATGCATCAAACGACTTAAGTTGTAATTGTTTTCGAAGCCATCGTCCTGATTTTGACATGATTTCATCATTAATGTCAATGTTCAAATTGGAAAGGGCGTCTTTCTTCTCTTTCTGAGTATCTTGACACAAGCGTAGATGATCATCTTGTATTTAAGAAAGCTTCTGAGCTATATTGAAATGTTGTATATAAGCCTCCCAACCAGCTTTGATTAGTCCTATTCCTCGAAGATTACGTGGAGCATATATCATATCATTGGGACAATCATGTGGTAGCCCAACTATTTCTTTGACGGATGTTCTTATTAACTTATCAATATCTTCTAAAACGGAGGTCGGAATCTTATTCACTGGTGTACTTTGAAGGGAATATACTAATCCAGGCCAAATATATTGATTAATGATATTTAATTTTTGATCTGCTTTGAGCAAGTTGGAATAAGAAAGTGAATTCAAATCTTTTTCCAAACGTTTGATTATCTTATTCTTATCCAACTGGATTTCATTCGTGAAATTTACACCCAAATATTTTAGGTTTTCGTTTTCTTTGATTGACTCTAAAACATTTGAGACAAATTTTATTTTAGAAGTCTCGCTAAGTTTACCATGTTTGATATTTATGACATTGCATTTTAATGGATTGATATGCAAACCAATTGTAGCCAAGTTACTGGTAGTTAAGTCTAAAAGTGACTGAGCAGATGGTTTGTCCTTTGCTACTAAAACAATATCATCAGCAAAAGCCATGGCTGATACATTTTTTACTTCAGGGCTAAGTTGAAATCCAGTTGGTGTGTTTGTGTGTTCACAAATTGTCATTAATAATCATTGTTTTGGTAATTGACGTTCTATCCTATACAACAGTCAACACAACATTTGCCACACTGCATGTACTTTGACTATCGCTGCCACAATACCTTCTTGGTTCTGCTTTGCCACTTCACCTTCCTCCACCTCTCTGCTGCTCAGCTCAGCACCGGTGTTACTGTTCCAGCAGCACCTCAGTTGAAAAGGCCTGCCCTAGCATTCCAATACCCTCAGCTAAAACACTTGCCATGTGTCTTCTGACCCAGGCCTGCTCGGTGTCCTTAAGATCATGACATGCTGGAGTGTGTATGGAAGGAGATGGAATATTGTATCAATATTTGCCGTGTAAGCAAGGGTGGACAAGGTAAGCAAGGTAAGCAAGGGTGGGATGTAAGTAAGCAACAAAACTTGGAGAGTTACTCTTTCTTGTAGTGGTAAAAGTTTCATTATCCATTCCATGGTTTAGTAGTTATGAATTTTTAAAATGTTTCATGGATTTATGAATAACCCTGTATCTTGCATTTAATTACCTCCATTAAAGGCTTGTAGCACAATATACTATTAGTAAAACAATGGATTACCTGAGAAGAAAACATTCCTTGTTCACTTACCCATTGTAGATGCAAGTATTTCTCCAGTGTTATTAAACCTGTTCAAACTGATAATTCCCTCAGTATGAAAGTCACCTAATTTATGTACATATTTTCCTGTTTCAGCCAGGAAAAAATCCACAGTTCGCTTTTCACCTGATGCAGATCCTGGGAACCGCGAATCTGGATAGCGCCCCACCACAATTATGTCTTCAAAAGGGTGCCATGTTGCCTAAATTCATTAAAAAGAGAAAAGCTCATGAGACAAATTCATTTACAACTTTTTTTTGTGCTAATGAATCCATATAGAAATACAAAATTATGTACATAAGATACTTTATAAGTGGAAGTTCAAACTGGAAAAACCCAAATATTTTGAAAACAGTTGATACTACAAAAAAGTTATTTATTGTATACTGGATGTCCCAAAAAAACACTGACAATGCTAGTATGTTGTGCAGGATGTCAAACTCATTGGTTTTCAAAGAGGAACCCCTGTCCAGAAATATATGGTTTGGATGCTGGAGAGCATTGAAGTTTGAGAACTTTTGTCACGGTTGCGACAATTTGTTAACATTCATTTAAGTATCTTACTACAGAAGGTATGCAACCCTTTAGCCATATGTATACTGGGATGAACGACCTGAGCATAACAACATTCCTGTGCATGCACTAAATTCCTCCATAGAGTCCTTGGTGCACATCCCACTGCATTACTTATGTAGTTTCCAATACAGTAACGCTTTAACAACACTGTGACATGTACCAGTACACAGCTACTGAAATGGCCAACGTGAACTCTAGCACACTTTGATGTAAGTGTGCAGAATCACCTCAACATCACATATTCAAATCAGTTAATTGGTAGAAGTGGACCAGTTCCATGGCCAGCACATGCGCCAGACCTGACACCTCTCGACTATTGTCTGTGGAGTTGTGTGAACAGTATGGTGTATGGAACTCTTGTAACATCAGCGGACCATACTGCTCGATTCCACGTTGCAACTGAAAGACAACTGCCTGTATTGACTATGTGCATGAGGCTCAGCACTGCCGATGTAGGCTCTGCAATGACGTAGGAGATATACAGTTCGAAGCCTGTATGTAATGTAAAAGCTTGATGTTGGGATTATTGATCAAATGCGAATGCACACCCATCTCATACTTCGATGTGCTACAGCATTCAAACCGTGCATTTCCAGACAAGGGTTTCTTCTTGAAAACCGATCAGTTTGCCATCCTGCACAACCTATAAGCATTGTCAGTGTTTTTTGGGATACTTTGTATATATTTCAATTGGTTATACATTTTTCATGAACTGTTTGACTACCTCTTATTGTTTACCAGTAATTATACAAAATTTGTACAGAAAATTTCATTATCTATCACAGAAAGTTCAACATAGGCATTTTATTAATAATGGAAATATCTTAAACACTACTTCTTCTTTACCAATATCTTAAATACAAGGCATTTTAATCAAAATCCTTAAGAACCATTTTTGAAAAAATAAAAACTAATAAAACATTTTCCATCTAACAGTATGGGGTGGAGTAAATTTTTGAAAATCTTTGCATTCTCCCAACATTCTGAGCATAACATTAGGTTTGATATTCATCTAACTGTTTCTAAACATTTTTCCATTGGACATCACAATGTGTATTTTTAGCAAAATCTCTTACTGAACTTTTGGCAGAATACAGTAGTTACTCTATGTAACCTAAATGAGGCATAAAAAAGTAATAATTTAGAAGCTGCACCTTCTACCAGAATTATACAAAATATTTTACATGGAAAACTGGACAAAAGAGAACAACTTTCATGTGTGTATATATATAAAGTGCAGTACATATAAGAATTATTAATAGCAGTACTGTTAGATGGAATATAAGACTTACCCAACTGGCTGAGCACAGTTAAAATGAGCAAACAATTCACTTACTTTGATAGCAGTAAGGTGCTGAAAATGTCGATGTGGATGAGGAATTGTTCTTTCCAGGTTCCACAGAGGTGACTTGTACACCCTTAGCTCACTGTGCTGATCCGTTGTTAATAAACGACCACTACCTGAGGGACTGTAATTTAAGGTACAGAAATAATTACATATGTAATGCTGTAAAATACATGTGTAACATTCATATGACTTTCTCTGACCACTACCATCTGCTAAATATAATACGTGGGGGAAGTATTGCATTCCACCCAAAATTTCAATATTGTGACAAAATGATAAAAGTCCAGTCCAGTTACTTTTGTTTTGTAATTTTATTTTCTACTAATTGAAAGTACAATTCTCTTCTCTTGGTTAGCACAGTCTACAGTCCTTCATGATATTACAATTCACAGCTGTATCTTTCATTAACTTAACACCCAATTTTCTGTCACTCAGTTCTCTGTCTGTCTCATAAAAACTAACTTGAAGGATACAATCACTCAACACTCCTTAACTGCATTCATTTCTATGCGACAGTACACACACAGCTATCTCAATTTGCACTCACAGGCAGAGTAAACAAAAACTGACCAACTCTTGTCACCTAACCCACTTATATAGCGAGTATAACGTAACAAGGACCTTTCTCAAACTTCAGCTTTTCTGGAATGCCAGCTGCTGGACACAAATATATAGGCAAATTATCCAGTTACAGAATTTAGCATGTGTGTATTACAGGTGCCTTTGCACTGGGAACACATGAGCGTAATCTTTGTGTCCACTTTTATGCACCTGATACTTGCGTGCATTTGAGATCCACGCACACAATTGAAACACTTGCGTTCTATCATCCATTCAGTTCTCCAAGAAACTGATGAAGTTATTGCTGTAGTGAGTCTTGCCTATCCTGTATTAAAAGAGAAGGAAAAAGGAAGAAGGTGGTGGGTTCTCCTGAATAATAGTGAGAGACATTCACTAAGCAATTTTTAAACACTGTATTCTCCACTCCGTGAAGATAGTGTCAACATTTTTAATTGTTTTTGAATGTCAGCTTCTTCATTTAATGAACTTCTTTCAAATATAAAGGGAAGTTAGCCCTTGTATACATCACAAGCGGTATCCCATTAACACAGGACGAATTTCAACCTCGCTTATTAATCATATTTGCAATTGCAGAGGCTCTTGGAGAAGCATAATGCAAATGAGATGCACTGAATGTGAAGGATTTCACTTATTCTCCGGTTATGCTAGTCAGTTGAATGTGCATGCAGCTTGCAGATTACATGCGTTCTAGCATTTTACTTCTGCCCCCCGCTAAGATGCACATTTACGTGCCCTTTGATTTCGTGACCTTCATTATGCGCTGGTTCATTAGATACCTAGTGAAGCTAAGCTGTGCGCATATTACATGCATAAAGCACATGCAAAATAAATGCTTGTGTATCCTCAGAGTAAGAGGCCCAGATCATGGATTAGTTCTTAACAAATGAAATGTTTAAATGAGAGGTTAGATGCAAGTCACTCATCCCTATGCAAGAGCAGTAGCCAGATGTTCTATGTTACTCTCATGTTTCTGTGCAGAAGCAGTACAGTAACTACAAAGCAAATTATCACATTACAGTGATGTCAGTCACGTGTAATACACTATCAACCTTTGTAACTATTTACAGTTTGATTATTTAGAGTTTTCCCTTTTAGTTTCGACATAAGCAGCAGTCATGTTAGTAAATAAGTAGCTCTCATTAAAAGGCTGCCAATGGCATACACATGTTGTACTCTTTGAAATGTAACAACAGAGCTGTTTATTAATATAACAAATTATTTGATCTACTTATCAAGTTAGGCTAGCTTCCTTCGCTGAAGGACATTCATGTAGAATGAATGAGCGGTCTATATTCTGATGCTTTGGAGACTGTTCTAGGATTAGCACCTATGGACATGTTCTTGCAGATGGAGGCTATTCTTACGGCCTCCCATCTTAGGCAAACAGGAAATTGGAGGGAAGGTTGCCAATCTTTTGGACATACTTCTATCTCCAATTTCCGAAACAACTCAGTATTATACACGAGATCCAATATCATGCAGACTTGGAACTGTTTCCACCTGTTCAGAGTAACCCTTGTTCTCAAGAGGACTAGAACAAAGAGAATAATCCAGACTGTACCAGAGACCATCTTGTGTGCTTTACGCATGGATCTGCATGGAACAGTCTGGAGCAAGAATTTATGGCAAATCTCCAAAGATCAATCAAAATTTAACCCTGGGGACACACAAGCATTTATTTTGTGTGCATTTTATGCGTAATAAGTGTGAGGTTGGCTTCACTAGGTATCTAATGGAACATCACACATGCTCAGCACATAATCAAGGTCAAGAAAGCAAAGCAAGCATCAAAGCGCATCTTAGCAGGGAGCGAATTGAAATGCTAGAATGTGTGTAATCTAGAAACTGTGCACTGAACTCACTAGCATAAAAGGAGAACAAGTGAAACACTTCACACCCAGCACATTTAGTTTGTATTCTGCTTCTCCAACTGCCTCTACAATTGCAAAGATGGATACAGAGCGATTAATAAGTCAAGTTGAAATTTGTCCTGTATTATGTGACACCACTTGTGCTGTATATAAGGATAAGCCTCCCTTTATATTTGAAGAAAGTTCATCAAATGAAGAAGCTGACCTTCAAAAATAATTAAAAAGTTTGCAACTATCTTCACGAAGTCAAGCAAGCAGTGTGTAAACATTGTCATGCAAATGCCTCTCACTGTTAATTGGGTGTAACCACCACCTCAGCCATCTCAAACACGTACAAATATTATGCACATAAAAGTGGATGCAAAGATTACGTTAATGTGTTCCCAGTATTAGTCTAGGGCAATATTGTAGTCTTCCAGGCAGAATGCTATCCTGACCAGTGCTCATAGAGGTCTAGAGAGAAGCTACCAAGGTAAGCAGATTCTCATTCCTTACAGATAGATGAAGCACTTTCCTCATGACAGGTAACATAAAAACTGGTTTGGGATAGTGTTCAATCCTTGAACACCTTTGGTGCATAAAATAGCCTTAAGCTGCGATGGGTACCAGGTCATCAAGGGATTGAAAGAAATGAGAAAGATAACAGGAAAGGGTGCAGGAAACCTCTTTGTGGCCCTATGATCAGATTAAGTATAAATACTATCAAAAGCACAGTTAAAGCAAGGGTGCAGAGAACCACCTAGCCAGGTGGCAAACTTACCAGGATAGAAATTATAATTTAGGAACCAGCAGGTACACTATTTTAGAGCAGTGGGCAGTAGGCGATGCCAAGAGCTTGCTTGCCAAGCAGCAAACAAACATGTCATGGCAGTGGGGGCAGGGTTGCCAACATTCAAAAGTAAAATTATCGTACCGGCCACTCAAAATTATAGATTTGGATTCAAAATTATCGTACATCATAAAGCAAACGCTACAACAATAAAAATATCAGTATAATACTTATGAAAATATAAGAGTAATGATGTTTAATATATCCACTTACAAGATTGATGACCTCAACAAATATTACAACTTTAGCACTTATGTTTCTCGCACTACTCATCTGAAAGTTCAGCTTCCTCAGCCGTTGCAGCATTGTACAAATTTATTGTTGAGATAAACCTATCTTCTCGGTCACTTGCAGATTTTAAGATCTACCACGTTCTTTCATAAGTTGAGACGACAAAATGAGTTCATTTACCGTATCAGTGCCAATCTGTTTCTAACTTTGGTTTTTATTAAACACAGTTTAGAAAAAAAAAATCTTTCACAAGAAGTGCTTCTGTGGGGCAAGGAAACCACTGATAATGCAAAGGCCGCTAGTTCTTTCAAATCAGTATTTCCACCAAGGTGACATGTATAATAGCATTCCAGAAACTGTCAGGTTCAGGCATGTTCTTTATTTCACACGGAATAACACGTATTCCGAGTTTTCTACATTGATCATCAATTTTCTGAAGTGCCTTCTTCATTGAGGTTATCAGACCTGGGCACACTGGCAGTAAGAGGATAAAAGGTAGCAGGCTTAGTAGGGTTGGAAATGGTTGCTATGGGGTGGAGACAGACAATGAGGACAAAAGTGGTATTATTTGTGATTAGTTTCATTTCGCTGGAGTAACAAACCAGTGAAAATGATATTCCGCCGATATCGAATTATCATACATTCAAATTATCGTACACCCCCATAATTATCATACGGGTTGACAACCATCGTACAAAGATTAAAATTATCGTATGCCCCCATAATTATCGTACAAGTTGGCAACCCTGAGTGAGGGTGTGTTTGGTTAGAGCAATACATGCATATGCATTCTGGATGACAATCTTAATCAAGGCAGCACAAAATATCTCCCCAGTCACAGGCTGGTCAACAGAAAACTTACCAACAAAAAATAAAACATTTAATACAAGTTGCAGTTTAATTTTCTTGTATTTTATAATTTATACAAGTTACTTAAACATAATTTCTCTGTGAGACCTTGAGACAGAATATTGGAAGACCCCAAAAGAAAATCGTTTATGTGAATATTTGTTAAAAGTGTAGTTTGTTTTTTAATGTTGGTATGAGATGGTTAAATAACAAAAACGTGCTACTAATGTTCATTGTTACGAACAACTAAGTTTGTTTAAAGACGTCATAAATATTTCCATATTTAATTTTAATATATATGTATAAATATTAGAATTATATGTGTTCAGTGTTGATAGCGAAGGGAGAATGGTTAGGGATCACTTCCCTAACAAGAAGGAACTATTTGATGGACGCATACGCGGATGTATACGAGAAAGGTAGTATCGCGTGAGATGACGCCGGACTACTTCCACTAGCGTGTGTATATTCAAGGTGAAAGGACGTGTTGAGGTAACGTGTGAACATTGTAGAACGTTTATCAGACTTTCATCAAGCATTTGTTCCATTTTTTAAAAAAGTGGAAAGACTTAAATAATTTAAAACAGTGCTAGGAGGATTTATTTTAATGTAAAATATAGAGTAGGGTTTAAGGGCCCGTCGACAGCTAGGTCATTAGAGTAAAATATAGAAAAAGTGTTAATAAAAAAATACATTGTGGTGAAGAAACATCGTGTGATTTTTCATTCCATCCGTTACCACGCCCTGAGAGAAGTTAGAGCCTCATCACTCAAACTTGAAACACCGCTACGAAAAAAACAGCACCAACCTTTAACTGTATTATCTGTGTTGGGTTTTTATATTATGAAATATAATTTTGTACTTATGTTTAAGAGTTCATCAGTTAAATGTAGAAAAGCTGTTTCTGTTTCATTCTGCTGATCAATTCATCAAGAAGACAAACACAGTAAAGGTATTCCTTTGCAAGTTTAACACAAAATTATGTATGGTAAATTGTGTGACAAATTGGAATGTCTGCAATTACATGCACACACTTTGTAAAGCTATAAATGTAGAATATTGGTTCACTATTAATAGACTTTAAGGTTAATTTGACCTGTTGTATGGTTAGTTGTGTCATCAATAAAGCACGCCACTGACATAACCCGAGAGCCATGTTGAGACTCAGCTAGCAGCGAGCCAGAGCACGGCTCAATTGTGCAAACCCTGCCAGGCCTGCTATAGTTTGTGATTGACAGCTAGCAACGTGCTACTCCGCTCTGAATATTGAAGCAGGGAAGAGGGTGGGATGTTAATACGTCACTCACAGCAACTAATGATTGCACCAATTAGGCAAGCTATTTCCAAGCCATTTCCTTGGCAATGGACGGAGTAAATGCAGGGTTGCCATAAGGAACATTAAATACTGCAGGTCTTCCCAGTTAGCATGGCAACTGAATTCTTTTCCAGGAATGTTTATCTGATGCTAATAGTATGCTATTGTGTTACACTGTAAATCGATGCGTCATTGACATCACACACCACGTGCGTCACTGTTTCACATGCACATGCACTTTTAGTTCTTGAAGTAGCGGAATTACAGTGGCATTTACAAACACAAAATTCAGTGATAATTATTACATGTATGTGCCTGTGTATATCAGGATTAAATATTCTTATTTAACTGTCAACTGAAAAACGCAAGGCAAAAAGACAAACCAAAGTTTTCTGGAAAAGTAAACAAAATTGTTTTCAGAAGAGGTATTCCAGTAATGCCAAATTGCAGGTATGGCCCTTTTATTTAATATGTGTAATTAAAATAGCTTCACATTATTAAATTTAGCTCATATTTCCATCAAGAGAAAAAAGGACTTACAGACATACACACTGATGCAAGTACTGAATAAAATATGACGATCGGTAAGTTGAAACACTTAAATTTGCATCTTCTTCATTCTCATTTTGTATTTGTTGTCCTACTCTGATAAGTCTGCTTCACAAATAATGGTAATGATAGCCAGGATGAGGAAATTGTATTACATGTCTCAAATGGAAGTGTTCGCAATCGACATGAAACTTTCCCATGTCCCAGAAATGGCAAAGAATACTTAGCCAAATTTTAGCTTACTGTTCCTGTTATCGGACGCATGTTGGATTCATGTTGTGTGTCTCATACTTTAAGCTGTGGAAATTATTCAAGGCAGCTGTACCATGGAATAGCCACTAGAACTCTTTCTAGTAGCAATCTAGAAAAAATATCAAACTTCACTTAGAAACAAATGAATTCCCAATGCACAATATCAACCTCCCCTTTCTATCGATAAGCTGATTGATAAAGTATACTGCCATTGTGATTATTAGGCTGTTGTCAAACAAAATATGAGTGCTGACTGCTTCCTGTTGCTGTTATTGTGGTTACCATTGTCAGGTGGTTGTGAACCAGCATTTATGATTCATTCCTACATGCACACTAATTGTTAATCCCTGCAAGCCTGTGCATTCAACCGCCATGTGGATGTCAGCACTAAAAGTAACAACACTGGTATCTCCGCTGGCTGAAATGCTGATCACCAACTCAGGGTATGAGACCTTAGTTAGGGCTCTCAACAATGCTAAATCTAGGATTGGATAGAAGCACACTTAAAGCAGTAATTGCATTAATTACTGGACATGGGCATTTTAGGAAACATCTAAATACAGTGGGGATATTTCATGGAGACCCCACTTGTCGACCGTATAGACAAGCTGAGGAATCAGCTGGACATATTTTATTTAATTGCCTGTCTCTAGAAAGGAGAAGACACACCTTTTTTGGGGTATAGAGAAATTTAGGATCAGATCCTGGTATAGGAACCAAGTTTCTGAAGCTTGTTAGGGGCACGGAGCTCAATATGATGCAAGGGAAATCTTAATGGGGTTTCACAACAGGCTGATGTGTGAGGACAGAGCCTTCAAGATTCATTTCATCTAATCTAAACACTGCCTTGAACATGTGACGACAAATTATTGTATTGAATTTGTACTACAGCAGGCATTCTGTGGCCTGCAACCAATTAAAAATAATTAAGAACATCTGGCAATTATAAGATGAGGTGCCTTATAATTGCTTATGATCTGCTAAAGATCGGTGTTCCAGATGTTTAACCTACAGCTATAGTAACCATTTTCAGAACCACAGTCAAAGTCTCCTCAGAGAAGATATTGCAGCGTCTGATGCGTTAACTGTCGTGTTGCTCAATTTATACTATGCGTGTTGTCCACTGATTGGCCCATGGTGGACAGGAGCACAGTGGCCTGTGAGTGTGATTCTATATCTCATGTTGCTGTTCTCTTGTGATTGGCTCACTCTGCTTTCCTGTTTCTTATGACATTCTTTGCTTTTGATGACTGGGTGCCAGTTGCTGTTGAGCCTTAAGGCCTCTTCCTTCATGCCATAGAATAAACAGAGCGAAACGGACAGTAAACGGATCAATACCTTCTACAAGACTTCGACAGTGCCACTGAAGATCTCTACCGCAGCTGTAGACAAAATATCTGAAACATCGATCTCCAGCTGACCACAGCAAAACAGTCCAGAAGATACTTCATCTTATAATTTTGACGCCGGCTGTAAAAGCCTAAGTATTTCGATATGTGGCAACTTTTGACGTGAGGGGGCAAGCATCCAAAAACTGAGATTACACAGAAGTTGAGGTACTAAAAAAATAAAAAGGCCTTAAAATTAATAAAATTTATAAAGAACTGAAATGCAGTATTATTTGCAGATCATATCTTCTTTATCTGATTACCCTCTCCTTATGTAGGACTTACACCCCCTAGGACTTACAAGTCAGTGCCTGTCAGGGAGCACAGGAAACTATGGACTGGACAGAGTGAACCCCCCTGGAAGCAGGTGGTCAGCCCAGCATCAGGTATGTTAGCAAGGAAGAGGATGCTATGAAATGCACGTGAAATTAATGATTGGAAAGGTGATAATGGAGCAATTGGTGGAATGAGTGGAAGGAGAAACCAGAGAAAATCCACCCTGACACTGCTTCGTCCACCACGAATACCACATGCGGGTCCCTGGGATCGAACCCGGGCCACCTAGGTGGTAGGCGAACGTTCTAAAGCTTGGCCACAGCACTGCAGATCATTTTATGCTGACTATAATTAAACTGTTTGTCAGAAAACCTATATTATAGATTCAAGACACTAATTTGTTAGGTAGGCATAACTTACTGTCAGCCTTTGAACAAAGGCAAACATACCTAACGGGAGAGCAAAAAAGTTCCAAATGGTCTGCATGGTGTTTTGTCTGTCTGCACCCTCGGCACTCATTGCTGTCTGCTGCTATCAGAGAAAGGTGCAGATGAATGCAATTTCTTGGTGGATATTTTAATTCTTCCACAGTGTATGGATTTGTCCTGTACACTTTAAGTTCTCCAGAGAAGGAAATCACAGGGGGTAAGATTGGGGGACTGAGGGGTCCATAAATCTAGTAAAAATTCTGTCCCGAAACACACTTTCAATTATCTTCCTTTCACAGAAAATGAAAATTGTAAGTGTTGTTCAGTGTTATTAATTGACTCACCTTTTAAATTAAACACTTTCAATTGTTGCCATTGAAAGATTGGCCATACGAGCTGTTGCAGAGGCTCATTGAAAAACGGCAAAATCATGCTGTGTTACTTCTGTAAAAAATCTGATGTGTTGCACTCACATGACTCTATACTCTTGTACTAATCATTCTTACAAACTCTTATTCCTATACCTTCTTCGTTTTAGTTGAGATAAACATTTATACAAATTATCTTATTGCTTATTTCCTTGTAGGTGCAAGGGGAATATGGAAATACAGGAGGCCTTGCTAACTGTCAAATCTTTTAAAGCTTTGAGATCCCATTCTCTTTGCACACTTAACATATAAAAAAATGAACAGCAATGTTCTATTTCACTAAAGTTTTAAGTTTTTTGAAACGCGCACACATAACAAGGAATATCTCCCAAATGGTTCACCCTACAAGAAAATTTACATAGACATAAATTGTGTATTTTAGCAAGATCTACATTTTTTGAACAGTACGATTTGGTCTATCTCTAACGATTTACCAGTTATGCAAAACTCGTCCAGAGTAAATACGACTGCAGGGGCATATGACATTTTAATCAAAATCGTTTGAGCCATTTTCAAGAAAATCAACATTT
This sequence comes from Tenodera sinensis, assembly GCA_030765045.1. NCBI lineage: Eukaryota > Metazoa > Arthropoda > Insecta > Mantodea > Mantidae > Tenodera > Tenodera sinensis. The sequence continues at coordinate 21,289,788 of CM060967.1, read as the reverse complement.
TCGAAAAATTTTCCATGTAAAGGGTAGTTTAGGATGGGGCTATTTTCTTCAAAATCTTTGTATTACATCCTTTAAAGACATTAGACTTAAATACCACAATAGCACAAAAAAACGGCTTCCCCAAAGAATTAATAGATAAAAATGTAAAACGAGCAGAAAAGAAAAAATTATTAAAAGAAGCTACAACTTTCACAGCAGCAAAAACAAAAATGACATTCAAAAAATTGATAAATTTAAAAAAGTGTTCAAGGAATACAACATTCAACTAGCACCAGTAAACCATTACTCCATAAAAAACCTGCTACTTTCAAACATCAAAGATGCTATTCCACCTAACAACAAATCTGGCATATACCAAATTGAATGCAGTGATTGTAATGAAATATACATAGGAAAAACCAAAAGAAATTTAGAAATTAGATCCACGAACACATTAGGAACATCAAGAGTAAACAATTAGAAAAATCAGCAGTTGCGTTCCACTTTTGGACAAAAAATCATGACATAAAGCTAGAACCGAAACTTCTCAAACACATAACCGGAAAACAAGAACTGTCCACATGGGAACAAATCTTCATTTTAAAAAATAGAAACCGAGTATTTAATTTTGATATTCCTCAGAAAGATATTTTCAGCAAGTTCCTTGAACCGTTACCAGAAGAAGCATCGCCATCCGCACCAGGAAACACCATGGAAACCCAGTTATTGTCCGGTTGATTTTAAATTAAATTAACAATGGCTTCTTCACAACTACACGTCCAAACAACAAAACTGCACACAGGCAAACTTTTGCTGTCGACACTGATACTGGCTCTGCCCTGTTAGTATTTATTTCACTGCAGATGGATACAGCTGTATGCTGCCTATTACATTTGATCAAAAGTATAATTCTAATGTCCTCCACTATGTTTTTCTCAGACGTCCACTGCATGGTCAATCAGCATGGGAACCAGTTTATGTGCTATATATCAATTAGACCATCCTGCATCTTTGTATGCACATGACATTGTTCTTTTTCCTGCACTCACATTTTCCCTTTTACCCATTCTTGTTTATTTGGGGCACTTAGTGCTATATTATGCTTACTGTGCAATTAACAGTTGGGCTGTCACACAACCGATCACCTTGACTATTGAAACTACTCTGATTACACCACAAGCATTGAGAAGAGCTCAACTACAAATTTCTTCATGAATAACAGTGACAAAATGAAAAATATGTTAATATTTGTAAACACATTCTGCTCCAACTTGCTTGTAATTATGTTAATCACAGGACTAGTTTCAGAGAGGGTTCTCTCCATCATTCAGCTGTTGAACGTCAGGTAACTGCTTCCCCTTCTCTCGTTGCCTGGTATGCTGTTCTTCCTATTGGTTAGTCATAAGATGTATGATTGGTGTGTTGAAATTCATCAGTTGATCTCGATCCTTAATGATGTAAATATTTCCCCACTATGTTAACTCTCAATAATTTTTTGTTGCTTTTAAAAGTTCGATATTTAGGTTGATATCATGATTGCAAGACCAAGAGTGGTGAACTATGGTTGATTTATCCATTTCTTTGTATTTGATGTTTCTGACGTGTTCTTTCATTCTGGTTTCCAAATTTCTTTTTGTTTTGCTGATATATTATGGCAGTGTCAGAGTTGACAAATAATTCCTGATAATTTAATACTTGAGTTGTTTTTTAGAGATTGAGTAAATTTCTAACACTATATTTGTTTTGCAGGGCCATTTTTATAGTATAATCCTTAAAAATGTTGAATTTGTTGAAAAAATTTGGGTGATATGTGAATTCACAATATCTTAAGAGGTAGAACTGGAACTTAAAAATTCAATGCTACAACTGGGATTTGAACCACAGACCTTCCGCTTACCGGGTGGCTGCTCTAACCACTGAGCTATTGTGACAAACTGCCAGAATGGCATTAAATTCTCAATCCAGTTCGTATTTCTCCTGGTAAACCACAAAGGCAGTCTCACATCGGAGACAAATTACCCCAATGGTGACTTACTATTGTAAGTACTTTATGTCCCAGGATTAAATAACCTTCAGATGGTAATTATTTATTTATGCCAACTGGATTGAGAATTTAATGCCATTCTGGCAGTTTGTCACAATAGCTCAGTGGTTAGAGCAGCCGCCCGGTAAGCGGAAGGTCTGTGGTACAAATCCCAGTTGTAGCATTGAATTTTTAAGTTCCAGTTCTACCTCTTAAACTTTGCCCACACACGGCTTGTGTGTTTAAAAACACCAACAGTAAGTTTGTTGGCATAAATAAATAATAATCACAATATCTTTCTTGGGTATCACTAATTTTTAATTCCCATACATCCTTGATAGTTTTTATTCTTCTATATTTTTTTAATAATCTAGTTATGAAATTGGACTTAAATCCATTCAAATTTGCAACAAGTTTAATATACTCAAGTATTCTCTATTTGTTAGAGGGATATTGATCAATCTGTGAGTTAAGCTATGGAAGATTGCATGCTGATATGCTTTTGAGTTGAAATTGTTTTTGATGTAGTTGTCTATGTGGGTTTGTTTCCTATATATGCCAAATTCCAGTCTGTCCATGTTTCTTATAATTTCTAAATCAAGGAACGGTAGCCATCCATCTTGTTCCCTTTCAATAGTAAATTTTATGCAATAGTCCTGTAGGTTCAATATTTTAATGCGTCTTGAGCTAATTTTTTTGGAACAATGACAAAAATGTTGTCTACGAATCTTAACCAAATTTTAAACATGTATGGAAATTTAAACCAAAAAGGTGAGTCAATTAATAACACTACACAATGTGGATGGCGATGTTTCCTCTGAGGTCTCCTCTGAACTTGCTGAAGATATCTTTCTAGGGGATGTTGAAACTGAATACTCAGCCGTTGCCACTTACTTTTGGACAGAAAACCACAACATAAAGCTAGAACCGAAGCTCTTCAAACACGTAACGGGAAAACAAGAGCTGTCCATGTGGAAACAAATCTTCATTTTGAAAAATAGAAACAGGTTATTCAATTTTATCTTCAGCAAGTTCCTTGAACCACCACCAGAGGAGACCTATAAGAAAACCGTCATCCACACTAGGGAGAATCAGTCGATGTCCAGTTGATAACAGAGGAAAGTCAAGCCTTCGAAATATTTCCAGCAAATTATAAGTGTTGTGTAGTGTTATTAATCAACTCACCTTTTTGGTTTAAATGGATTATTACAATGTTTTCAAACTTCCAAGAAAGAAGATATGTATGCAAATGCCTTTGTGATATGTATCTCTAAATTGCTCATAAGGCTGACAATATCGGTGATATGGGGCTACCCATGGCCAACCTGATGTTTCTCAATAAAACATAACTGAACATGAAAGAATTTTGTGTTATACATAATTCTATGAGTTGAGCGTATTGTTCAATTTCTGATGGTAAAGTACCTTATTCGGTCAGCCAATGATTTATTAATTTAGGTATCTTTTCTGTGGGAATACTGGTAAACGAAGGGATAACATCAAAGGATACTAAAATATTTGTATGTATAGTTATATTTTTTAATTTTTCAACTAGTTCTGAAGAATTCTTTAGGCTCAATGATTGAAATCTTTCTATGGAATTTAATTTATTTACAAGCCATTTAGCCAAATGGTAAGTTGGTGCATTTTTTACTAATAATAGGTCTCATACTATCATTTTCGTGAATTTTCGGTGAACAATACAATTTTGGTAACATTGGGTTGCTTGGTATTAATTTATGTTTTATTATTTGGGATAATCTTGCTCTCCTTAATTATTTTCTGAACTGTAACTACCTTTCAATTTATCCATGTGCTCCACCACTTTAAAATTATTTTCACCAATACTTTCATATTACAGTGACATAAACATAAACCAACATGGTTATATTGACATACCAGAAAATATAGTTCAAGGCAAACATGACCCCAAAAGATAAGATTCAGAAGCATGATAGTCATTTGTTGATACGATTTCATAGGTTAAATGCAATATAAAAATATTGTGAGAGTGGTCAAACCATTTGTAATTTGACCACATAGTTCAAAGAATATATTAATTCAGAATTAATCATTTTGGTGGAATGAATAACATACACACAAACCAAAATACAGTTGGTGAGTTTAAACTTTCCGTCACTAGCGTAATTGTGGCAGAAAGTTTTAGCAGCCGAAATTCTTGCACATGTAATTACAGTAAAACATATACACAGACTAACCTCAGATTAAACCTAGAAAACACAGATTGCCTTGGTTCACTGGAGCTCACTACAGCTAATAGCCTATCTTTATCTTCTACCCATTTGAAGACTACAACATTGGTAAAATCGTAATCAGCATAAATTAATCAGCAACACTGAACTTTTCCATAATTACCAGATGATTAACTGTCAAATCTGCAGCTCAATGTATTTTTTTTGGTAATAGTGAACACTCCAGGCCCTGTAATACAACCACTATTTAAAATCTCCCCTCTCCCCATTCAATCCTTAAAACTCATAGTAGTTTCCTAGAAAAGGTAACACAGATTAAATCCAAATTGAACATTCCTAACACCAGAGAAAATCTACTTATAAGAGAAAATCCATTGGAATTATTGCAACCTACCTTCAATTTGGAATTAATAGAGGAAATAAGTAAATCAGACACACCAAAAGAAATACAAAAACTTTTAGCTCTGGAAACAATCAATACTAGGTATCCCACAGAAGAATGGCTGCACATATATACTGATGGATCCTCGAAGGAAAACCTTACTGGAGCTGGAGTTACGTGTTCACATTTTTCCTTTTATCATTCTGTTGGCAGAGACACAACAAATTATGATGGAGAAATAGAGGTTATATACATTGCTCTCCGACAATTATTAAATCTTCCCTTAAATAAATTTAACAAGGCAGTAATTCTTTCAGATTCTAAAGCTGCAATTCAGGGAATATGTTCAAATACTACAAAGAAGTCAACAAAAATTAGAGAATGCTACAAAATGTTAACACAACTCCAAAAAGTTAATAAGACTGTTCATCTCCAATGGATTCCAGCACACTGTGGAGTCATGGGGAACGAAGCTGCAGACTCACTTGCAAAGAAAGGCACAACAATAAAACAAAAGTCTAAATTCAATTTCTCATATTCCTCAATAAAACGCTTGATCATAAAAAATTTTTGTCATTCATATCTACAAGAAATAGAAACAAATGCCAAAGATAAAAAATGGATTACACTACTTTCCAATCCAGATATAATCCCCCAGAGACCAAGGAAAACAGCTGTTGCAGCCTTCCGACTATTGACAAATCATGACTGCTTGGCAAGTCATCTCTACAGAATAGGTATCTCAGCCTCACCAATATGTGTCCTGTGTAACGATCCAGCAGAAATGAATGAAGACCACTTGAAGACCTGTGAAGCATTAAGATCAGAAGAAACTACAGTTCAAAAGTATTGGAAAGCACGAATGCTAATGGCTTCATTGCCAGATGCAAGGCACTAGAAAACAACAACAACAAATCCCCTCTGACCTAATTGGTACCCCCACTAGTTCCTTGCAGGCCCACAACTCTCTCTCAAGCACAGAACTGTCCTCCACCAATATTTCCTTCCCAAGTGCACCATACATCAACATTGACTATTTGGAGAAATCAAAATGTATTCCCTTCCTTGTCCCATTCCTTACATAAAAAAATTAATTATTTCATGTACAAATATTCCTCTCCTTGCACCATTCCTTTAAAATAAAAATACATTACCATGTATTCATTTCGGTAATAATGTAGAAAACAGGCCTCTCGAGAAAGTGAATGAAATATATAGTGCAACCAATTGATTTTTGCATTCCTGATTACAATTTTGAAAGTTTTATATGGCAAGCTTCGTTTTCATTTATAAGCAAATTCTGTATGTGTGCTGCAACAGTTTTATTTTGCTTATGCAGCAGATTTTTTTTGTAGTGCTTAATGCCCCCTCTTACTACTATGGCACCACAGGCGATTACACTGATGTTACATGGAATGAAGATGGAGCACTGGTGGAATGAGACGGCAGGGAAACCAGAGAAAACCTGGCAGATATTTAGCAAATAAATATTTATAAGCAGATATATTATGCACTAAAATCATATATTAATGTATTTAAGATGAGATTACTGTATAGACACTGTTTCTACAGAAAAACTTCGGTTTCGTGGATAGTGGAAGGCACTGAAATTGTTGTAGTGCAAGAACGTCATAAGTCTCTATTCTAAGTTTTTCTTTAGAAACACAGCATTTATGCAGTAATTTCATTGTAAATAAATTAAATCATTTTAGCATACTTATTGAATTTGCTTAGAAATCAAAAACCAAGCTTGACAGAACTTTCAAAATCGTAATTAGGAATACACAATCTATTGATTGCATTATATTTCATTTACTCGAGCCGTTTTCTACATAATTATCCTCATTTCAAGTGCTAATTTCCTCTCTCTATCCCAATCCTTTAAAACAAATTACATAAATCTGTGAATACTAAATGTGAGAACAGACAAATAATGACAACTTTATCACATTACTGATGCACACTTTTGTGAATTTCTATCTAATGTAACATTTTCTCTGTACACGTGCCCCCTCCTCTAATTTATACTGACAAAATGGATGCCCCTTCCTGTGCTCCCTTTTTCCAGCCTGCAATTCATGGAAATACTGCTGGTAAGCACGTATATCAAAAAAATAAACAGCATTGGTGGAGGACCAACTTCGACAGAGGGAAGGGTGATAACTAAAGAACAAGTGTAACTGGACCTGGATTGTTTGCTATTACTGTTTATTTCTCAAAAACACAACACGTCATTTCTGGGGATCTTTCCATTACGACTCTTGTAAAATTCACTACTAAAAATTCCAGCATGCACATATTATTCCCTGGTAATGGAAGAGAAAATAAGACGAATGCTTTTAATGAATATGTATTTTGCCGTAAAGCATGTTTTAACTGGAATTTCAAATCAGATTCTTGCAAATGACATCTGAAAAGGTAATTTTAATCAACCCCTTTATAAAGCATTTGTTATAGTGCAGTAACAAGCGTTTACAGCAACAATTTATAGTATGCTTCAGTTTAGTAATCACAATAAATTAGTCAACATGAGTATTTTAGAAAAATCTTTTGTTCTACACACACTGTTAGCTGCTTCCATGGCACTATTCTGAACCCAAAAGGTATGATCCAAGGCTCCAACAATGAGTTTCCTTTTACTATGAGCTTAACTATTTGATTTTGCTTCATAAGCACTTCCCTTTGTACACAATGTGACAATTATAATACAACAAACTGTATGCAATATAACAAAAATCTGCGCTCTAAATTACGAGCTAAAAATAGTGGAAGTCACATTTGATTTGGAAGCTCCTGGCACTCATCACTTTAACTTCAAAATTTCACCTCTTCTAACACAGCATTCAGTATTTCAAATCCATCACTATCACTTCTTAAAATCTCTTATCACTTGAAAATTACGGAACATCATTTGGATAACCCACTTATAAATTTCTTCCATATGTTTCAGAGACTTAGTCTCTATTTGGCATAGTTTTTATTCCAGAAAAGGAAAGTGTTACACATAATTTCCTTTATATGATTGAGAACAAATGATTTTGAATCAGTTATAAATATTCACATGTTTTCTATAGCACATAATTATCTATGTTATCCAGTTGCAGTAAGTTATTAAAAAAAGGTAGCCAGGTATCGTCAAGTCTGTTATCAGTCTCTCCTCTCTCTCAAACACACAAAACACACATTTGTAAACATAAAATATAATCATAATTAAAAAGATAGGAAGAAAAACACCCCTTTTAAATAAATGCAAACAAAAATCACCCCAAGATGAAATCAATGCATCCTTTCTAATGATTATTTGTAACACAGACCTCATTCAAAGGGTAAATAAACACAAAATGTTTTCTTAGCCTGTCTATTGTCAATATAATATTGTAGTTATATTTAGGCCCAGCTTCATTTTAAAATCCTATCCAATATGCTTAAGGGCTCATTCCTTTTAATTTAACATATTAATTCAGAGAAGGGAAATTATTTTTTCTTATTATCCTTTGATGGAAAACATGAACACTTAAGTCCATCCTAAACATCAATAATATTTAAGCGCATTTATAGGAACATTTTAAATAAATATATATATTAAATATATAATTGGCATGATTTATACCTTCAAATGGACACTAATTGTACTCTAGAAGGACTCATTTAAGATACTGCTACTATCTCAACTGCTTTCATATTTTACTGATACAATCATGCTATGTAACACAAATATTACATTGTCAAGTCTGCCTAAAAAATATCATGCACCTCCCTGTTTTACATGATAATTTCTGCAAATGATTTTACATAAGCCTCATGAAGTTTGTTTACAAATTCAGGATCATTCTTCACAAGGTAGTTGAAAGCTTGCAAAAGTTGATTTTTTGTCAATGGTTCTGGCCTAATAGGAATTAAACCATCGTCCTGCAGATGTGAGCTACTTGCACCTAATGTAACTGATGCAGAGCACACTTCTGGTTTAGCCCCAGGTGTTACACTTGCACTGCTTATTACAGGAGTACTCTGGATTTCTAATTTGGATGTTCCATCCTTGGTGGCTGAAGACGTAAACATAGTTGGGGGCATCAATGCAGGTTTTTGAGGAGTTTCCATTCCACCACACAGAGGAGCAGAAAGTGGTCGTTGATCTGGAGTGCCGACTTCCATTACCATGCTGCTTGAGGACCCTGTCTGTAGACCAGTACCAAACAATGATGTTAATGGTGGACATCTTGTTGGTGATGCTATTCGTAAAAAGCTCATCCCATTCTCTACCAGAGTAGTCGATGTACCTGGAGGCAATGACTGTCCATTTGTGCTGTTTTGAAAAATAATGGTATCAGATATATTGCCAGAGGACAGAGGTCTTAATTTATTGAAATTTACTCCATTATTATTCTTGTTTGCATCTTTATTTGTGTGAGACTTTCCTTTACTTCTCTTTACAGCTACTGTTTCTGACTGCGGTGTTACTGATCGCTGCTGTTTTTCGATGTGTTCCACACTATGAGCTGGGTTAGACATAAGACGCTGGAGTAAGGGTTTTAGATTATTCTCCGCCGGATCAGCTGCTAGTTCAACGCCAGCTTTTCTTTGTTGATGACTGAACAGTCCTCCACCCTGTGCAACTTTATCAGCACCAAAATGAGAAGCACCACTGCTGGCTTTGGCAAAAAAATCTACAACACCTTGAGGCATTTCTGGTTTGCACTCTTCACCTGGGATTTGCCTGTTATTTGCTTGGCATTTGTTAGAGTTATAATCTTCTTGGGCTTTGCTTAACATAGTAAAAATATCCACACTTTGTTCACTTGAAGTTTGTTTATTCTTCACTGCACTCTTATCCTGCATTTTCTTGTTCATTTCAGATTCTTTAACAAGTTTATCAAGCACAGCCGCTATTCGAATACATTCGTCCTTGTCATAAAACCACACACCAAATATTCTGCAACTGGAATTACGATACAAAAGAAAAGGCTCCTGCAATTGCAGGTCAAGTCCTTGTGTAACGGGTTCCACTAAGTTGTTGGTATTTAGTCTGTTCATTATAAGCATACTATGGTACGGTTCTCCGTTTCTACTATACACGAATAAGGCACCTTCAACATCAGTTTTTTCCCACTCATTGTTTTCAGCGTTAAATGTGTATAACGCTACGTGTGTTGCCGTTTCCAATATAGCTCTCACATATGGATCAACTCTTTTTAACGCAGCCACATTCATTCGCAATTCCGTTACGTCGGCCATTTTCCTTGTCTCAACTGAACCGTGGATTCCTTTTTTCATAAATCAACTCCTTATTACCACAAAGGAACCAGCAATATATGTAACGCTTAGGATATTTCCATTAATGATTAAGTCAACCATATTTCATTTAGAAGGAAATTCCTAGGAGCGTAATACTTATGAAAGATTCTCAACTTTAAAACAAGAAGCTGTAACGAACTGAACAGGCACCATTGACCGATATGTAAAACAGATGAAATTAACACTGCGTTTTCAAATGCACAATGCAAAACAGCTGTTTTACGAGTAAAAACTTCCGTTTAACGGCCGGTTTAAATATTTATTACTTGGGCAAAAACCGAATACGCTAAAACAAATCCTTCTTACAGCGTGTGGTATCACAATGTTGTTTACATTCGACAGCAGTGTAACCAACATAAAAACTACAAATGGCATGGCCTACTTTATAGCAGCAACTATAATTATTGCAGTACCAACCAGAATTAAGATTTCTAATTGACTCGTAACAATATACGATTCAAAATTGTATATAGTCGTGCATCCTTATGGACTTTAGGATCTATTCTCCTTTTAACAAACTGCTTCCAGACACAAATAAGGTCAAATTCCGCCATTCGTAGAACGCAAACAAAATTTTGCTTCCAAAACCGAGTATGTATTTAAATATAATCAAACTATAAATGGCTGGAGGCATCTTTGTTCCTGCCAACGCGCTTAAACAAATTTTTGTCTGTTGCTTTCCCCACCCTTGCAGTTTTCTTAAGGCTTTACTTTCTTGTTTATACTTACACCTTTTAACCAAATAAAATATAAATTGGGAGAAATTATCCTCATCTTAAAATAAGAAAATACCAGGAAACAAAGAAAGAAAAAGGACAATCTTTTTCAGATAACCCACACCCCCACACGGTTAATATAGAAATTATTTTAAAGTTGCTCAAATAGCTTTCCTTTTCTTTTAATGTTACATACATACGCTATTAGGTCTACTGGGACCCACACCCCCACCCGGTTAATATAGAAATTCTTATTTTAAAGTTGCTCAAATAGCTTTCCTTTTCTTTTAATGTTACATACATATGCTATTAGGTCTACTAGGACAGTTTTGTTTAATTTAGCAACGGAGCAAACTACCTACGAAATTGAAAATCCTATGTTGCATTCACTTAACTTTATCTACATACTACCTATAGTTTTTATACAGCTTAACTTTGTTTTTATTTTGTTGTTTAACAATACTGTCAATTGCTAACATCACATCAGCGTTCCCAGTGTGCCGAAATTTGGTCCCGCAGGAGTTCTTTTACATGGAGCTGTCGTTTTTAAGCACACTTAAAATCCATCGGTCTGGGCAAGATTTGAACCCATGACCTTGGGATCAGTAGGCCAGCATCTAACCAACTGAGCCACCCAGACCAACTATTAAAACTTATACAAAGTATTTGGACGAAAGTTTATTTTTTCCTCTAGTTCATGATAACCACAGTACACCTACTTTTGAGAGATAGTTTCATTACAATTCAATAGTAGGTGGCTACAAGGAAAATAACAAAGCAATAGTCAAATGTTTAAAAGTGGGTGCTATATGCAAGCTTAAAATTCCACTTTCTTCTTGGTACTGTGACAAACAGCTGAATGGTGATCACTTAAAAAAAATTTTAAATATTGAAAAATTCAAACCAAGAACCATAAATATTTCAGAAATAATAGTTCTGCAATAAACGTTCGGTCTTTGATAACATGTGTGTTTTAAATAAATCCACAAGATTTCTTAAGATTGAATATCTCACAGGCTATTTCCACAAAATTCAAACTGTACTCTTTTTTATGTAAATATCTTAATTATAGATATGGATTTTAATAAAAAATGTTAACCATTTTTGAGCAAAACTCCATTAAAGCGCAGTTCGGGGTGGAAGGTTTTCTTGCAAATATTTGCAGTGCATTTTTGGCAGACCTTAAATTTAAATACCAATAATTAAATACCAAAGTTTGGTTTTCATCCAGCATTTTATTTTTGAGTTGTGCTATTTGCATGCAAACATTTTCTCTCTTTATAATGATAATAAATTTTGGAGCTGTTGTTTTAACATTACTGTTTTGGTTTTTTGATATAAATTTTAGTACATTCTTCACAATCCATTTCATAAATATCATCTATTTTTCAAAGATATTTTCTCTCTGTTAATGCAAAATCTGGTGTATGGTGCTATATAAAGTCGGCTGCACACAGGGAAGCCACTTCTCAGAGAAAGAGAGAGACAGATATTTCACTATTTCTTTCATTCTTACTCTATAGCAGTGATGTCCAACCATGTCTCTTTGGAGACACTTGCGTAATGAGTGGTTGTCCCCAGTCCACTCCTTCAGTCGGAAGGACGGACACTCAGTATCCAGTGACGGACAAACAGGCAATTCAATGGCAGTCATACTTTGAATGTTCTGGGAATGTCAGAAGACCTCTTCATTCTTGATGATACTAGCTTAAATGGTTAACATTAAGATAGACAAAAGCTTACTAAATAAAAAATGTGGATCTTGTTAAAACATACAATTTATATAAAATCCTTCTTTTTTATTTTCAGTGAACCATTTATGAGATTTTCTTTATTATTTGTTTGAATTTGCCAATACTTGTACTTTTCTCAAATGGGAATATATTACTCATTTTTTATATTTTGGCCTTGCAAAGAGAACAGAATTTCAAAGGCATCACATAGCAACCAGCTCTTAAAACATTTCACTATCACTTAAAGTCTACTGTATTCCCTTGCACCTTCAAGAAAACTAGCACTAAGATACTTTCTGAAAATGCTTATGGTGATTAGAACTCAGTATCCAGAGAAATAAGCATTTGTAAGAATAGTGTGTATAGGAGTGAGTATAGGTCTGCATATATTTGCGAACAGTTTCTTCAAATTGAACTACATGAAAAGTCTGTTGTTGTTGTTGTTGTTGTTAGCTAATGCTGCATTTCTGACAATGAAGTCATTAATCCTCTTGCTCTCCAATATTTTTCACAATGATATTGAAGAGAGCAATAGCAGTAATAGTAACCGTTTTTTAGAGAGCACCATATTTTTATGTTTTGGCAGTCACATCGCTCTCTCACAACCCCCAGAATGTCTGGAGGACCACACCTGTCGTTGGTTTACGGGTCTCACCGACCTGACCGGGAGAGTTATCAAAATAAATTCACCGACCATATCCTATGATTACCAATCAGAGGACGTATTACATGCCATGACAGGTTAGCATGTTGGGGTTAAGATTTTATAGAGAAATGGAGAGGTTGGAAAAATAAAGACTCCCTAGCCCTCGGGAACCCTAATAGCATTGGGGTCGGAAGAGAACAAGAGATGACCAAGGTAAGGTCAGATAGAAAAGTTACATTGAGGAGCAAAATACCAGTAAGTGGAAGTAATGTTCTGCTCAGCTTGGGTACCTTGTGGTCACTATTCACATATCCCCTAGACACCAGTAAGTAGAAGTAATGTTCTGCTCAGCTTGGGTACCTTGTGGTCACTATTCACATATCCCCTAGACACCAGTAAGTAGAAGTAATGTTCTGCTCAGCTTGGGTACCTTGTGGTCGCTATTCACATATCCCCTAGACGGAGACCCCTGAGACATTAAAAGTCTGTATTGCAACAATTACATGATGATCACTAGGTGGATCTTCTAAGGCTATGGCCGTGCCGTAGCCGAGTGGTTAGACCATTTGCTTCTCACCAAAGCAGCCCAGGTTCATCCTCTGGGTTCTCCGGTTTCCCCCGCCATCTCATTCCACCGGTACTCCATCTTCATTCCATGTATCATCAGTGTCACCGCCTGCAGTGTCGTATGTATAGTAAAAGTGGTCATTAAACACAACACACACAAAAAAAAAAAAAAAAAAAAAAAAAAATCCTAAGGCTATGCACTTCAACTTTGTCACCAAATATTGATAGACTTCTTAAACGTAAGCAGTACCAAAGAAGTGACTAATGAACAGACGCTTATCACCTAAGATTTGAAAATGCTTTTGGAAATCAAACACAACATACATATAACAAAACTGCCACTGCAACACAATGCATGGCTGGGGGTTAAAGAATGGAAAAGTATGTGTATAATGGAAGGAGGTAAACTCAACCTCCCCTCTTTTGCAAACTTTGGACATCGGTGACTCACGGAAATGCTACTGCATAACCCACCTTCTTGTTCTAAGTTTTTTAAGGCTTCAACCTCCTTAGTCTTATCTAAAGTGGATAGCTTGGATTCCTTAAGGCTCACAAAAAATTCCACAACATTTTCAACGAATTCTGTATCAGACTAGCACTACACAACAGATTCTCCATTGTGAACATGCTGAAATTAAACCAATAAAAAATTTCCTCAGAAAAATAGATCCGACACTTATCAAGTACAACGTGAAGATTGCAATAAAGTTTACATAGGAAAAACAAAAGAGAATCTAGAAGTCAGGTTAAAAGAACTTTTCAGAAATATTAAACCTACACAAGTGGATAAATCCTTACTGGAACAGTGTCCACAACATTTGTAGTAGTATCATTTCACTCAAAACCAGTTGGCGAGAGGTAAGTAGCTAGTTGACAGCTATAGGATTCATTCACCTGCAAACGAGATGGATTAGCTTTCGCAATAGAATCCCATAGCTGTCAAGTATCTAATTAGCTCTCATCGACTTGAACTCGATAAATTAACCATATGGGAGATTTTAATTATGGAAAAATAACCACCAAGTAATGAATTTTAAAATCGTTAAACAGATGGACCTAATTAGTCACTTCTCCCAACCATCGACAAATAGTAGCCCAGCAACAGGAAAAAATGATCAGCAGTTCGAACCTGGGATGCCATGTAATACATCTTCTGATTGGTAATCAGAAGATATGGTCGGTGAATTTATTTTGATAATTCTCCCGGCCAGGTCGGTGAGACCCGTAAACCAATGACAGGTGTGGTCCTCCAGACATTCTGGGGGTTGTGAGAGAGCGATGTGACCACCAAAACATAAAAATATGGTGCTCTCTAAAAAACGGTTACTATTACTGCTATTGCTCTTTTCAATATCATTGTGAAAAATATTGGAGAGCAAGAGGATTAATGACTTCATTGTCAGAAATCCAGCATTAGCTAACAACAACATATTTCTAATTATATGACAAATGTCTAATTTTAACGAAGTTTGTGTATTTATAATATTAATACAGAAATTTATACTCAATAATTTGCATTATAATTTACAACAAAAGATTTAAGCTTAAGTGCATAAAACTTGTAACTGCTCTGTACATCCCTCCATTTTCTCTCACTGTCAATAATTTAAAAAAAAAAAAAATCTTACAGGTAATAAGCGTTAAAAAGTTATCAGAGTGTAATATTAAAAATGTTTTTATTTACTAATCCTTATAATCAACAATGGTTCATTATAATGTTAACAGCTTTACTGTAGGCCTCTGGCACGAAAACGTCAGCAGTTTTCTACTCTATGGAGGAGTAAGGGGGCACAGTACCAAATGGCAGCTCATGATGTCATAAATATAAGGGGTGTTTTTAACGTACCAATAACTTTTTTAAAAATAACAGAATATTATTTTATAAATACTTCATCATTTATAACCTTCTACTATACTGTTCAATAAGTCCTTAGAAAAAGATAGAAAAGCAACTTTTTTTTGGTAGATTCTTTTTAATTTTAATCATAATCTCCTTTCACTGTATCTCATCTTGATACACTTTTCCCAGCATTTCTCCAACTGTTCTAAGCCTTCCAAAAAGTAGCATTTCGGAAGGTCCTCAAAATAGGCATCTGCTTGGGAGATGACTTCTTCGTTATACCGAATCATTTTCCACCAAGCCATGTTTCATCCACAGTTATGTACCGATGCAGGAACTCTTCAGGATTGTGATGGAAAAGTGCCAAATCAGTCTCAGAATCAATCACACGATTGCGTTTATTCTCCATTGATAACAAACGTGCACCCATCTTGCCAAGACCTTTGTCAGACCTAATTTTTGGTGCAAAATTGAGAACTTTGTACCCTGTGGTATGCCTTTGGCCTCTACTGTTTCCCAAATTTTGATTCATTGATCACCCAAAACCATATCCTGGATTTTGTCAATAATTTTGGAGGAAGTTACTTCTACTGGATGAAGTTACTTCTAGAATGTTCATCATTTGTGGATGTTGGCCACGTTTAAATTCATTTATCCAATTGTAAATTTTTGCGAACACAGGAGCAGATGTGCCATGAACTTCATACAATTCGGCTTTTATCTTTTTCAGTGTAAGCCTTTTAAATAGAAATGTTTAATCACCACACAAAACTCGTTTTTTGCCACCTTTCACAATAAGCACAAGTTTGTCAATTCAATCGCCTATAGCAATAAGACCACAAGATGGATTATAGACGAAACTTTAACTGCCATCTAGTAAGAGAGAACATTTACTAAATGCAAACTTTCTTCAATGCTATGAGTGTAATTTCTTGGCTTTTCTAAAGACTTATTGAATGCCCCTTGTATCCTACACTACTTGAACACTTAGTTACCACCCTTATATAGGTACTTATAATGGGGAAACCAGTTTTTGTATGCCTTACTCAAAAAATGATGCCACCTGTGATGAAAGTCAAGTCTACATTTCTTGCTTCACATCATCATCAATGAAATGGTTTTCAACCAAGGAATTTCTTCAGATAAAGAAACAGATGAAAATCACTTGGTGCCAAATCAGACTATAGGGAGGGTGGCCAGATTTTCTCCCAACCAAATGATGCAATCAGATCTTGGGTTTGTTTGGTTGTGTGTAGTCAGATGTCATTCATTATTGTTTCCCCATAAAGCTCACACAATTAGCAAAGAATGTTTACTGACATAACATTTCTTGCATTCAAAAACCGAAACACTGAGCTGACTTCATAGTCAGCGGTTTGTTTGATTGTTCTGAACATTTCAAAATGCTCTAAAAATAGGAAAAAACAAAGTGGCAATTGCTCACAGCTGTGTCTGGCTCCCTAGTGAATCAAAGAAGAGATCGAGCATGCTCAAAATCATAACTGCAACACTACAGCAGTAAAATATTTAAATGGTACTTACTTTAAAAACATGCCTTGTAGTTCTACATTAAATAAATCATGCAACATTAATATCCTAGCATTGCTAGCACAACAGCATATGTTTTCTAAGAAATCTAAGCCTTGAGAGGTAGAACTGGAACTTATTTGATGCCATTCTGGCAGTTTGTCACAATAGCTCAGTGGTAGAGCAGCCGCCCGGTAAGCGGAAGGTCTGCGGTTCAAATCCCAGTTGTGGCATTGAATTTTTAAGTTCCAGTTCTACCTCTCAAACTTACCCCACACGCGGCTTGTGTGTTTAAAAACACCAACAGTAAGTTTGTTAGCATAAATAAATAACAATTACCATCTGAAGGTTATTTAATCCTGGGATATAAAGTACTTACAATAGTAAGTCACCATTGGGGTAATTTGTCTCTGATGTGAGACTGCCTTTGTGGTTTACCAGGAGAAATACGAACTGGTTTGAGAGTTTGATGCCATTCTGGCAGTTTGTCACAATAACTCAGTGGTAGAGCAGCCACCCGGTAAGCGGAAGGTCTGTGGTTCAAATCCCAGTCGTGGCATTGAATTTTTAAGTTCCAGTTCTACCTCTCAAACTTTGCCCACACATGGCTTGTATGTTTAAAAACACCAACAGTAGGTTTGTTGGCATAAATAAATAATAATCTAAGCCTTATTGATATGCTGAAAATCTAGCCATAATCTTTTTCAGATAATGCTAGAGCAGAGCTGCTTAAACTACAGCCCAATTGCCACATCCAACCTGCAGTGGTATTTGATATGGCCTGAGTAAATTACTGAAATGGATATATTATTTTTACTTTTTAAATTTAGAATTTAACATTTAGGAGTAGTTTGGACACCCCTGCACAACTAGTGAGAGTTTCAACATATCTGATGAAGTAGACGCAGAGGTTATTCAATCCTTATTGAAAGTTTTCTAGCCCTCTAACTTTCACCATTAACTTGTTTAGCTTGTCCCACTATCAGTCAATAATAGTCTGTTTTCAGAAAAGCACAACAGGGATAACGAATGTAGAAAATTTAATGAGTGTTGGATCAGTAAGTTCTCTGTACAGGAGCATGGAAACAAAGTATTGTGTTTCATTTGTAATAATTTAATTTTTGTAACATATGAACATAATGTTAAAAGACATCAAATAAAACATACCAGCAATTTTAATAAATGTTATCATGATGAGCGTGCTGTGGAAGCAAACAAATTGTTAAAAGATTTGGTTCAACAGCAGTTATTAATTCATGTAAGATGAAATATTACCGAAGTGAGTTATGAGTAAAGCAACCCACATTATGCTTCATTTTTTTTATAATTATGCTTTATAATGCTTTATTTTTTTATAATGTATTCCTTTCATACAAATAAACTTCAGTAAATTAAACAATTTCTTTTTCAAGACAGTAAAGCAAGTTTCTTACACAAAGTTGTACAAGAACACACTACAATTAGGGAGCAAAGCTAAAGAATGAAAATCTCATCATCTGTGTCACTCTCAGTCTCTGTACCACATTATTGAGGTTGATTAATTGCAAGTTTCAGGTGAGATTCAAGATTTTCTTCTGCGAGACATGATCGTTTAGAAATTAAAATCCAATTGAGCTTAGAAAAGCTTCTCTCAACCGAAGCAGATGATGGCGTTACCATTATTACCTTCATTGCTAGCTTACTTAGTGTAGGCATGTTAGTGGAATGTTTCTGCCATAAGGATAAAGCAGTAGTAGAATACAAATTTTCTTCTTTTACCATTGCTGTATATGTTGGTATTTCTTCCAGTGGAACATCAGTGAGAGAAGTGTTTCAGTTCACCTGAAGTGAAGATGGAATAAATCTGCTCAGGAACGGCTAATGTTGGATCCAAATTCTGAGCTTCCTTCCAGAAGCTTATTGCAGGATGGCATCCATTCATATACATCTCAAGCTTTTTACATGATACACCAGAACTTCGAAGCATGTTCACGCCTGAGAACAGACTAAGACAGGTCTTTGTTGCATCAATATTGCTTGATTCCAAGACCTGAATTTCCGTAAACCAACGACAGGTATGGTCCTCCAGACATTCTGGGGGTTGTGAGAGAGCGATGTGACCACCAAAACATAAAAATATGGTGCTCTCTAAAAAGCGGTTACATTTATTGCTAAGTCTCCTCAATATTTATTGAAAAATATTGGAGAGCAAGAGGATTAATGACTTCATTGTGAGAAATCCAGCATTAGCTAACAACAACAAGACCTGAATTTGCTTACAAATACCATCACAGATTTCAGATGTAGTTCTGAGTTGAAGTTAAAGGGTTTTATTTTCAACTAGTTTTAAATTTGTTACAGCAGCACTACCTTCACCATCTTCCAGATCGATTTAACGTGTAACTGCATTGAAATTGAGTGAGTGAGTGAGTAGTGGGGTTTACGGGCCCGTCGACAACTAGGTCATTAGGGCCCGAAGTCCAATGTAAAAGCAATCAAAGATAAAACCTCACCCCGTTTAAAGCTAAAAAGTGAAAGTTAAAATACCTAAAAATGAACGTTAAAACCACTAAAAAGAAAGCTAAAACAGGTAAAAAAGGAAAATTAAAAACCAATAAAACCATCTTACGAAAACCCTAAACTACTTATACTGTTGAAAAAGCGTAAAAACACGAGTAAAACATCCTAAAAGTATTTTTCCGCCAAGATAAAAGAAACCTTACACTTGCTTACCAAAATCGATATGCGCAACAAACCGCAGTACTGTATTTACAGCTACTGGATCGTTGCCTAACACGGTACACAGTGTAAGACCCAGGCCAAAGGACTGGCGCTCACGAGCATACCGCGGACAATCAGTAAGGACATGTGCAACGGAGAGTGGGACATTGCACGTCGCACAGACAGGCTCCGGATCACCGCGCAAAAGGTGTGCATGCGTGGCTCGAGTGTGGCCTATCCTCAGGCGGCTTAAAATCACCTCCTCACGCCTGGAATCCCTGCAAGATGTTTGCCAGGGTTGTACCGTGTCCTTGATTGTCCGTAACTGAGTGCCAGATAACACTTCCCAAGATTGTTGCCAGAGAGTAAATAGATGGCGACGAAAGTACTTCTGCACATCTATCTAGGGTAGCGTACGGGTGGAATATTCCGGAAGGCGGCATGCAGACTTCGCAGCCGCATCCACCGCCTCGTTGCCCGGAATACCCACATGACCTGGGATCCACGTAAAAACGAACTGGTATCCGCGAGATAACAACTGAGATAAAAGTGCCTGTATTTTAATAATTAATACCGAGTTGCCAACAAATTGTTGCAGCGCCTGAAGGGCGCTCAGCGAGTCGCAACACACAATTAAATGTTCAGGGACTGAACGGGAGATAAAAAGTAAGAAATAAAAGATGGCAAACAGATCGGCGGTAAAAACTGAACTGGCGTCTGGAAGGCGGTATGTGTGGACCTCACCGTTGTATATAAATGCGGAACCCGTCGTACTACCCAACTGGGAGCCATCGGTGAATACTGGAGTATAACTCCGGTATCGGCCCAGAACTGCGGTGAAGAGTTGACGGAACACCGAAGGAGGGGTAGCGGTCTTTGCACAGCCCGACAGCTCCAGGTCAAAGCGTGCGCGCTGGAGTTGCCAGGGGGGACAGTGGCCAAGTGAATGCCGCTCTACAACTGGCAGTCGGAGGGCGTTTGCGACAAGCAGTTCTCGAAACCTGATGCCACTTGGACGGGAGATTGTTTTATTCCGCATATAACGGTGCGCGAGGTCTGGACGCAATACATGTGGAAACGAAGGATGACCTGGATGAGCGGCCAACCTTGCCACGTAAGAACAAAGTAACAACGAGCGTCGAACAGACAGTGGAGGTTCGCCAGAATCAGCATACAGACAATCCACTCTACTTGTGCGGAAAGCCCCAGTAGCGAGACGAATACCAGTGTGATGAATTGTGTCTAAAAGGCGGAGTTTAGAGGCTGATGCAGAGCCATAGATAAAACAGCCGTAGTCTAATTTGGACCGGACCAGTGAGCGATACAACCTCAACATTACCGTGCGATCGCCTCCCCAAGATGCCCCAGATAAGACCCTGAGTACCCGAAGCGAACGACCGCAGGAAGCCCGAAGGTGACGTATATGGTGCTCCCATGTGAGTTTGCTGTCGAGGTGTAAGCCCAAGAACTTCAGGTGCGGAACAAATGGAAGACGTGTGCCACGCAAATGGAGATCAGGAGCGGGGTGTACACCACGGAGTCGGTGAAAGTGGAGACACTGTGTTTTCGTAGGAGAAAACCGAAAGCCGGTGCGAGACGCCCACTCGGCGATGGATGTTATGGTCATCTGCAGTTGACGCTCTATGTGCTCCAAACTATAAGAGCGATAGTATATCGCAAAAT
Source organism: Tenodera sinensis (assembly GCA_030765045.1). NCBI lineage: Eukaryota > Metazoa > Arthropoda > Insecta > Mantodea > Mantidae > Tenodera > Tenodera sinensis. The sequence goes on along the minus strand of CM060967.1, from coordinate 21,268,487 downwards.
CGTCAACATACAGCGACATCGGGATTCCGCTACGAACAGCGCTGGTGATGCCATTAATGGCAACGGCGAAAAGCGTAACGCTGAGAATCGACCCCTGGGGTACGCCATTCTCCTGAACCTTCTCTTGGGAGAGCGTGTTACCTATGTGGACACGAAAGCGGCGAATTAGTAAAAAGTTAAAAATAAAAAACAAGTTACCGCGTAAACCATAACCGTGCAAAGCACGCAGGATGCCGTAGCGCCATGTAGTGTCGTAGGCCATCTCCAGATCAAAGAAGACACCCACGACATGCTGCTTCAAGAGAAATGCATTCTGTATGTAGGCCTCCATGCTTGTCAGATTGTCGACACTGGAGCGATGGCGACGAAAACCGCACTGGACATTACTCAGCAGGTTATTCGTCTCTAGCCACCACACTAAACGAGTGTTGATCATACGTTCGAGGGTCTTGCAAACGACACTCGTTAGGCAAATAGGGCGGTAGCTAGAGGCAAGTACCCGGTCTTTCCCGGGCCGAGGTACAGGGATGACGATACCCTCGCACCAGGAAGACGGGTAAACCCGCTGGAGCCAGATTCGGTTATAGATGCTCAGCAGGAAGGAAAGAGCCTGAGGTGGAAGATGAAGCAACATTTGTCGGTGGATGTCATCAGGACCGGGAGAAGAATCGTGCGCGAGAGACAAGGAGTGCATCAGCTCTGCTATGCTAAAAGGCGTGTTGTATGGCTCACTACCGTCGCTGTTAAAATTAAGAGCTATCCGCTCCGCAGATTCCTTGATAGCTAAAAACGACCTATCGTAACTTTGGGTTTGGCTGGTAGCCGAGAAGAAATCGGCAAGGGCATCGGCGATAGCCTGCTCGCTAGTGTAATAAGAGCCCTGTACAACAAGGCCGGGAATAATCGTCCGGCGACACTTGCCGTACATACGCCGAACCGCAGTCCACACCCTTTGTGTTGAAGTGCGTCGAGAGATGGAAGAGACGTAAGTTACCCAGGACGTGCGTTTTGCACTGCGAAGTACAAAACGCGCCCGGGCACGCACTCGCTTAAAGGCAATAAAGTTCTCTTCCGTAGGATGTGCACTGAAAACTCGCAAGGCCCGTTTGCGGGCTTTAACAGCCAAACGACATTCCTCGGACCACCAAGGCACAGGAAGATGACGAGGTGTAGTAGAACCGCGAGGAATGCTGGAATTTGCTGCAAGCAGGACAGAAGATGTAAAATACTCCACCATGTTGTCGATGGTGGTAAAACCATCGTCCGTAAGGTGAATGAGGGAACGAAATTTCCCCCAGTCAGCCTTGGAAATAATCCAGTGAGGGTATCGTGTTGGAATAGGATGGAAACCAGATATGTGAATGTTAATGGGAAAATGATCACTGCCAAAGAGGTCGGAGAGCACCGACCAATCAATGAGTGGTACCAATGACGGGCTACAGAAGCTAACGTCTAAGGTGGAGTACGTACCATAGGCAGATGATAAAAAGGTAGGGGCAACAGTGTTCAACAAAAGGAGGCCGGACATATCGCAAACGTCTCCTACAAGGCATCCGCGAGCATCGTCAGTGTCGGAGCCCCATGAAGAGTGTTTGGCATTCAGATCACCAAGGAAGATAAAGGGTGGCGGAATCTGAGCCAAAAGAGCTCGAAGGTCGTTCTCGTGTACAACACTGACCGGTGGCAGATAGACATTGCAAATTGACAGACTTAAGCCCTGCAACTGGACACGCACAGCCACAGCTTGCAGCGGCGTGTTTAGCGGGATGCTTGTGGCAGAGATGGTATGCGCCACCAAAGTAGCAACTCCACCGCTTGCTCGTCGATCAGCTGCAGAGTCATGCCTAAAAGCCGAAAAACCACGAAGATGTAATGCGTGATTAGGGTGCAAATGTGTTTCTTGTAGGCAGACGATTGATGGAGAGCGTTGCGCAACGAGATGCTGTATGTCCGAAACACGTGCCCGGAACCCATTAACATTCCACTGGATTATTTCCATGGTAAAGAAGAATTAGTGATTCGTCTTCATCTTTTTCTTTTTCATCTTTACCTTAACCGACTTTGGACGGGGTAGGTTAATTTCGTCATCCCCTAGTGACTCCTCGGATGTACGGGAGTCTGAAGATCCCCTGCGGCTCGCGGAACTTCATTGATGACGTGTGGCTGCTGGCGCGAACATCAGGCCTAGAGGAATGGCTATCAACAGGTTGGCTACGACTTGTGGACGCCTTGTGAGCTGGTGTCTGCACGGCTGTAGATGTTGTAGCTTTTGCAGGTGTGGCACGAGACAGTGGAACAATACTCGCTGGTAGGTCTGTCTGTGTGGAAACATCTGATACAGGGACATTCTGTATCGCTACGGTGTTGACAGGAGCGCGTCGGGCAGCCAAGGCATAACCTCTGGTGGTCGCAGGTTGCAGCTGCTCAAAGCGACGACGCGCCTCTGGAAATGTAAGATGTTCTTTCACGCGTAGCTCCTGTATACATTTTTCATCCAGAAACTTCGCACACTGACGCGAGCTAGATGGATGACCGGCTCCACAGTTAACACAATGAGGGTCTCGGGTACAAGCCGTGCCCTCATGAGGTGATAGGCCACAACGCTCACAAACGGCAGGATGGTTGCACGCGGTCTTAGTATGTCCGAACTTCTGACACTGAAAACAGCGCATAGGGTTCGGGACATATTGACGTACGGCGGCACGCTCGTACCCGCAGAAGATGTATTCTGGCAACTGTGTGCCCTTAAAAGTGAGGAAAACCGTACGTAAATCAATCACTTTACCATCCTGCTTTCTTGTCAGACGGTACGCTTGACACACACGCTGGTCGGAGAGGCAAGTAACAATCTCCTCGTTTGACAGACCGTCCAGACTGGATGTGGTGACAACTCCTCTGCATGAGTTTAGAGATTTATGTGGGGCTACCCGGATGGGGTAGGAGCCCAACAAAGTGGCTTTCAACAATTTCTGGCACTGGTCTGCGGTGGTCACTTCTACCAAAAGCGTACCGTCTCGTACTCGGGTGGCGTTTTTAACAAGGCCACAGATCCTGTCGAGTTCTTTTTTTATGTAAAAGGGACTCAGATCCTTCATCGTTTTCCTTTCACTGGCCAAGGTCATGACTAGAAAACTGTCGAAATGGGAGGGTTTGCGCGGATGCATGTTGAAATCGGACCCCCATCCGGAACCGTCGGCGTCAGCCTGCCATCCGGGGGTCAAAGAAAATAAAGACACCAAAATCTCCACGGTCTGTGCCGCCATGGAGACCCCTCCATGACTGATCTCAAACCGTACTTCAGAGGGGCTACCCTCCGATCTCCACTGCTTGTCCGCATGGGTAAACCGTTCACCACGTGACACCCCGGTTTTATGCCCCCACCACAGGAATAACCGCCTGTGGCTCCCCGCTTTAGCACACGCTGCCTCAACGGAGTCAGCGTGGATTCAGGGGACTTCGGGTTGATTACACCGGGGCTCCGTCAGCGGTAACACGGTGATACTAACCCGACGGCACGCGGCCGTCGGGAGATTAACACCAGTCGTGCCCTCAAGGAGCTACGTGGGTGTACTTGACGTGTGGACGGGCTCCGCACCTAAGGCTACACATGGGGACAGTGTGAAGGGTCCGCCTAACCTTCGCGCCTGAGACCTCCGAAGAGCACACAAATCGGGGGCCGCGCCGAAAACCGTGGGACAGGACCACGGAGATAGGAAAGATCCCTGCTGGTGAGACAGGAGTTATAAATCTAGGAACTTACAAACTAATAATCTGAATAAGCCTAGAAGAGGAAGAGGGTGATATAAAAGGCAACATAAAACGTCGCACGTGGCACAGTTAATGAAGGTGGAGGGGGTGAAATGATTGTGAGTGGCTCGGGGCCCCGGGTGCGCCATAACCGGACCTACCGTAGTAGGTTCCCCTGGGGGAGTTTGATTTCAGAGTCCTCTTCTCCTAGATGAGTTGTCGACCAAGACTACCGAGCCTCATCTACCCGTTTGGAATGTTCTTAGCTTCCCCTCACCTCTTGCCTACCAGTGGTCACAAAGACACACTTAGTAGGCCATCTGGATCGGGTACTGAGCCCCTCCGCCACGGCAAGGCGACACTCCTTCGGAGGGGCATTGAAATTGATGCTATGATATTTTCCTGCTTTCAACCAAGTGCCCCAACGAGTGATTACAGGAAATGGAGGTAGATCAAGTGTTTCTGATTCTTTTAACCATTCCAGTAATCTCTCTTCTGACTGGAGTTTTCACTTAAGCTGTCTTAACAGCTGCAATGAATTATCAGCAATTTTGAGCTCAAATCTAATCTCTTCAGCACAAAGATGCAACACATGTGCCCAGCAGGTAGAATGTAAAAGCTGAGGTGCAACTCCAGCCAATCGCCTGCCAGCAGAAATCATATACATTGCACTGTCCGAAATAAGAGCAATAAAATTAGATCTGTGAACACCAATAATATCTAGTGTGTCAAGTATTAAATTTACTATTACATCAGCATTGCAATATTGCACAATTTTGGTTTTTACAAGACAGGGTCTCTCGCCCAAAACACCCAATGGAGCAACAAGAATATTCACCACTTTACGATTCTTTATATTTGTTGTTTCGTCAACCACTAGATAAACACATTTTTCCTCACATTTTGACTTGGTTTCCTGAAGGTCTTCTTCAGCACACTTGACAAGATATCTTTTCAAAGTGGTTTCACTGGGAACCGGTTTCATATTTGTAGCTGTTGCTATCCACTGACGAAACTGTTTGTTGCGGAAGACATGAAATGGAATACCAGCAGAAGTGAATGCTTTGACCATTTCTTTCATATTATCCTTTGAATTTTCTATACACTGCCACTGAGGTGTAGTACTAGTACGTGTGCTGCTAGGACTGCCCGAGGTTGAATAATGTCCATAACTTTGTTTCCAAGATCTGTGTTTAAAACTTTCCACATGCCTTTGCACAATGGGCTTCTTTTCAAAATAATGCTCTCTGAACATAAGGTACATAATAGTCTCCCCTTTTCAGCCACAAAATGATCTGTGGGAAACTCACAAACCCTTTGAATTGCATTTACAGCAGTTTTTGGCATGCTGATGTTCAATAGATATGAACTGCTCTTATTCAGATTGTATACTGACCATAAAACCATTAAACTTCACACACAAGTTTATTGTTGGAATTGTTGAGGGAAACAATGTTTAATTTCTGCATTGAATCTGTTGTTAGAAATTAACTGTCAGTTTAAAATCTAAGAATTGTACTTTAAATTACATATTGTGCTTTTATGCTTTATTTTTTAAAATTATGCTTTATTGTGCTTTAAAAACTTATTTATTCCTAAATCTTAGACCCCCAAAGTCATGTTCTGGGTAGCAACCACATGTCAAAAGCTCTGTTATGCTTTTTATGCTTATTGTGCTTTTGGGTTGCACTAGTAATGACTAATCACCTGGTTTCTTGTCTTATCCCAGAATTAAATATGGATATCCATCTGTTCTTTCTATGAAACTTTGTTCAGAGGATCATTGCATCCAACAACTCTGTGATCAACTTCATCAAGTTTCAAGATGAGTTTCCTTTTCATATAAGGTACGAGACTATGTGTTAAAAGAGGTAACACACCTTATCCTTCTAAGTATAATCTGCTTTGCGATATTACTGTTGGAGCATATCTCTGGAAGACTACCCGTCCAACAGCTCTTGTAGGCATCCCAGTCATCACACAGAGTATTGCAAGCATTACTTCTCGCTTTGTCACGCGATCAGTAAGGCTGAAGTAGCCTAAAGTAAGAGCTTGTGGTGAACTCTTGGTTTCTAGCATTGATGATATGGCAGTGCATTTGCTAATCAACATGCTTGTGGATGCAACTGGTGCATGGTCTGTGCCAGAACAGTTGATACGTCATTACTAGTGGACATCCCAAATTATCTGACAGGTCCTACAACACAGAGAAACAGACATCAAACACAAAAGCCTATTACAAGTGAAACCTCAAAATTGAATTTTTAAGTTGAATATAATACATCACTTATCTTAGGTACCTAAGATAGAAACACAATCTACTGACATCAACCAACCAATAATGTGAAACATATTTGAAAATACATATTTTCCTCATTTTATTTCAAATAACAAATTTGTCCTGTTATTTGGAATGAATGATGTATTTTTATCTCCCAGCACCACTTTTAATATTTCCTTAACACTGAAACTTTTCATTTGAAGAAGGTACATTTTCAAAATCATTGCAATATAATGGTATTTGCACATGCACACTTCAAAATGTTGCTGGCAGGTCTTAAGAAAGGTTTCAATCAGAAAAGTCAACAAAATTTTGATAACATAACCAAACAGTTCGTAATCACATTTTTTGTAGATAAACACAGAAAAGTTCATGAGCACTGTTCCTGAAAACTAAACAAAATTTATGCCCATGAGGTCAGGGGAAAAAAAGTACTGACTTTAGAATAAAAAGTTTCCTATTAAGCATGTGATTTTGATAAAATGCACAAGGTTTATAAATGAGGCGCCTAGTATCAAAAGCCACTGAATCCATTTTTTATCAAACTGAGTAACGGATCACTTCTTACGAGGCTGAATATCAATATCCACCAAATCCAACACCTATATTGGCATTTCTAGTTTCAAAGTCTGCCAAATCCCTTTCAACCACTCAGAGCTTACATATTGTCACTTCAGAGTTTGACAAAGGAAAATGTTACCAGCTACACATGGTGTGAAAGTACTTTCCTAAAAATGCAAGCATCATTTCTTCTTGCGTCTATCATAACAATAATAAACACTGAATATGAGGAGAAAATGGTGGACACGTGTTTTGCAGATGGGAGTAGGCTCAAAAAAAAAGGGATAAGAAAAGAAGAGCTCTAAGAGGATGAATAAATTATCCAATAATCTGGAACAGTATTCAAAGTAACTAATATTCCAGATCACTATTGAAAATCTGCAACCAAAAAACTGCTTAAGAAACCCAGGAAAAGGCATTTTTAAATTTAACCCAAAAAAAAGTTTAAGTTCAGAAAGAAGAAGAAAAAACCTAAACAATGCTGTGATTGAAGGCAAAGTTTTTTATTGATGTGCATTTTGTAGGGCTAAATTTGCCACTAAGACTAATCTAAACTTGACTCACATTAAAACAAAAACTTTAGAGAGATGTTCCACTGCCAAGGTATGTGATGTATCAAAATAACTATCGAAACATTTTGGAGAAGAATGGAGAAACAATGAGCTGCTTCAGCTTTATTCTGCATTAGATCTAGGACCTCAAATTGAAGAAAATGAAGATGAAGTAGTTCAAGATGAACAAATACACCCAGATGTAATGTAAAATGAAAGAAAAGTTTAGAAACCTGGGGGTCACACTTTTAACAATGCTTCCTGATGTGCATTATAATCAAGGAACAGCTGCTTTTATCAGGTATTAAAACTTAACTTTTTAGGTAAATTAATGCATGAAAAAGTTATTTTTATATTATGTAGGTAATAGAACCTCTTTTAGTGTTACCCATAATTTCAAAACTTTCACTCTTCAGTTTCAAAAACTGCTTAAGTCCAATTTTGGTATCAAACCTTGGCACATCCAATTTTCTTCAAATTTATTCCTGAAATATTTAAAAAACCATATTCCAGAAGTACTTTATATTCTAAGATTTCACGTTAAATGACTCACTTAACATTGCAGTTAACATTACTTTAGATAATGGTTTATTCTGGACCGTTTTTTTCTTCTTCTTTTTTTTCAATTATCCAAAAAATTAGGTAAATAAATTTGGTGGCATTTAATACTAGGTGCCTCAATCTCGACTGGGTGTGCAAAAGCAGTTAAGACAAAAAGTGTCAAAAATGAGTTCCCCACTCACTGTTTTGTCTGCTCTACTTATGTGTCTAATGAGTTAACTCATATCACTTATAATAGCCTAGTAAAATGAGTGTGCCAAAGGAGGTATGTCATGAGGCCATCAGTTGTCTGTGTGCAAAGACTGTTCAGCCTCTCACTTTTAACTTAACTTATTTCACACCATCAAACTGGCGGTACAAAATTGGTTAAGTCAGTTACAGAGCTGACTTAACTTACTGTGCGCTACAAATTTAAACGATTCACTCAACTTGGCACAACACCTACCTACATTCCAGTCAAGAGGGATCACACTGAAAAATAATCAGGGGAGTTTCATCATCAGATTTTATTTTTATGCTCAGGTAAATAACTTATTGAATGACCCTCGTATCAAACCATTTAGAAGTATTGGCCCAAATGCACTAAACCCTACAAAAAAGGACTTGCTGGACCCACTTCCATTTATCTCAACTCACATCCTGGGAATTCTACAGGGATCTAAAAACATCTGAAAGTGCTCTAAATACATTTCCAAATAATGATACTGATGACAATGTTGAACAAATGACTTCTTAGTGTTCAGATAATTTTTTGGATGGTGAAAACATTTTCATGGAAATTCAAAGGAAAAAGAGGTGATGCTAAGGTCAGAATAATAAAATGTGTTATTTATCTTAGCACTGTTATTGTGACAAAATTACAAAATCCAGTCCAGTTACATTTTTATCTCTATTTTCCCTCCCAAATTGTATCACAAACGCACAGTTCTCTTCTACTAACATTAACACAGTCTACACTCTTTTGTAGCCCCTTTTGGTTCTGCTGCTTAATTGTTGTTAGTCATGTGAACACAAACAGTTGTGCAAGGTAGCCTAACCTTGGGCACCTTTGTTTCCTTGTTGGCTTGGTATGTGGTGTGAAGTAGCTTAGCCTTGACAATCCTTTGTTTTGCGCCAGGCCTGGCGTCACATATTTTGCAAAGTGCTGTTAAATTTAACAACCCTTTATAAAAGGCTAAAAAACTTAATATCTAATTCTGATTATAAGGTATGATTTTCAAGTACTTCATTTTGTCTTGTTTCATTATCCTTGTATTATTTCTATGCTACATTGTTTCACCAAATATTGCTAAAAGCAAATGTCATATAAATGTTTGTTTCTTGAGAAAACAAGAATTGGTTACATAATTAAAAATATCATTCTTATTGTAAATTCTAGTAGTAAACAATAAATCTGCTGATAGCATTAACATATTTGTATGAAAGTGGGTATCTCAAAAGGTATTTGCAAAATTGTGTAAGTCACGTATCTGCCCTCCAACTCTTCAGACAATCTTTATATAAGGGATGAGGTTGTATGGGAATGAAAGCAGCCTGATGTGTGAACTTAATAGTATTAACTTAAATGATCAAATTGCGTAAGCTTTCAAGGTCAGTGTCATAAAATAGGAAATGATTATCCGGGCTTGTGGGCCATGGTCTAGTGGGACATCTCCTTCCAGACATTTCATTCAAAGCTGCGTCAAATGAAACGTTTGGAAGGAGATTTTCCACTAGACCACAGCCCACAAGCCTGGATAATCATTTTCTATTTTATTACTTAAATATTTCTTATTGCAAAATGTACATTGTCACATAGGAGATTTTGGAAATTAATTTTAATCTTTATTTTAATTTTTCTCATAAGGTAATTTGACTTAACTGCTTTTGCACACCCACTCGAGAAAACATAGCAATTACTTCTGATAAGAAGTTAGTTAAATTGTAACATTAGTATGTCATACTAAACACATTAGAATATTTAATACATCTTTATCCCTCAAATAATACCTTTAAATTTATTAATTTTTTTCTCTTTTACTTCATGTTTACGAACTTGTGGTTATGCATAGTAATTAATGCAATTGTAGACATATTGTTGTTTTAAAAAGTGTAATTTCGCTGCCAGTGGTAAACAAAAAATTCTCAAACTCTTGGAGAATGCATGTGTAGCTTTCCAAATTCACAAAATCAAGTTGAAATGATCAAAATGTGAATAAATACAATTTTTTTTGTCAATGAACACACATCATCATTGAAGATGAACAATGTTAACAAGAACACACTGGTGAAATAAGAAAAAAATATGTTGGAGTCTGCATATGTTCACATGTTAACACTTCTTCCTAAATTCTGAAACCCAGAACAAGCATGAAAATAAAATCAACCTGAGATAAGGCTTGATTTCATGAGATATCAAGAATATGTTTTTTGAAAGACAGGGATTACATTTGATTTCAAGAGAATCGTGTGCATGCTACCTAATATCCACAATTTACTTTATGTTTTGTATATTTGGCTGTTATGTGTTAGTTATACAATTACAGCATTAAATAAAAAGTTAAAACTTACCTTCATTGTGTATTATGTACAAGGCAAAATGCTGCAACTTGCTGCATGGGTTTTCATGTAATTCTGGTGCTCTTTACACTCAGCATGACTCTGGACAGCTGATACACCCATCTGGTCTTAATTAGACCAGATGTTTACTTATTATCACCAGATAAAGGTAGGTACAATAGAGGGGCACTTGCAACCGGGGGAGAGCACCACATGTAGGCCATCTGTCCCTTTGTGCTTCTACCATGACCCCTGGGAGGGAGATATGAGAGGAAAGACCCGAGAGACACCAGATCCTCATGAACAACAGGCGTAAGCTAGGACAGGTCTCTTAACATTTCCAGTTAGAACGCATCCAGCGCTGCTCATCGCCACACTCAGCAGCAACTTCCACCCCTGTGAGCCTGGTTGGGCCACACAACAAAGGTAGCATCTTCAGTAGTGCAGGTGCAGACAACACCAGGGAAGTCATCCACTGCCACTTGTCTCCAACACTACAGGCTGACCCTTGCTCAGGCCAACCCAGAAGAATGACAGATTAAATCTTTACAGTAAGCAACTGCGCAACCTGACAAACATTGTCGCCTGGTCTTACAACCCTGAAATGGATGAAATCAGAATGATGGGAACAGGAACAATGGACAGGAAAGTCATGGTATGAAGATGAGCACCTCAGCATTTGCTATGTGGCAAGGGGGAAACGGCAGAAAATCTTGAGTGCATGGTTAGCTGGGATCGCATCCATGACCTCCCAAATATGAGTCACACGTTACCACAGTGCCACTCCACTCCACCCTATTTTACTTACTACCAATTGCACCTATGTTACAGCTATGATATTCAGAAATAGAGGCAAGTTGCAGAACCATGACAAAGATATTTTCTGCACAGAAGAATGCCTAGAGATAAAATCAATGTATAAATCATGCTAACCAGAAAGACAGGCTACGGCGCAAATTGGAGTTACATAGTAATAGTATCACTTATGTAGTATCACTTAGCAAAATATGTACATAAATATGCAGCAAAAAGCAGTGAAATATAAAATATTTAATTCCAACTTATCATTTTCTTGGTTACTTTTTTTAATTCACGTCACAGTAGCTTAATGGTTAGAGCACCCACCTGGTAAGCGGAGGGTCTGTGGTTCAAATCCCAGCTATGGCATTGAAATGAATTCTACCTCTCAAACATTGCCCACACACGGTTTGTGTGTTTAAAAACACCAACAGTAAGTTTGTTGACATAAATAAATGAGAATTGGGATATATTCTTCACCACTCTGTCCTCTATGTGATCTGCAAGAGGAAATGGACCAAGACCACCTTCAAATATGCCCGGCCACTTCTAGCGCCCTTCCCATCCATCAGTGAAAAATACTGGAGAGCACGAGGATTAATGACTTCACTGTCAGAAATCCAGCATTAGCTGACAAACAACAACAATTGCCCATAAGCAAATGTTCCACAGGAAAGGCTGCTGATATGACCTTCGAAGTTAAAGGCAGGATATAAATGGAACAATTTTAAAAAAATCTCAGTCCTGTGCCAAAACTATATGCACATTGTGCACTACTCCTTTATTATTAATCACTGGTTTCATCAACCAATGTTAAATTTTAACTCATTGTTAACTGATTTAACACTGAAGTTAACACAAATTCTGTTTCATCAAATAATGTTAGCTTTAACATACAGTAAAATTCAAAGTAACTTACCATTGGTGTAACCCTAAGTTAAGAAGTTTAACACAAGCTAGAAGCCAGAAAGTGGCTGCAGCAAACCAAACTGCATATGCGAGTTTGTTGTATTTGGCATTTAAAAATTCCATTTCTAATGGAAGAATAAATGTGCATCATTATAAATTTGAAAACCTGCAAAATGAGGGACTTCTAAAGCAATAGACTTTTCAAAGCGGTTGCGAGAGTAACTTTACAGCAAATATCTAGTTAGAATATATTATTGGCACTTTTCATTCAATGGTAAATATTTGAATTTCCAAAGCTACCGTTTGTGGGTCTATTCAGAAGGTTTCCAAAGGAACTGCTTTAAGCACTATATAGTATTTTTGTTGGAGTTTGCTTGATCCTTAATCAGTTGTGGCAGTATTTTATTAGTGGGTTATTGGCCATGGGACTTTTTATCTCTAGGGTGTTGATGGGTTTGCGATAAAAGATGACAAAAGCTTATATATTATTAATCAATATTCAAGTGTCTGCCAAAATTAAATTTATTACAAAGAAATCACAATATTATAACAAATCGTTTCACTCTTCACAAATATAATTGTGGTAAATTTCCGAATCTATTTGTTTAACATTGTTAAATATTCTTTGTAATTCTTGCGTACGCTAAACTCAATATAGTGTCTCTCAATTTCTCAAGCTTTCTCAGCTTTTCTCATAAAATATTTGTCAACATTTTATGTGCAATGGCGCATAAAAATACTCTTGCACGATGCTTCTTAAAATATTTCTCTGCAATCCAATCTTTGACTATGGATTGCCGTTATGCGTAATTGCTTAAATATACATCTAACTGCAAAACGTTTTGATTAGGGTATAGGGTCTGAAAATTTACTCTTCCTAGTTACACACAAACAGACATCATTTCTCAAACGATCATAACTTTTTCCTATGATCAATGCTGGCCGCACTTCCCATTGCTGAATGACTTCGGATTTGATACTGACATTTACAAAATACATACGAGGCAAATCAGGAAGTCTTTGCCCCTATATTTTTCGGTCAAATGACGAATATAAAACAAAAATCAACATATACATTCGAAATAGTGAACTTTTCATGGACCGGTCCTCACAGTTTCCATCTGTTGCTGGTGGCAGCACTGCTGTCAGTGCATTCAAAATGGCAGGGTGTTTAACATGTCCACAGCTTACAAGCAACAAAGTGTGATCCATTTTCTATGGAGTAAGGGATAAACGCCCATCGAGATCCACAGGAAAATACAGCCAACATATGGTGAAAGGTGTCTTGCTTTGAGAAGTGTGAGATGCTGGTGTTCTGAGTTTGTAAATGGCCGTGAAAACCTAAATAACAATGAGTGTATGGGGAGACTGCATGTATCGGTTATTGATGACAATATTGCCCATGTGGATGCAATGGTGAAAGCAGAGTGGCGTGTGTGCGACATTTCTTTTGGGAGTGCTTCTGACATCATTCACAAGTACTTAGGGTACAGCTAGGTTTCATGTCAATAGGTTCCTAAGCAGTTGAATGACGTGATGAAAGCAAGCGAATGATTGCTTCTTTGAATCATCTGCAAAGATATGCCGAGGAGGGTGACAATTTCCTGGATTGCATTGTTACGGGCAATGAAACACGGATACTGCATTACATGCCGGAAGCAAAACAGCAGAACATGATGTGGAAACATCTGCAGTCTTTTGTGAAAAAGAAATTCCGTACTGCACCATTTGTTCACAAAGTGATGTTGACGGCATTCTGGGATTGCCATCGACCACTCATGCTGAATTTCATACCATGAGATAGGCGGTGCCGTGGCCGAGCGGTTAGCGCGCTCGCCTACCACCTAGGCAGCCTGGGTTCGATCCCAGGGACCCGCATGTGGTGTTCGTGGTGGACGAAGCAGCGTCAGGGCGGGTTTTCTCCGGGTACTCCGGTTTCCCCCGCCATCTCATTCCACCGGTGCTCCATCTTCATGTATCATCAGTGTCACCGCCTGCGGTGCCATAGTAGTAAAAGCAGGCGTTAAACACTACAACAACAACATACCATGAGATGATACCATCAATGTCGACAGATATTGTTCCACACTGACACTTCTGCAGGCTGCGATCAGAAAGAAGCACTGCCAGATTCTCGATATTGACAATATCATCATCCTACACCACAATGCAAGGCACATGTGACAAACAAGACCATTGGCAAGCTAAGGAACTTTCACTGGGAGTTTCTAGAACATCCACCATACAGCCCAGATCTTTCCCCTAGTGATTTCCATCTTTTCAGTCCGTTAAAGAAATTCCTGGCAGGACAGCGATTCAATTGCGAGGATGAAGTCAAGACAACAGTGGTTCCGTAGTCAGGCAGCCGACTTCTACTGCAATGACATCGCAAAATTAGTGCTGCAATGAAACAAATATCTGAACCAGCATGGGAACTATGTGGAAAAATAGTGAAAGGTACAAGGAATAGTATCTACATGTTTAGTTGGCTGTATGTATCTTATTTTACCAGAAAAAAAGAAATAGAGGCAAAGACTTTTTGATTTGCCCTCATACAATAGTCATATGGCAAGAAATTTACATGCATTCAATAGATACTAGTTGACACGGGAAATATTAGTGTGGAGTTTCAACTGAATTCATGCAGTGTCACCATTCAAGTTCAAACCATAGTAAATGATTTTTATACCCAACTATTTGGTACTGTGTTTTTTACTGCATTTAACATTGCCACATTTGCTTATTGGAACTGGGATCAAATGTATTTCAATTAAATGATTCATAGATTTTCCTCCAGGCTGCATTATTATCCTTTACTTTAAGTCTGTTGGCTTTTTTGCACGCAATAGTACTTCTATAATTAGTAACCACTACTATAATTAACGATTTTTAGTAAACTTTAAGATTATTTTTTACATTGTTTGGTGAAACTGGCCTCTATGTGCTAACAAATATCATTCTTATTTCCATAAGATTTCCATGTCAGCTTATGTGAAATAGCCAAAAGAACATCTTATTTTATCATTTTTAATCAATTTGTCATTATTGCTTACCTAAAATAAGCTGAATTCACACCAAAGTTATGCTCCAACACTGCCAGTACACTCTGCTTCTCAGGTTTTGCACCCGAGATGAATCTGGTATCCCATATTTTAACTGTATGGTCAACTGAAGCTGTCACAAGGAACCTGCTATCCCTAATAAACACACAATGTTTGCTTATAAACTGCATGTCTTAAAATTATTAAAAGTTGCCAATGCTTTGCCTTCCCCATCCTTGTTGGAACGATATAAACAATGCTCACCTTTTAAAATATTCCACATGACTTATTTTAGTCTTGTGCATTCGTGTGCGCCACTGTAGCTTCCCATCGAGACTCATTAATGAAAGGAAGCCAGTATTTTCTCCAACTACCATAGAGCCTCCAGAGAAGTCCACATCCAACCCTGTACACCATGTACTGCCAAGGAAAGCATGTATATGTTAATATAATACAATCACAAACATATGCTTGACATTAAATCAGGTGTTTTCATTACAAGAGAAAATACAGTTGCATTGAGAAAATCTATTAGTTTGGACATTCTGAGAAATAATCCTTAAAACTGCACCAAACACTATTTTCAACCAAAATTGAAGTGTGTGAAAAATATTTTTCCAAGTCATGTACTGGATGCACAAAATCAAGTATGAGGGAGCATTGCCAAACTAAATATTACAAGCATAGGAACAAGAATTTGCTTTTTAATGCACTCCATGAATCAACATTACATCTGTCATTTTAGATCCTCATTCAAACCTGTTTGTAACATGTCAGATGTAAACAAAAGGGACCTGTATTACCTGTTTGACAAAAGAAAGCAGAAGTTTGGGGAGGGTGCTGGCATAGCATATTACAGTTTAGGGAGGTCAGAGAAGGCAGAAATATAGCACAGCACAGTCTCAAAAATAAAAGATGGGAACTACCAAACGTTCAAACAATAATTCCTGAGTATCCTCGAAAAACGACAGTTGCGACTTTCAGGTTGGTTATGGGACATGATTATCTGGCAAAACGTTTAAACAGAATTGGAATATGTTCTTCACCACTCTGTCCTCTATGTAATCTGCAAGAGGAAATGGACCAAGACCACCTTCAAATATGCCGGGCCACTTCTAGCACCCCATCCATCAGTAAAAAATATTGGAGAGCAAGAGGATTAATGACTTCATTGTCAGAAATCCAGCATTAGCAAACAGCAACAGTCTCAACATCAAAACATCAGCACAGTGCAGGTAAATGGGAGTAAACTAAACAATCCACAACAGCTTAAACTTAAGGTTTCCTTTATCACTAATGAAACATGTCCTTAATCCACAAGTTATTGAATCCCTGATACAGAGAGCAGACTTTCATCAGCTGTATCGCTAAACTGCATTCATCAGCTGTAAGAGACCCAACTGCTGCATTTCAATATTGCCGAATTGCACAGGCCATGCCCGGGAAGAGTGACGTAATACTGCTTATCTGTTTGTGTTTACACAAACTTCCACTCGTGGCCACCTACATTCAGTCAATCCAGCCCATGGGTCCAGACATCAACATTATGCCACAATACAACTCTTGGTGTAAGTAGAAGTAGTTTGTTCCTACATTGCATATATTATCACTAGGGTAGGAAGTTCATGCATTTGCATGCTTTTTCATAGGGGTTAAAAATGTATGCTTTTACATTATGTGCACATTATGGAATTTTCAGTTAGTTTGACATGATTTTATGATGCATATAACTGCATATTTTCTTGATTTTGATAAATGCATAATATTTCAATATTATAGCCCCTATATTGCACATTTTAATGATTTTTATGCTTTTTACTTTCTCTACTGGTAAGTAGGGGAAGTATTGTATTCCACCCAAAAATTCGATGTCGAGATTTCACCAGAAATAAATGTTTTGAGGCCCCCTGAATCCAAAAAAAGCATTTTTACAAAAAGGTCAGTGTGTGTGTCTGTGTGTCAGTCTGTCAGTCTGTGGACAGCATAACTCAAAAACGAAAAGTCGGTTAAAAACCAAAGTTTGTATTTAAGTTTAATGTCTTTCAAGGATGTGACACGAAGATTTTGAAGAAACTAGCCCCACCCTAAACTACCCTTTACATGGAACATTTTTTGAAAATTCTGATTTTCTTGAAAATGGCTCTAACGATTTTTATTAAAATGTCATATGTTTGTGATATTTTGATAGCGAATGAAATGTATATCTTGAATTTTCTGGCTATAGCCCCTGTAGTCGTATTTACTCTGGACGACTTTTGCATAACTGGTAAACCGTTAAGAGATAGGCCAAATCATACTATACAAAAAATGTAGATCTTGCTAAAATACACAATTTATGTCTCAATAAATTTTCTTGTAGGGTGAACCATTTCGGAGATATTCCTTGTTATTTGTGTGAGTTTCGGAAATGTGTCATCGCTGTTCATTTTTTATATGTAACGTGTGCAAAGAGAAAGGAATCTCAAAGCTTTAAAAGATTTGACTATCCCACAAAGCCTACTGTATTCCAATATTCCCCTTGCACCTACAAGGAAATAACCAATAAGATAATTTGTACAAATGTTTATTTTAACTCACACGAAGAAGATATAGGAATAAGAGTTTGTAAGAATGGTTAGTACAAAAGTAGAGAAAGTCATGTGAATGCAACACATCAGATTTTTTAAAATGTGGTGTGATAAACAGAATAGATTAGTTTATTATTTTTTTCCACCTGGATAATATTTTTCATATTGGTAGTATTGCACATGATGATGCAACTCGCGAGGTGGCGACAACTAATGCTGAGTCATGTTGTCATTATGTAAATTACCTGTTTCCATCCTTTCATTATATGTATGTGCATAGAGAATAATCAGTGCGTTATCTGAGAGGTTTATATTAACAAAGATAAAGTGCAGGTCAATGTTTTGAGCAGCACGATTATAGCAATGCTTGCTTGCCAACCAAAATAAATTAGGCATATAAAATGTTAAAAAGCTCTTCAAATGACAGAAATAAAACCAACTTCGAGTGCTAGATTAATTAATTTACAGAAAGAGTTTTTTGGTGATTTAATATCTACAGATAATAGGGTACTGTTTTGTGGAGCGTGTGAGAAAAAATGTCAAATAGTTCACCATATGAACACAGCAAAACATAAGGAGAATTTAATCAGAAAACTCGCAAACAAAGAACCTGTTCATAAACAGCTAGTAGAGTGTTTAGGAAGTAGGGTTACTGAATTTTCCTATCACTTGTGCCAAACATTTTTAGGTGCTGATATTCCCTTGTTAAAAATTAGTAATCCGACATTTAAAAACTTTCTTGCCAAGTACATTCAACAACATGTGCCTGAAGAAATTACACTACGTAAGCATTATGTAGGACATTGTTACAATAATGTATTGTCAAATATACAAAATGAATTAGCAGATCAGTTTGTGTGGTTGTCTGTTGATGAAACCCCTGATTCTGAGCGCCATTCTATTGCTCATATAATCGTGGGTATTTTAAATAATGAACAAAAGACAACACCTTATCTTCTTTATGTGTGCGAATTGTCAGCCACTGACAATGTAACCATGACCCACTTTGTGATGGACTCTTTGAAATTACCATGGCCATGTGGAATCAATTACAACCGGTTACTTTTATTTATTACTGATGCAGGTCCTTATATGGTAAAATCAGGACAAACTCTCAAAGGTATTTTTCTTAACTTAATTCATATAACTTGGTTGGCATACGCTCTTCATCGCATTTCTGAGACAATAAGTGATTCTTTCCCATTGGTATATAGATTTGTGTCCAGTACAAGGAGAATTTTTGTTAAATCTCCTAAAAGAGTTAAGTTGTTTAGATCAACAGCATGTAATATCCGACTTCCTCCTGCACCAGTGTTAACTCGATGGGGAACATGGGTCAATGCAGTTTTATATTATGCTGAGTACATAGAAATAGTCGAAGAGGTTGTTAATTCATTGGACTCAAAAGATGTTTCATCGCTAGAAACTGCAAAATATTCTGTCAAGCACTGGGTTAAAGGAGGATCTTAGTTTCATATCTGCCCATTTTTCTTTCTTACCAACAGTCATAACGGCATTGGAAGCTGTAGGATCTCTTTTGCATGAATCACTTACTGTTTTTTAAGAAACAATAAGTGATCTAAGTTCGGTTCCTGGTAGCATAGGACAAAAAGTGAAAGAGAAAGTGAATTCTGTAATTTCAAAAAATTCTGGTTATAAACAGACGTGCAATATTCGAGACATCCTCGAAAGGAAACAATCTGTCACACCAAGAGACTTGACTCTCTCTGTGAAGCAGTTAACATCATTTAAATATGCCTCGATAACATCTTGTGACGTGCAGAGAAGTTTTTCACGTTACAAAAGTGCTTTGCGAGACAACAGACAATGTTTTACAGTTGAAAATTTGTGCAGTGTTGGTTGTGAACTGCACCACTTCTGCTTCAACCTCTAAGGCATAAGGTAACTTTATTTATTATTTATACTAACTCGTCTTGTCTACTGCAAAGGGACATTAATCGTTTTAACTAAATAGTGCATATATGTTGGCATATTTTCAAGTTGTTAAGAGCATATTTGCATACATATTTCAGTGTTTTTAGGGCATGAACTTCCGAGCCCTAATTATCACTTATTTAACACGTTCAAATAAGAACAGGGTGAATAAGTACAATAATGCAACTTTTAGAGCATTTAAACATGAGGCTAAACATTTAACTTTTATTTACTGTCACATGGTAGTCTGTTTTTCTGCTATTGCATTTACTGCAGCAAAATAATGTTCTAGTGCCCATCCTCCTGGTAATGCATGTGCAGTTGAACACGTTGGGATCTGCAGGGTAACCCTGGAGGAGGTTACATTTAAGCCCACCAGGAGCAAGGTGTTTGTAAAGGTGCATTAGGAGAAGTCAGTGGTCATGGAACTCCATGGCTGCAGGAAGGCCTGCACTTAGAGAATGAGAGGATCAGCGATTCAGTCTACCGCATTCAGAGGCTGCCCCATGGGAAGATGCTGGTGGTACACTTAGCTTGAGTGACCCTTTATGACAGCGCTTCTCAGGGTGAGCAGTGTGATATTGATATGTTGAGCTTCTGTGGAAAGCATCCCATAAATTTGATGCTCCTTGGCTGATGTTACGCTGCCAAGGAGGCAGAGAGAACTTGCAAAGTTTGAAGACTAACTGAGAAAGTTGATGCAGTAAAGTGAGTTTTGAGTGTGTTTGTGTTAATTTGTGAGGCTATAGCTGAATGTAAACATTAAAGAAAATAAATAATTTAGAAAAGTCAAATAGATACAGTGTTTTAAATGGAAGGTTCCCATCATGGTTAAACCACACTGCTGTTAGACTTTAACATGCATGGGCATAATTGACTCTAAAGGGCCACACCATTGAAACATGTTCTTGCCTAACTCCACCGGCCATCCCTCTCCTTCACTGCTGTTCGGCTTCTGACACGTCTCATTCAATGGCGAGTATGACTTCATCAGGAGTCTGATTCTTGAAAAGTGGCATAGAGAATGTTTTTGTAAGTTAGAAAAAACAGAGGAAAGTTTGCTGTTTAATATTTGGATTTCAATTTGCAAATATAAAGCATTACAATATCAAACACCACTTTGATCAGAAGCATAAAGCAAACTTTGGAGATCTTACAATTATTTATTTGCAATATCGAAAGGAATTTTCTGAATACTCGTATTTGTAAACATATAAAATGGTGATATGATTCCACTTGTTAGAGGTTAGTTTCTTATTAGTTTATCTAACATAAGCTATTTGTATTTCATATTTCAAAGTTCCAACATAATATTTAGTTTACAGCCATACGACTCATTATGTTGACCAAATTCTTTCAGAATATTTTTTAGGCAAAATGGCAATGGAATTTTACTGCTTTATTTATTGTGAAAGAGAAACAATTTAGTGTGTTAATCATAAGGCACCATAAAAATATTATGAGCATAAGATAAAGGAAGGTTATCAACTTGAAGATTATGTAATCTGTCTAACCACTGTAGGTGACTATAGAATTATTGTATGCAATATATGTTTAATATACACAAAATAGTAATGGCATAGAAATTACTATCCTAGGTGGGACGAAGGCACCACTGCACGTGTTGCCCCTAAACAACCTCCATTCCTTGGCAAGAGAATGTGGGGTGAGTAAGGCAACTTCAATCATTACCTCTCCTCTTGTGCCTATGCCTGTGTTAGAGGAAGCACTTGATCAAGATACTTTCAAACAAGTATATTTAAAGGGTGGTGCTATGGCTGAGTGGTTAGACTTTCAACTACCATCTAGGTGGCCCGGGTTCAATCCCAGGGACATGGATATGGTATTTGTGGTGGATGAAGCGTCTGGGCAGGTTTTCTCCAGTTCCCCCTCTCATTCCACTGATCATCACCTACCCATTCATTGATTTCACCTGCATTTCACGTCATCCTCTTCCTCACTATCATTCCTGGTGCTTGGCTGACCACCCAGTCTTCACTCTGACCCTACGCGAGTGAGTGAGTGAGTAGGGTTTAATGACCCGTCAACAACTAGGTCATTAGAGCCCCCTAACCCTAGGCACTGGCTTGTAAGTCTTTGGGGGTGTGAGTCCTATATAAGGGGAGGGTAATCAGGTGAAGAAGAAAAAGAAAAAGAAGAAAAAAAAAGAAGAAGAAGAAGTATATTTAAAGACCATTAGACTTATGAAAAAGTTGACAATGTGTTGACATCCTTACCTGTTTACATTTGGAGATTCAGCAGGTAGGACACGTCCGAATCTGGAAAAACATATTACTGTATTATTTTTCATCATTACTATCATAGACAGCATACAATGCTAAAAACAATGACTGAGGTAACAAGTCAAGAGGTAACAAACAGTTTTTTAGTTCACAGGGGAACACAATATTCACCAGGGCCCGGATTTTCATGATCTAAAATACTTTAAAAATGAGCTTTAAAATGACTGCAAAAATACCAAAAAATGACCTAAAAGCTAGAAAAAAATTACTCCAAGATTTGCATGTAAAATACTGATTTATTTATAAGATTTGTGACTGTTCTACGTAAATGTGGTCCAGTTATAGGCCTGGAATTACATAAATTAAATTCAAGTGTTGTCTTTCTATGTTTAAATTAAAATTGTAACAAGAATGATACAATTTAGAATGAAGACAATTAATGTTAACCTCAGTCCTTTGATTTACACAGTATGTATATGGAACGGTTCTTGCAAGATAATGTAGCAGGAATTGTGTGTCTGAGAGAATTGATAAGAAAATTCACATAATATTTCCCATGTCAACTTATTATCAAGTTAATATGTGTAAAGGTTTTGCTATATGAATATTGTATCTATTTCGTAAATGTCAGTAACAAATCTGAATCTATTCAGCAGAAAAAAACATGGCCAAAGTTGATTGTAAGAAAACGTTACAATCAATAACGAAAAAGAAACTGGTTGTTGGCTATGTAACTAGGAAGAGTAAATACCAGACCCTATACACTACTAATCAAAATGTTATACAACATAGATGTGTATTTAAGCAATTGTGCATAACAGGCTACATATCAGCAACCCATAATGGAGGACTGCATTGCCAAAATATATTCCTAGAAGTATTGCTCAAGGGAATTTACTATGTACGATTGTACATAAAAGTTCATTCATATTTTATGAGAAAAGCTGAGAAAGCTTAACAAATCGAGGTGCTATATTGAGTTTGGCATATGAAAGAATGACAAAGAAAGATATTAAAAAACGTTAAACTGAATAGCTCTGGAAATTTATCACGATTATAGTTACGAAGAGTAGTTTTGTTAACTTCATTGTATTAAAATTAATTTTGGCAGAAACTTGAATATTGATTGATAATATATAAGCCCTTGTCATCTTTTATCCACAAACCCATCAGTGACCCAGAGTTAATAAGTTCATTGACAACCCATTTAAAACTCCTTTCATCTACAGATGCAATGGGAGTATACTTAAAGTGCACAAAATCATTGTCCCTGTCTAGCATTGAAGTTCCTCTTCAGTACCTGGTAAGCTAAAGCCTTCCACCATCAAAAGCAAAGAGATGGAGTGCAAAACGTTACAGCCCAAGTTTTTGTCAATAGTGCGTTTCACTTTGCCTTATACCAACACCCCAATATCACTGCAAACGTTTTAAATACATCTGTACTTGCTCTGACTACATCAATCATGTTTTCCAATTTCATGGTCTGATAACATTCAAAGTAAAGCAGAAAAACTCTATGTAATGCAAGAAATAGACAAAACAACATAAAGGAAAATGTTGTTGTTGTTTGTTGTTTTCTAGTGCCTTGCATCTGGCAATGAAGCCATTAGCATTCGTGCTTTCCAATACTTTTGAACTGTAGTTTCTTCTGATCTTAATGCTTCACAGGTCTTCAAGTGGTCTTCATTCATTTCTGCTGGATCGTTACACAGGACACATATTGGTGAGGCTGAGATACCTATTCTGTAGAGATGACTTGCCAAGCAGTCATGATTTGTCAATAGTCGGAAGGCTGCAACAGCTGTTTTCCTTGGTCTCTGGGGGATTATATCTGGATTGGAAAGTAGTGTAATCCATTTTTTATCTTTGGCATTTGTTTCTATTTCTTGTAGATATGAATGACAAAAATTTTTTATGATCAAGCGTTTTATTGAGGAATATGAGAAATTGAATTTAGAATTTTGTTTTATTGTTGTGCCTTTCTTTGCAAGTGAGTCTGCAGCTTCGTTCCCCATGACTCCACAGTGTGCTGGAATCCATTGGAGATGAACAGTCTTACTAACTTTTTGGAGTTGTGTTAACATTTTGTAGCATTCTCTAATTTTTGTTGACTTCTTTGTAGTATTTGAACATATTCCCTGAATTGCAGCTTTAGAATCTGAAAGAATTACTGCCTTGTTAAATTTATTTAAGGGAAGATTTAATAATTGTCGGAGAGCAATGTATATAACCTCTATTTCTCCATCATAATTTGTTGTGTCTCTGCCAACAGAATGATAAAAGGAAAAATGTGAACACGTAACTCCAGCTCCAGTAAGGTTTTCCTTCGAGGATCCATCAGTATATATGTGCAGCCATTCTTCTGTGGGATACCTAGTATTGATTGTTTCCAGAGCTAGAAGTTTTTGTATTTCTTTTGGTGTGTCTGATTTACTTATTTCCTCTATTAATTCCAAATTGAAGGTAGGTTGCAATAATTCCAATGGATTTTCTCTTATAAGTAGATTTTCTCTGGTGTTAGGAGTGTTCAATTTGGATTTAATCTGTGTTACCTTTTCTAGGAAACTACTATGAGTTTTAAGGATTGAATGGGGGAGGTTCTCTTCTTTCCATTTAGAGTTTGGCAGTCGTAACATTTTCTCGTGTTGGAGCAATGCTTGTTCTTCTATTTTTGTTGTTATTGATGGGGTCCGTGTTAAGGCAAGCATGGCATCAATAGGTGTGGATTTAACTGCTCCAGTGATTAGGCGAAGAGCCTGATTTTGTATTTGTTCAAGTTTATTGATGTTAGCATTTGCTGCTGTTATTAAAGCTTCAGAACAGTACAAGAGGTTTGGTTTAATATACATTTTGTATGTTGTGTTAAGGACTCTCCTTGAGCAGCCCCATTTAGCACCACCCACATGGGGGTTTAAGTCGGGTGATGTAACTGCCACATTGTAAAACTGGTGCCCGTTAAGAAAACAGTTACATGAAAGCCACATACATGAATATGAGTCCTAAAGATAAACATTCTGGAGTTAAAACTGTCCCCCAATCGGATCTCCGGGTGGGGACATCTTTAGGCAAATTTCATCACAACATAAAGGAAAATAATGAAGTTAAATTTGAAAAAAAAAAAAAAAAATTTCTAAACTTAATAAATTGGAAGCAGAATGACTGTAAAGGGATGAAAAAATGACCAAATGACATTAATCTTAAAAATGGCCTAAAAATGAAAATTAGAGAAAAATTATAAAAAATTAATCAAGATATCTGTTCTAGTAGGCAAAATCCAGGGTATATTAGTTAAAAGATTACTTGTCCTTAAATTCCAGATCCTGTTCATTACAAATTAGGTTTATATATGCAATTACATATTATACAATTTATTACACTAAATTATTAGTGTTTGCAAATAAATATGAAGGAAAGAACAATGGATTGCTGAATACAGCAATGGATATATTCAAAATTTGCAAGCCACAGTTAAACATGGAGGTGGTGGTCTGGGGATGCATGGCTGCCTATGGTGTAGGGGAGTTAGGGACATTCATTGAGGGAAGTATGGGCAGATATGCCTACATTGATATATTGAAAGGCAATTTGAAGAAGAATGCAGAGGAGCTGAGTTTGGGTGACAATTACTACAGTAGAAGCCTGTTTATCTGAAATAAAGGGGGCGAAGACATTTCGGATAATGCAACCTTTTGGATAAGGGGTGTAAGGGGTAGTGATGCGCCTCCTATAGCCTCTCCTACCCAATTCCCATCCTCATCCTGCCTGTGGTGCACCCTGCTTTTAACAGATGAGGCTCTGGGGACCGAATCACAGCGGTAAAACTGTTTCATCTAAAATGGAGGAAATGCCATTTACATATGTGCTGGCCTGTCACAGCACAACAGCGTCCCTCAGAGGCACATGAGGGGAAGGTCGGTGGATCTAAATATCACCTATTTAGTCCTCCCGGCTAGGTCCGATGGACCCATTGACCAACGATAGGTGTGGTCCTCCTTGCAGTGAGTGAGTGAGCAGGGTTTAAGGGCCCGTCGACAGCTAGGTCATTAGGGTCCCTCCTCCTTGCAAAATGGGGGTTTAAGTCGGGTGATGTAACTGCCACATTGTAAAACTGGTGCCCGTTAAGAAAACAGTTACATGAAAGCCAGAAGACCACTTGAAGACCTGTGAAGCATTAAGATCAGAAGAAACTACAGTTCAAAAGTATTGGAAAGCACGAATGCTAATGGCTTCATTGCCAGATGCAAGGCACTAGAAAACAACAATTTATTACAAAAATAACTATTAAGGAATACCTAGTTCACAGAATATTCTATACAAAGTTCAAAAAAAAGCTAAAATGAAATTTATTATTCTTTAAAGGGTGTTTTATAATGTTTACATAGAACATTCCACCAATTCAAATGGGTTTCTAAGGTTAGTGAAAGAAATTATGTGATTTTCCAAAACTGTCTTTGGACCTGTCCCTACATAAAAGAATGTGAGTTTGAATATAAGCAAATCCTCTGATAATGGCTTTAGTAAGTCCCTGATCAATAAGAAAGTAAAATTTAAAAAAAATTAAGAACTATGAAGCAAAACTAACAAAGAAAAAACATGATCTTTTATGGTTTGCCTGCCATCATTCCACCCTTCCCTTGTCCAAAGTCTGTAATGGACATAGATTATAAGTGCTAATTTAATATAGGTCGTGAGGTAAGACATGAACAATTTTTGCACATAGGGGGAGCTGCTTTCCTTCCCTCCCTCTCTGCAATGGCTAAGAGGGGAGGAATAGATGTGTCTCAGTTTGCCACAAAACACTACAACAGTGCGCAACTGAAACAATTGCGGTTCACATGAAAATTATTGTTGGCACATGGCCATAGTTATAGCGAAACGCTTTGTTCATTATAAAGCTAATTGTTATACATATACAATGTCATTAGCAACATGCACTAAAGCCGCGCTAGCAAACTTCACTCTTTATGGACAGAAACGTTATGATTTCTGCACATGTTTGCACAACTTCCCACACCATCAGCCTTTTAGGTGAAGTTCTACTGCGTATCTAAGAGAATTGCTCATGTCTTACATCAAGACCTATACCAAGAGAGTCAAAAAGTTCCGAAATTGCTGTGCAGTGATTTGCATAAAGAAGTTTAACCACTCCCTTAGAGTTCTCTTTGTATATAGTAATATTAATTGTGAAGCTTCTTTGCAAAGTACACTTACATCAGTTTCTTTAGTATTCCTATGCGGGACCGCACAAACCTTATTCAAATCCTCTCAAAAATCCACGACATTCCCATCTGGTGGAGGTTTTCTTAGTCGAGTACTGCCAGAGTGGCAAAGCCGACACATCCCACTGTGTCCCCAACACAGTGGGAGTCCATAAGTGGATTTTTCCTCCACTTGAAAAAAAAAATGTTTTCTCTGTTGTTTAATGCAAGGATAATATTATTTTACCTATCTTCGACATCTATAAGCACTGTATAATTCTTTTTCTCGAAGTTCCATACGCCAACTGTACCCTCCAGTGATGAAGTGTATATTTCATCCTGTTTCTCTGGACTGCATACAATATTTGTTATTGTATCTCCTGGGCCTTTCTGTAAAATCAAATTAAAACCAAATTAAACTGCTGAACAAATTTTGTTAGCTACAGAAAGATATGTTGATGCAGCATTTTCACTTTGTATTTCACACCTTCCTTCATATAGTTTGTAATGTGCACTATGTTTACTTCCAAAACACATTCACTTCCAGTCAACAATGAACAAGGAATGATTATTTTGTTTGTTAACAACACTAGGTCACATCAGTGCTACCAGTGTACTGGAATTTTGTCCTGCAGGAATTCTTTTACATGCCAGAAAATCTACTATCATGAGACTTTTGTTTTTAAGCAGACTTAAAAACCACCAATCTGGGCCGGCTTTGAACCCACAACCTTGGGATCAGCACTTAAACAACCAAGTGAGCCACCCAATTATTGCAGTTAAAGAAAAAGTTCCCCACCCCAAATTGGAATTAAGCCTGGAGTCTGTGTTAATTCAAAGTTTTTGTTTTGTAGTAAATGTTGAGAGAGTTATGTTTCATAATGCTGGTAGTTCTACTGCAGTCTCGGAATGACAGAGAAGGACGAATACCGCTCCAGGACTGAATATTTAATAAAGCACAGTTGGACAGGTCACCAGGCATGGTGCCATGGTCAGGATTCTTCAGTTACAGCAGCTGTCACCTCATGTTTCGTGCCAGATACCAAGTGAGAGTGCTTGCCTGTCCATGCTACTTGACCTCACAGATAGAATATGTCCTGAAACTCCAGTCAGAGGGGCCCAAATGACCTAGCTGTCGACGGGCCCTTAAACACCACTCAGTCACTCCAGTCAGAGAATGTTGAAGCCGTCAGAGCCAACTTATTAAGGGCATATTATTTATTTATGCCAACAAACTTAGTACTAGTGTTTTTTAAACACACAAGCCATATGTGAGCAATATATGAGAGGTAGAATTGAAACTGAAAAATTCAGTGTCACAGCTGGGATTTGAACCACAGACCCTCTGCTTACCAGGCGGGTGCTCTGACCATTAATGGTTAGCAGAGGGTCTGTAGTTCAAACCTCAGCTGTGGCTCAGAACTTTTCAGTTCCAATTCTACCACTGTTATTAAGAGCATTTTCTTTTGTTATTGTTTGATGATGAACCATATATGCCTTGTATGCATTAATCAGGTGAAAGTTTTCTTAATGTGTATGAAATAATTTAAATGGAGAATTATCTTCATTATGAGTGAAACTAAACAGTTTAGGTGCTCTCAGTGTGGGAATATAACTGCAGTAAGAATTTGCGGAAACACACTTCTAAAGCTCATCCCGAAAAGTTAAGTGCCATTTCACCTTTCCTAAAAAGTACACATTCATAGGCCTATAAGAGAGAAATTTATAACAAGAATTTGAATTATCAGTATAATTTCAAACTTCATTGGCGAGATTATTATGGTGAGGGCAAAAGAAGGTCACTGAAGTGCAGCCTGTGTGATTATGAAGGAACGCTTAGGAAATAGTTTCAATGAACACTTGGAACTGGTACTTAAACAGGTGTCAAATAACAACTGGAATTCTTATCATTTCATGACTTCAAAAGTTGGAAATATGAAACACACAAGAAACATCATAGCTGCGTCTCCAAAGAAACCCACATGTTAGGATGCACAGTCCTACATTGGGCCCATAGCGATGTGAATATTTTTATTTTCTCTACTATGCATACGTAGGATGCACAGGAAGTATTGTACTCCAAACAAAAATTCAATATTAAGATTTCACTGGAAATACATGTTTTTGACTCCCCCAGTCCAAAAAAGCACTTTAGGAAAAGGTCTGTGTGTGAACAGTATAACTCAAAAATCTGATGTGTTGCACTCACTTTATTTTCTCTATTCTTGTGCTAACCATTCTTACAAACTCTTATACCTATACCTTCTTTGTGTTAGTTGAGATAAACATTTGCAGACATTTAATTTAAAAGGTGAGTCAATAAATAACACTGAACAACACTTACAACACAATTTTCCAGAACGCATTTTGAAGGTTAACTTTCCTCCATTATCAACCGGAAAATTATGTTGTAAGTGTTGTTCAGTGTTATTGACTCACCTTATAAATTAAATTAATTGCAACACTGTTTTCAAACTTCTATGAAAGGAAGATTTGCAGACATCTTATTGTTTATCTTCTTCTAGGTGCAAGGAGAATATGGGAATACAGTAGGCTTTGAGTGATAGTAACATCTTTTAAAGCTTTCAAATTCCATTCTCTTTGCATGGTTAACATATTAAAAAATCTGATGTGTTGCACTCACATGACTTTCTCTACTCCTGTACTAACCACTTACAAACTCTAAAATTCTTATATCTTCATGTTAGTTGAGATAAACATTTGCAGAAATTATCTTCTTGCTTATTTCCTTGTAGGTACAAGGGAAATATGGGAATATAGTAGACTTTGAGCGACAGATCTTTTAAAGCTTTCAAATTGCATTCTCTTTGCACAGTTAACATATAAAAAATGAATAACAATGTTCCATTTGACAGAAGTATAAGTTCTCCAAAACTCACACAAATAACTAGGCATATCTCTAATAGTTCACTCTACAAAAAGACTTTATTTAGACATAAACTGTGTATTTTAGCAAGATCTACATTTTTCATATAGTAAGATTTGGTCTATCTCTTATGGTTTACCAGTTATGCAAACATCATTAAGAGTAAATTTGACTACAAAGGGCACAGCCAGAAAATGCAAGATGTACATTTCATTTGTCTAAAAAATCTCAAACATATGGTATTTTAATCAAAGTCATTAGAGCAATTTTCAGAAAAATCAAAACTTTCAAAAAATTTTCCACACAAAGGGTAGTTTAGGGTGAAGCAATTTTCTTCAAAACTTTGTGTCACATCCTTGAAAGACATTAAACTTAAATACCAACTTTGGTTTTTACCGACTTTTCGTTTTTGAGTTATGCTGTTCCACAGACTGACAGGCACACAGACAGACAGACAGACAGACACACACAAACCTTTTTCTAAAAATGCTTTTCTTGGATTCAGGGGGCCTCAAAACATGTTTTCGGTGAAATCTCGACATCAAATTTTCAGGTGGAATACAATACTTCCTCTGCTTTACTATATGTAGTAGAGGAAGTAAAAACATGAAAAACTGGTTAAATACGAAACTTGGTATTTAAGTTCAGCTCTCTTCCAAGGATGTGACATGAAGTTTTTCAAGAAAATCCCACACGCCAGATCCCTTATATGGACGATTTTTAGCAAAATCCCCCACCCCAGATCCCTTACATGAAGGTTTTTAGCAAAATCCCCCACCCCAGATCCCTTACATGGAAGATTTTTTAGGAAAATCCCCCATCCCCACCGACTCCCCTTTACATGTAACATTTTTTTTAAATTTTGATTTTGTCTCAAATGGCTGTAATGACTTTGGTTAAAATACCATATGTTTAAGATATTGTCATGCCATATATCTTAAATTTTCTGGAAACATCCTCTTCAATCTGGATGACTTGCATAAGTGTCAACTGTAAGAGATAGAAAAAATGTTACTACACAAAAAATGTAGAGCTTGTTCAAACAAGCAATTCAAGTCAGATTTTTTTATATATAACATGAAAACCATTTTGGAGATATTTCTTGTTATTTGTATAACTTTTCCAATAGTATAATTTTCTCACATGGGAAGTCCTTATTCATTTTTTTATCTCTTAGCTGTGCAAAGAAAAAGAAATTCAACCAGTTAGCAACCAGTTCTTAAAAGATTTTATCATCGATTAAAAGTCTACTGTGTCCATGTAAAAAGAAAACACTGAATTGTATTACCTTAGATCAATTTCACCTTTAACAATTAACTTTCTGTATAACTCCCAATAATGGTTAATGACTAGGGCTCGGAAGTTCATGCCCTAAAAAACACTGAAATATGCATGCAAATATGCTCTTAAAAACTTCAAAATATGCCCAGAAATACGCACTATTTCATTAGAACAGTTCATATCCCTTTGCAATAGACGAGTTAGTGTAAATAATAATGTTACCTTATTCCTTAGAGGTTGAAGCAGAAGTGATCCCACTGCTACTATTAACTGCTAAATTGCAGTTCACAACCAACACTACACAAATTTTCAACAGTAAAACGCCATCTATTGTCTGGCAAAACACTTTTGTAACGTGAAAAACTCCTTTACAAGTCACAAGATGCTATCGGGGCATATTTAAATGATGTTAACTGTTTCACAGAGAGAGTCAATTCTCTTGGTGTGACAGGGTTTTCTTTCGAGGATGTCTCGAATATCGCACATCAGTTTATAACCATAATTTTTTGAAATTATATTATTCACTTTCTCTTTCACTTTTTGTCCTATGCTACCAGGAACCGAGCTTAGATCACATATTGTTTTTACAAAGACAGTAAGTGATTCATGCAAAGGAGATCCTACAGCTTCCAATGCCGTTATGACTGTTGGTAAGAAAGAAAAATGGGCAGATATGAAACTAAGATCCTTCTTTAACCCAGTGCCTGACAGAATATTTTGCACAGTTTGTATTGATGAAGCATCGTTCGAGTCCAATGAATTAACAACCTCTTCGATTATTTCTATGTGCTCAGCATAATATAAAACTGCATCGACCCATGTTCCCCATCAAGTTAACACTGGTGCAGGAGGAAGTCGGATATTAGGTGCTGTTGATCTAAACAACTTAACTCTTTTAGGAAATTTAATAAAAATTCTCTTTGTACTGGGCACAAATCTATCTACCAGTGGGAAGGAATCGTGTATTGTCTCAGAAGTTCGATGAAGAGCGTGTGCCTAACAAGTTATATGAAATAAGTTAGGAAAAATACCTTTCAGAGCTTTTCCTGATTTTACCATATAAGGTAACAAAAGCAACCAGTTGTATTTGATTCCACACGGGCATTGTAATTTCAAAGAGTCCATCACAAACTGGGTCACAGTTACATTGTCAGTGGCAGACAATTTGCACACATTAAGGAGATAAGGTGTAGTCTTTTGTTCATTATTTAAGGCATCCATGATTATATTAGCAATAGAATGGCGTTCAGAATCAGAGGTTTTATCAACAGACAACCACACAAACTGATCCGCTAAATTTTGTATATTTGACAATACGTTATTGTAACAATGCCCTGCATAAGTCTTACGCAGTGTACTTTGTTCAGGCACATGTTGTTGAGTGTACTTGGCAAGAAAGTTTTTAAATATCGGATTATTAATTTTGAACAAGGGAATATCAGCAGCTAAAAATGCTTGGCACAAGTCATAGGAAAATTCAGTAACCCTACTTCCTAAACACTCTACTAATTGTTTTAGAACAGGTTATTTGTTTGCGAGTTTTCTGATTAAATTCTCCTAATATTTTGCTGTGTTTATGTACTGAACTGTTTGAAATCTTTTCTCACTCCCTATATTTTTATCACACGTTCCACAAAACAGTGCCCTATTATCTGTAGATATTAAATCACCCGGAAACTTTTTCTGTAAATTAATTAATCTAGCACTCAGAGTTGGTTTTATTTTCGGCATTTGAAGAGCTTTTTAACATTTTAGACGTCTAATTTCATTTGGAGGGAACCAGTTCACAACACTGTTACGTTTGAAGACCACACAGAGGCAAGTGTTGCTATAATCGTGCTGCTCAAAACGTTGACCTGCACTTTATCTTCGTTAACATAAACCTCTCAGATAACGCACTGGTTATTCTCTACGCACATACATATAATGAAAGGATGGAAACAGGAGATTCACTACATAACAACATGACCCAGCATTGCTTCGCGCCACCTCACAAGTTACATCATCGTATGCAACACTACCAATATGAAAAATATTATCCACGTGGGAAAAATCATAAAAATCATTAAAATATGCCATATAGAGGCTATAGTATTGAAATAATATGCATTTATCAAAATCAAGAAAATATGCAGTTGTATGCACCATAAAATTACGTCCAAATAACTTAAAATTCCATAATTTGCGCACATAATGTAAAAGCATACATTTTTAACCCCTATGAAAAAAATGCAAATGCATGAACTTTCTAGCCCTATTAATGACACTATAGTACTATAGCTACATATTGTGAAACTGGGCTCGGCACA
The DNA here is from genome assembly GCA_030765045.1 of Tenodera sinensis. NCBI lineage: Eukaryota > Metazoa > Arthropoda > Insecta > Mantodea > Mantidae > Tenodera > Tenodera sinensis. Next base: position 21,235,080 of record CM060967.1, on the reverse strand, counting down.
TAACAAAGGACGGGCGGGGCCAAGCTACTTTGCACCATATACCAGGCTGGCAAGCAAACAAAGGTGCAAGGTTAAACTTCCCCACACCACTCACATGTGACTAACAACAACAAAGTGGCTACACTAAAGGGCTTTTCTCCAGAGCCTTTGAGAAATATCTGGTTATGTCATTGGTGGCATGTTTAAAGGAGTTTACAAAAGGTACATGTGACGACATTCCCTCTGTATAAGAAGGCATGAAAACAGCAGGAGAGAAAGTTACAGCTACAGACATGAGTTGGTCAATGCTGTGAGTGTGGATCGTAAAGAAGATTCGATGAGTGTAGAGTGATTTTAACGTCATAGCTAGTGTACGTGAGACAGAGAAAGTGAAGAAAGACACTCAAGGGACTGCTGCAAGGTTACGAGAAGTAAAAGTTGTGAGTTATGATAGCATGAAAGACTATAAACTGTGTTAATGATAAGAAGAGAACTATGTTATTCTTTTTTTTATGCCAACCAACTTAATGATCCCAGCTGTAACATTGAATTTTTGAGCCCTGATTCAACTTCTTAATCAGAAAACTGGGTATTTGTAATAAAATTTTAGAACACAATAAAGTGATACAAAAGTAACCAGACTGATTTTGTCATTTTATCACATATTATATCTTTTCTAACATTAAAGTAATTTTCAGGTACATACCCCGTGTATCATGTTGTCCGGGCAAAGTAATACCTCGTCGATATTCCACGAAACAATACTTCCATCTTTGGCACCAACAAATAAGAGCTTGCTGTTCTTTGGGTGCCATGTTAGGAATGTTGCTCTCCTGGCAAAGGGTGGCTCCCTCCACCAGAACTGGATATCTGAGATGCTTCTTATAATACTGTTTAGACTGGCCTGTAATAGAAATATTTAATACAAATCATAGGAAACAGCATGTAAAGTATAATTAACTTTATTCATAACACGCACTTTGAATAAAAACATCTGATGTGACACTACCACAACCTTCTTTAAATCATCCATAGAATAATCTCATACATTATTGTACCTGTATAAAAGATATACTTTTATTAATTTTAGATAAAGCATGATAAATGTTTGATTAGGATTAGTTCCATAGTAGGCAATTTACAAACTTTTCAAAAGAATTTTACTCCATTATTGACTATTATACATTACTTATACATTAGTTACCAAGTATAATATTTATAAATCGCAGGGGGTTAGATCAGGAGACCACAAATCTCTACCTAATAATTCTGTCCTGAAACACACTTTCATTTGTTCTCATCAAAAGATTGGCCATGTGAGTTGTTGCAGAGCCTTGTTGAGAAAAGGCAAAGGCACTCTCCCTGTCTGTTAATTCTCTTTAACAAAAAAAAAAAACAAAAAAAAAAAAAAACTTGTGTATGTACGGACGCTTGTGTGTAACTGTGACCCTGTGAGCTGTACTGGCAGTGCATGTCACCGGTAGAGTTACTCATGCCAGAGAGATCACAGGCGAGGTACCAGACAAAGAAGTGGCTTATACTTTAACATCTTAAAAGCCATCCCAAACAGGGACTCCCAGTAAGAGGACCTAGCTGGGACTCCCAGTTGGAGTACCAGGTTTCATTTTTAAGGGCTCTGGTTACCCAAGCTAAGGTGTGAGGCATCGCGCTGAATAGCACTGGGGTATAATACAGTGTCACTAACGATCCCTTCAGGACACCAGGTGACACCCTGTTGTATTTAGCCTTGCACGTGTATCTGGGCTCTGCACATGTTGACCTCATTTCCCTAGAACTCGTGGGATTCTCATGGAAACCATTATTTAAAAAAAAAAAAAAAAACAAACAAACAAACAAACACAAATCAAAAAACAGGGAGGGCAGGGACGCCTGCGAAAAGAACCAGATCCACACCTGATGTGCCACCTAGCGTCAGGCCATACCAGAAAAGACTCAGGGATCCAATGGAATCTGGGGCAACTTTCAGGGAGACTTTGGCAGCTTTTAAAATGACTATCATAAAGGGAAAGTATCCAGAGACTAAATTCATGGAAGAGGAAGTCAAGGACATTTTAGGAGCTATATTCAGCAAGGTAGATGGGGCCAAAGAAGGTGAATACTTACCATTGCTTGGGACCTATACTCTACAGGATGGCACTCTAATCTACTACTGTGACGATGAGAAGAGTGCTGAATGGCTGAGGACAAACCTCAATGGAGTAAAACTCAAAGAGGACTTGATACTCAGGGTAATTGATGCTAAAGATGTGCCCAAACCAGTCAAGGTGGCGTTTAGGACCTGGGACTTCATGACCGGGGACCCGAAGGTTCTACTGCACAGGTTAAGGGTTTTCAATCCAGGACTCAAAACTGAATACTAGAAAGCACTAGACCGGCAGGCAGACTCTTTGGGACAGAGGCTTGTACTGCTTATAGACCATGAGTCGGCCTAAGCCATAAAGGATGCCAACATGGAAGCTTATACTGGGATAGACAGGGATCAAACATCCTAGTCGACCCAACAAAACAACATGAGGCCCAAGCAGCCAAGGAGGACGAGGCATCTGGGGAGGCTGAGGCCACTGTGACTACACAGTAGGCCATGGAGACTTGGGGCTGAGACCGATTAAGGTAAGCTCTTGCATTTTACATTATCACGGGAGAATTGCCAATGATCCAGATAAATCCTCACCATTGTAAGGCTGCAACTGCTGCTCTCTGTAGGAAGCTGGCAGTTGAAGATATTGATATAGCTCTTATTCAAGAACCTTGGATTTACAAGGGCAAAATAAGAGGTCTTAACAGCAACGAGGCAGTATAATAAACCCTGTTGATCTGAATAATCCTAGGACCTGCATTTATATAAGGAACTGGGTCAAAGCAATTCCAATAGTAAGATTCTGTTCCAGGGATGTAACAGCCATCGAAATAAGGGTGTTTGGAGGGTGTATGTGGGTGGATGGACAGAGATAGGCAATTCCTCTGTCTATCTCCGGACCCATCATCTTGTATGGTGAGGACCTCATTAATTACGGACAGATGTCCAGGAAGGAGCTCCTCATTGGATGTAATGCCAATGCACACCACACAATGTGGGGGAGCACTGGCATCAAAAGAAGAGGGGAGCTCTTAATGGAATACTTGGTATGTACAAACCTTAATATTCTAAACAAAGGCAATGAACCAACCTTTGTCACTGTACAGAGGAAAGAGGTCATAGATCTTACACTAGGGACTCCTTTTATCGAGAACCTAGTTAAAAACTGGCATATATCATCTGATATATCTTTATCAGATCACAGATACATTTGCCACACGTTAGGATCACAGGACTATGAGCCTGTGATATACAGAATGGATTTCATATCATAAAGATTTTTCAGGACTTATACAGGTTATATCTAAGGAGATAAACACAGTGTTGGATTTGGAGTTAGCTGTTGACCAGTTGCAACAGGCTATTCTCTTATCCTACACTGTTAATTGCAGGGCTAAGGTCGCTTCCACACCAAGGAATGTGCCTTGGTGGTCCAAAAGGTTAAGCAAACTAAGATGCAATTGCAGGAGACTGTTTAATCAGGCTAAACAGACTGGTAACTGGGATTCTTATAGAGCTGAATTGAGGAGCGTTTTTTTCAAAACTCGACAGATGCAAATTTTACGAAATTGAGTTATATATGGTATCGGCATAATTTTCACCTTCTGCATCGTTCTGTGAAATCAGATTTTGCAAAATGTAATTCTTGTCCTGTGTAGAAGCTAGGGAATATTAGCAGTTTTTTCAAAACTCGATAGATGCACTTGCTCAGTTAAAGCAAAGGTCAATAGATGCAATTTTATGATTTTATAATCCAAAGTGTAGCAACCTGAATTCTATAAAACGCATGTTGGCATTGGCTGCCATCTCACTGTTACGATTCTTGGAATTCTCAATCATTTCTGCAAGCTTTGTACACTGCTGCTTCGTTGGAAATAACTGCGAACTCAGGTTGTGCGCTTGAATTTCACATTCATTTCTGCAAGCTTTTTGTTCCATTTATATCCCGCCTTTAACTGCAGTGGTCATATCGGCGACCTTGCCTGTTGGCAATGGTGTTACTCGTTTAACAGTGGGTTTTTTGGTCTTTGGGGGCTTTTATACGTTGAATTCACACACACATTCACACTTTCATTCATACTTCCAGATTCAGGGAAATGAAGAATAATCTTGGCTGCAGAAAAATTCCTATTCCCCTGCCGGGAATCGAACCCGGAACCCCTTCCGCAGCAGGTAGGTGCTTCTACAAGCTTTGTTATACTTACATGGCATTTTTATTCTTAGTTGAGACACTGCACAGTACTATGCACAGAGGACAGGAGCTCTGATTGTGAAACTGTACCAGTCGTAGAATGCGCTGGAGGTAGGAATTGCAAAAACAAGGAAAGGAAATCAAAATGCAAGTCAAGGAAAGCTCATACTCCAGCAATTACATCTTCACGTGGTCTCGAGTGCACTCCACGAAATCCTAAAACTAAAGCTTCCAAGGAATCACAGGGGTGTCAAAAGTTAGATTATCTCTCCTGGCTAGAAAATTTCACTTATTTGGGAATGCACCAAAGGAACCAGAGGAGATGACAGAACAGGAATATTACAGAAGGGCATTACTGCTGCTATAAAGTTGTTGTTAGCTAATGCTGGATTTCTGACAATGAAGTCATTAATCCTCTTGCTCTCCAATATTTGTCACTGATGGAAGAAGAGAGCAATTAGCAGTAATAGTAACCGGTTTTTAAAGAGCACCATATTTTTATATTTTGGCGGTCACATCGCTCTCTCACAACCCCCAGAATGTCTGGAGGACCGCACCTGTCGTTGGTTTATAGGTCTCACCGACCTGGCCGGGAGAGTTATCAAAATAAATTCACCGACCATATCCTCTGATTACCAATCAGAGGACGTATTACATGCCATGACAGGTCAGTATATTAGGGGTTAAGATTTTATAGAGAAATTAGAGAAATGGAGAGGTTGGAAAAATAAAGACTCCCTAGCCCTCGGGAACCCTAATAGCATCGGGGTCGGAAGAGAACAAGAGATGACCAAGGTAAGGTCAGATAGAAAAGTTACAGTGAGGAGCAAAACACCAGTAAGTGGAAGTAATGTTCTGCTCAGCTTGGGTTTTGCTGCTATAAAGTAAGACATTAAGAAGTATAGATGTAGAGAAAGCCACTATGGAAGACCAAAATCAAGGAGAGGATATTTACCTTCAGAACTTAGTATCAGAAAAATGTGGACCAACTTCTGCAACGAAAGAAGATTAAGAAATCTACCGGTCTGCTCATTGTCAAAATATAAAAACATATTTTACAGTTTTCTCAATTTTAATTCCATACACCACACACTGACATATGCTCAACCTGCAAAATGGGACTGATGAAGATTAAGCCAGAGGCAGATGTGGAAAAGAAACAAACTAAGAACCCTGTACCTACAGACTGAACAAGCACTAATAAAGGTGAAAGCTTACTTATTCATATTGTTTGAAATTTCTTTGTGAGTATTCAATATGTTTGTTATATAAATAAAACAAAATATATTGTTATTGTGAATGTAGCAGTACTTAGTTTCCAAGTTTATACAGAAGAAAATAATCCTTATAAACATTAATATGTTGGTTGTATAGTGCATTATGTATTATAAATAGGTGAAAATAAATAAAAATCTGTTAAACTATGTTATTAGCTTCTTTTCACATTCAGTGAGACAGTGTCAGGAAGGAGAACTGAATGATTAATATAGTTGCTGTACTAACCAATTAGTATTGCCAATAAATAGAAAAAAACGTTTTTCTCAGAGACACATTTTGTGCATCTATCGAGTTTTGAAAAAACGCTCCTCAAATGACCAGTTACAACAGAAATGCAATACTCATAAAGGCTCTAGCTAAAGGCGTCGCCAACAAGCTTGGCACACTTAAGTTGCCTAATGGCGACTATACAATGTCCGGAAAAGATACTCTAAAACATATGTTTGCAGTGCCCTTTCCAGGATCTGAAGAGATTCATGAATTGCATGATGGACAGGGGCAATCGGGGTTCAATCCTCGGACGGACAAGGAAGATTGGCACATGGCCAAAGCAATAATCAACCAAACTAGGATCAGATGGGCTATTGATGGATTTGAACCATATAAATCGGCTGGGCCACATGGACTGATACCCGCTTTGTTACAACAAGGGATTGAAATCTTGGCGTCCCTGCTGTGTCATATTTTTAGAGCTAGTCTTGCACTTGGACATATTCCTATGGCCAGGAGGCAAGTCAGAGTAGCTTATATTCCTAAGCCTGGACATCCCAGCTATCAGGATGCCAAGGCTTATCGACTCATATGTCTTTCATCTTTTCTGCTGAAGACAATGGAGAAACTAGTTGATAGGCACATAAGGGAAATCGACCTTTACATGGATATCAGTGTACCTATCAATCTGGGAAATCTGTAGAGGCTGCTTTGCACTATGTTGTAACCAACATAGAGAAGTTTTTACACTAGAAAGAAATCGCGTTAGGAGCATTTCTTGACATCGAGGGTGCTTTTAACAGAACCTCAACTGCAACCATTATCACATCTGCTGCTGAACATAATGTCCCAAGCACTATCAGCAGATAGATATTTTCCATGCTGGAAGATAGGCACATCTCATCGACATTATGTCGGGAGACTTCACGTTTCCACATCAAGGGGCTGTTCGCAGGGAGGCGTTTCATCGCCACTGCTGTGGAACCTTGTAGTGGATTTCTTGATTAGAGACTTAAACGACAGCAGCCATCTCACGGTAGGATATACTAACAACATAGCCATATTGGTAAGGGGGAAATTCCCCGGAACCGTTTTTGAAGTGCTACAAGTAGCCTTAGGAAAAGTAGAACGCTGGTGCAGCAGATGTGGCCTGTTAACCCCAGCAAAATAAAAATTGTACCTTTCACCAGATTTCCAGATACAAGCAGATGCATGTATCAATAGAGCCTATAGAGTCTTTTGTGCATGCAGAAATCTGCTTGGCAAGAAATGGGGACTGAAACCCAAGGTGGTCTACTGGATGTACGTCACAATGGTCAGACCCATTATTTCCTATGCCACACTTGTATGGTGGCCTAGAATAAAACTGGGGTCATGCAATCAACACATGAGAATGGCTTGCATGTCTATCACAGGGGCTTTCAGGACTATTCCTACAGCCTCTCTGGAGGTTCTGTTGGACACACCACCACTCCATATCTGGTTGGAGTCAGAGGCGAGGGCTGGTCTGTACACTCAGACATTGAGGATTTGGAAACACAATGCTACGGTCACTTAAATCTACTTAGGGACAAGCACCTGGGCACTCTTATACTCATGAGGACTGATAAATTGATACCTTGGAGATTACAATAAGGAAAGTTCACTTATCCTTTCCGGAGCACAGTGAATGGATGAATGGAATGAGTCCCAATATGCAGGGTGGACCCATATGGTTTACTGATGGATCCAGAACCAATCAAGGGACTGGGACAGCACTGTTCAGGTGTGGCAGAAGGCTATCATATAGCCTAGGACTTTCAAGCTGAAATATACTGGCAAGTGTATGGGAAAGTATTAGTAAGAGATATCTGAATAGACACATCACTATACTTTCAGATAGTTAAAGCTGTCCTGAAGGCACTTGAAGCTAGAAATGTCAGCTCAAAACTGTTACTCGAATGTCATGAAGCCCTTATGAAATTGGCTGAACACAATTCAGTTAGACTGATGTGGGTGGCGGGACATATGGGAATCCATGGCAATGAGAGGGCAGATGACTTGGCCAAACAGGATCCATCAGACCTTTTGTGGGTCCTGAACCCTGGCTAGGGTAGTCCTATGACCATGTCAGAGGGGCAATCCGGGAATGGACTGATAGGAAACATAAATACTGGTTATCTGTAACAGGACACAAGCATTCAAAGATGATCTTGAAGAATATCATCAAAAACAGGACTAAAGAATTGCTCAAAATGGATAGAACCAAACTCAGCTGGACAGTAGGCCTAATAACTGGACACTGCCAGCTGTTAGGACATCTCTATAAGATTGGTCAACTAGTTGATCCAATCTGCAGAAGATGCCACAAAGCAGATGAATCAGCACTTCATTTGTTAACTGACTGTGAATCATTGGCAGCACTCAGGGTTAAATATTTCAACCACTGGTTCATGTCTAAGCATGAACTGTCAAAGTCTCTCCCAAGGATCTTCTATCAACGATTCTGGTATTCTTGGAGACTAAACATGGGGAAGCACAACAGATCAGAAATGGTCGCAGTGCATAGGGAAGTCATGACCCTCCCCATTTATTAAACTAAACTAACTAAATTAAGATTTGATTTATCTCTTACAGTTTACCAGTTATGCAAAAGTCATCCAGAGTAAACAGGACTAAATAGGCTATAGCCAGAAAATTCAAAATATACATTTCGTTTGCCATAAAAATATCAAACATATGGCTTTTTAATCAAAATCGTTAAGGCCATTTTTAAGAAAATCAACCTTTTCGAAAAATTTTGCATGCAAAGGGTAGTTTAGGATAGAGGAATTTTCTTCAAAATCTTTGTGTCGCATCCTTGAAAGACATTAAACTTAAATACAACTTTGGCTTTTAACAGGCTTTCCATTTTTGCCTTATGCTGTACGCACACACGCAAGTAACCACTCCCTGCCCCACCCAAGCAGGCACATTTTTCTAAAAATGCTTTTTCTTGATTTAGGGAGCCTCAAAACATGTATTTCTGGTAAAATCTTGACTTTGAATTTTTCGGTGGAATACAATATTTCCTCTACTTACTATACGTAGTAGAGAAAGTACAAATGTTGGGTATTTATTCAACATTTTATTTATGATTTATGCTGTTTACACATCCATGTACGTGCAGTCTTTTCTTAGATTTGGGGAGCCTCAAACCCTGTACTTCCATTGAAATCTTGATATCAAATTTTTGGGTGGAATACAATCCTTCTGCATACGAAGTGTGAGGGAGAGAGAAAAAAGAAATGAAATATTTTGACACATTCTATTAAATCAAACAGCAAAAATTTCAATTTTGGGAACATTTAAACATAATAAATATTTCAGGAAATGATACTGCTATGAAAGAAGTTCGCAAAAATTAGAAACTAAGTTAAAAGTTTTAAGACAGCATATTTATCTTTTGCTTTTGATGTAGCCATGACGCATCACATTGAAATGTTGTTAGCTAATGCTGGATTTCTGACAGTGAAGTCATTAATTCTCTTGCTCTCCAATATATGATATTGAAGAGAGCAATAGCAGTAACAGTAACTGCTTTTTAGAGAGCACCATATTTTTATGTTTTGGCAGTCACATCGCTCTCTCACAACCCCCAGAATGTCTGGAGGACCACACCTGTCGTTGGTTTACGGGTCTCACCGACCTGACCGGGAGAATTATCAAAATAAATTCACCGACCATATCCTCTGATTACCAATCAGAGGATGTATTACATGCCATGACAGGTCAGCATGTTAGGGGTTAAGGTTTTATAGAGAAATTAGAGAAATGGAGGTTGGAAAAATAAAGACTCCCTAGCCCTCAGGAACCCTAATAGCATCGGGGTCGGAAGAGAAATGTGAATGAATCTTAAATTGAAATACAGTACAAGTTGAGAAGAAACAGAAAAGCTGGTCTCTATGACACACTTTCATAGTTGCTTTTATGAAGCTTCCAACTGGAAGCATGAAGATATGCTCCAACTCTTCTCTGGCAATAGAGAACGCTGTGTATGTGATGGCAAAAATAAAATTGTGAAAACTGAAGAATCCAAATTTGGGCACAAAAAGTACAACAGGGGACACCTTATGGAAGGGCAATGGTTGTTTGATGGTGTGGAGCATGGAGATAAAAGCAATTCTTTCTAGTACCTGTTGAACAATAGAATCTGGAAACTTCCCTTCAACTAATAAAGGACTGTATATTGCCAGGAACAATAATAATCAGCTAGAGAGCTAATGACACTCTGGAGGACTATCCTGTTCACAACGCTCTCATCCATTCATTTGCTCACATCCTAAGGAATCACTACGTTGTTTCCATTTCAGATGTTTTCTGCACTCACAGCACCATTTTGTTGTATTTCGAGTGCCGATGTAGGAAACAGCTCAACAGGAATAGGAAGGGATACGCAAGAAAGGTATGCTCCCATGATGCCTTGGGTGAACTATGTTCCCCAATCACCTTCCATTCCTGAAATTTTTGCACCTTGCATCAATTAAGTGTAGTTTACATACATACGTATTAGTGTAAACCCACATAAGGGTGTCAATTATTGTTTCTAAAGGTGCATTCTTAAATATTGTGCAATAAATCAGCAATAGTGCTAGGTCCAAAAAGTGATGTGAAATGTTTTAGCAAATATGCAATTTAACCAGGCATGCTCTGGTGTTATAATCCTCAAGAGACTTAACCAGACTTAACTAAGGCACTCTGATGGAATGGCAAGCAGTCATAAAATATTTTTTTGTTGTGTTAAATGACAATGTGTGGATTTGATATACCAGATAATATTCTTTGAGGCAATATTTCCCCATGTCTGACATTTTCTCTTAAGGCCCATATATTTGATTTTACATATAAAAGACCAATAGACTACTAAGTAAATAATAGCAAAAAGTACGAATAGGTTTGGGGAATTTAATGTCATGCTGGCAAGTTGGCCATGTTAATTTAGTGGTTAGAGCAGCCGCGTGTGAAGCGGAAGATCCGTGGTTCAAATCCCAGCTATGGCTCTGAATTTTTCAGTCCTGATTCCACCTCTTAAATATTCATATTAAGTTTGTGTTAGCCTGTATTGTCAAACACACATTTCCATTACGTAATACTAATCATTCTTCTAGGAGGTTAATTCCTGAAAAGTTGTATTTCAAGATCATCCTGTGACAACGTTCATTTTATTTACTCAACAATCATCACTGAAATACCTTTCGCAAGTTTTGAAGACTATTGCGTCCGATTTGAACATTGCCAGTGGGTGCCGACTGGAATAGGCACTTCCGGTTCTTCATCATTCCGTCAAGGTCACCGGTGTGAAAGGTACATTTCGAGCGCTGCACGTCAATTTTAGAACATGTGATTGTCAACAGATGTCTCTTTTTACCGGATGTCAATGGAGGTAGAGCAAGCATCAGTGATGCCAATATTCGTTATTATGGGGTATCGTTTAATGAAACAATTTAACAGAAAATTCTGAATAAAACAATAAAACGAAGGAATAAATTGTACAATAAAAGGAATTACCTAATGACCGAACTGATTCAATACCAAATATGAATACATTATAGATCTAGTTTCGTAATTGAATGGAGTGTAAGTTGGCGATGTGACACGCAGTGACGTAATTTAAAAGTGTTTTTAATTTGAAACATGGTTAACGTTTGTGATATTATTAACGGCTGCGGAGCGAAAATAAATCTGGAAAAAATATTCTTGTATTTGTAAAACTCGCAAGATTTTAAATATGTGCTAGAGTGTATGAGCGGCAAGAGGAAACAAATCTATTGTTACAAGGTCGTTGGTAAGTATGATTCATGTATTAAATACATAAATGTAAAATGATGTCAGTTAAATCATTACATAACCTGAATTGTAATGTATCTGCATTACTTATTTTCAATATAGAACTGTATGGTATGGACTTGACTAATATTACTTTTGCAAATCAACTGTATTTCGAATCTACTCCGCTTGGAATGATAACATAAATAATAAATAGCATAGTAACTTGATAGTTCATGAACATGAGTCAGCAACAAAAGTCCATTCGGAAATCTATTTAAAATTTGTAGTTGTTAGAAGACTAGAATTGAAAGCCTTTTCATCCTCATTTTAATATTAAATTCACTTTTGCATTCTCTGAATTTCAGAACTGTGCATATTACAAAATGAACTACTGCAGTGCTCGACATCTCCAGAAGTGCATCTTCAGGATTGTGGCACAGATTTCCTTCATTTATCATTTGAAGTAAGTTATATTTAATACATTTTCAACTTTGCTGCAATAACCCAATGGCAGACTCATTGCTACATTATTAGTAAATTATCTTTTCTTCAATTTTGTCACTGTGAGAGATTAGTACACACAATCTGAATATTGTTGGTACAGCGTTATGACATGGCCTAGGATCACATGCTAAGACAAAGTTCTTTGTAAAATCATATTGCTGTTTCATCAAGAAAATCATTTAAGTTTACAAACTTCAGTAATGAAAGATGTGGTAAAATGCCTGGTATTCATAAGCTGTAGCAATGTTTCAGTCTGCAGCACTATCTTAATATTGTTGTGATGTTACTGGTACATAGCTCATGATATCCTCACAAGAAAATAATTTCTTTGGAGAACCATTGAGATGAGATTAAAGCCGGTATCCCACGGTCCAACGTTTTTGACCAAACTTTTTGTATCCAATGGAATTGTACACAAAAGAAACAGTGACTGTCACACTATGATGAATTTTGGTCCAACACAAATGACAGTTCACGTAGCAAGTGTGAAAAATAAACATGACAGAAGCAAATATTATTTTAGCGATTACTATATTAAGTATAGGTTTGCGATATATTTCCATGAGTCTATGTAGAAAGAAAAGATGTACTACAAGTAAAAGACATTGGTGGGCACAGTCATGAGAACAGGACACCGGCCAGCGTATATTGGGTCTGCTACAGAACAAATTGAGGTTAGAGGAATTGGAAAATTATGGCAATTTTCTGCAAATTAGCGAAGCTTTATTTCTCAACCGTTTACTTCCTGTAGAAGGCAATATTTCACACTAGGACACAAATGAGACAACCTATTACAGTGCGAAAGAGATAAGGTACAATTGTAATGGTTTTAATCTTAGTATACATGGACAGGAGATTTGAACTCATTTCATAACGTAAAATTTGAACACACTGTAAACTGGGTTTCTTATTATTTACTAAGTTTAGCTATGTAATGGCCACCTTAGTAATGTATGTTAATGGTGACGAAAAATCGTTAATGAATCTTCCAGAAAAAGTTTAAACGTTTTATTAAAACACCCATCACATTAAAAGAACCATGAGCCATATATGTATATAAAACAACTGACTACATGTTGCCTGCACAGTCTGCCATATTGCTGTGTTACTGACGCTGATTTAGCTATTTTCAAGTTGTTTGATGAAAAAATTAGATGCAACAAAATTGTATCCAGCTCTCAGTGTCCCACGATGCTCTTTTGTTGTATACAATGCTTTGTACCAGTATGTTGGACCATGGACATCAGCATAAGTAAAAATATTGAAATAAAGAAACAAGTTTATGGTAAATAAGTAATACTACAATGTTGCATTTACAAAATTAGAGAAGTTTTGATCAGTGTTGTTGCTGAGAATGAAGAGAGAATGTGTGTTTTACAGTTAGTGATGGGCCAGCTAAATTATAGTATCCTGAAAAAACCAAATGTCATTCGGTTTAGCCATTCATATAAACATGTTGAAATATAATTGGACCAATAAAAACAGTTTTCTTTTCAAAATTCATACACCTGATGTTACAATTGTATTTGGTTCTGTGTTGCATTAAAATTATATTTGTAGCACAGCTGTAAACAGAATTTTAGCCACAAAACTGTAATTAATGATCTTAGATATACTCTTACTCATTTATTAATTGCTCAATTTGTTCAGAATATTTGCCATTGTATTAGATTATGTTTATTTAAATGTAAATATACTTTTTGACATTGCACTAGGTGAAGTATAATACTATTTGACAATTATTATTTATTTATGCCAACAAACTTACTGTTGGTGTTTTTAAACACACAAGCCGTGTGTGGGCATTGAATTTTTAAGTTCCAGTTCTACCTCTTATACTATTTGACAAGTTTGTTTTTGGTCGAGATCATTTAATAGTTTGGGGTATAATTACAACAATGCTATTCTTGTGTTAGAGATATATACAACAAAAAATTACTTTTTTTATGGATGCATTTTAACTAATATAGCGTCCCATTGGGAATGACAGATTGCTTAATTTTGCTCAGAGGTCTCCTTAATTGCGCTTGAGGCCCTTCTTTGTGCTGTATATCTACAACACAGGATACTTCCCTTCTGAAGGAAGTTGTGCTAGAAATTTTTATGCCTGAAAATCCTCGCCCTCAGCCACATTCAAACACCCAGGGCACATACACAAAATCAACAATCAGTGTGCAGCCAAGTCACACCAACAATATAGAAACAAATCTGCGTTGTATCAAGCAGGCTTAGAAACAAGAATTTAATATGTTTTGAACTGATCAGTAGTATTATAGAATAGGCACTCAGAGTAGGAAATTGTACCAAACTAAATTTTGATTACGATGGGGCTTGAAATCGTTTTGAAATGAACTATATGAAATACTGATGAATTATTTGCACTGTTTCCTGTTGTTTGTTTCAGGAGCGCATAATTGGATTTGGCAGCACCTACCATGGATAGCGTTATATGTATTATGTATATTTTTCATACTGCTTGGTTGCTGACACTGTCTCATGTACTAATTTTAAACGTTTAAATAAACTATGAATGCCATATGAAACAATCTCAAATTTCAGGTCTTTCTCTTAATACATTCTTTTATAAACTTGTGCAGAAAATAATGTACCTACACATTAAAGTGTAATTGCTTTTCAAACTCTTATTAAACATAGGCATTAACATGACTTCTTTGTTCTCTATTTAAAATAGTGCTGTTTTTTTTTTGTACATAGTTGTTGGTGTATGTTCATTTAGAATCTATTTAGTTTTTTATTCCTTGGTCACTAAGGTTATCTTTCAGAAGTTTGTTTTAACATTATTACTAATTTACTGTGTACAAAAAAAGTTGCATTACACATAACCTTGTGATATCCTTTCCTGTTTTCCTCTGCCATTAACCCAATGTATACTTATAATTGCTGTAAACTTTGAAATTCTTGAGAGAAATAAAAGAAAAATATATTGCATAATCTCAACAATTTGTGTGATATTACACTCTCCATCAGATTACTGAAGTTGTGATTAATTGAAGACAAATATTCATACATAGAAAAAACTGTCAAGTTTAGAAGTGGCTTCTTCTTGCCGATCTTATATTCAGGAATTGATTGAACTTCTTTCGAAGTCACATCTCGCGCACTCATGAATTGTTTAGAGCACATTTCAAATTTTCACATATTAGCATAATATGCATTACATCAGCTACTTGGACAAGAATCATGTAGCTCATGTAGTGCGTATTACGCTAATATGTGAAAATTTAAAATGTGCCGGAAACAATTCACGAGTGCGCGAATTGTGATTTCGAAAGAAAGAAATTCGGCTTTTGATTTTGGCGCGGAATAGGCACGAAGGAGGGATGGATGTAGGGCTGCTCGGTCGATATAGAGGCGTACTGCATTATCGACGGATCGTTAGTTCGCGCCGGTGCCGGTGTGAAAGGTAGCGACATCAGCGCCATTTGTGACATCATCCTCTAACACAGAGTCGATCATCTGGTATAATCTGTGAACATTGCATATGCATTGCGCAATGTTCGGAGATGCACAGTCCTTTGTTGAACATGAGGCGCTAGGCTTCAATTCCTCTGTCCCTTTTTTTGGCAAAAGTGTGCGCTTCTTTTTCTGCATTGGTTCCGTTCTTGCACTTGATTTACGTTTCGCTGGCATTATTCACAAACACTGTCAACTCAGATATTACACAATTTCTTTTAATTTTTATGTCCTCTTTTGTCGTAAGGCGCCTGATACTTCAGCTCATCCCCATTATCCCGCTGTAGCAATACTGCCAACACATGCGAGTTAACAATTGGAAATTTTAGAATACTAAAATGCAAACGAATTACAATAAACATTATGAAATTCCATTAGGTGATACACATGGACGCAGACCACATTCGTAATGTTTAGTAGTTTCACCTACAATAATTAAGAATTGGCGCACAATGTGCATATAGCTTCGGCATAGCTCTCGGTTAAATTTACGCACTACACGCTGTGCAGTCCTCTTATTGCACCCACAGAATACTCTTGCACCTTTGTATGCGATATTTTCCACACTCTGCCAGAAAGCTCACATACACACCCTTTTGCTTGTAGATTTCTGAAATAGTTTGATAGTGCATATTGTATAGTGGAATCCGTGTATACTAAGTCTTGTCGCCACATGTTATAATTTGCCTTCAACCAACACCTCAGGATAAGTGCTTCAAGTCAAAATTAACAATTTTTCAGTAGAGAAGAAAACATTTCCTTCTGATGTTTCAATCTTTCTTATGAAGGGGTGTTGATAATTAAATACTTTTTCAGAATTTACACAAACACATTATTAAATTATTCAGTAAAATAATCATACATACTTCAACTTTAAGTCTGTTAGTTATTACGATATGGTTCTATCGATTTTTTCCGCATTTTTATAATTGATTTAGATTTAACTCTAGATCACAAAGCGTATTTCTATAGTACCTATAGAATGTTACTGCTTTTTATCATATTGATAAAACGCACCATATGATTACTCTCCTCGTATGGAGAACTTACAAGCCTGTGCCTAGGATCAGATGCCTGTTGGTGAGCAGACGAACCTACGGACCAGACTGAAGACCTGGAAGCGGGTGGTTAGCCCAGCACCAGGTATGAGAATGACGAAAAGGATGATTTGAAATATACGCGAAGTGGATGATTGGGAAGGTGTTGACGGAGGAATTGATCGAATAAGTGGTGAGGGAAACCGGAGAACACCCGCCCCGACGCCGCTCTGTGTACCACGAATACAATTTGCGGGTCCCTGGGATCGAACTCGGGCCGCCTTAGTGATAGGCGAACGGTCATAGCGCTCGGCCACGACGCTGATAAAAATGCATTATAATAAATTGAAGATACAATGAAAATAGTATTATATAACTGAAAACAAAACACCTCTAAGTATTTGCTTGTACTTCAACAGTTTTTATTGCTTCATTTACAGCAATTTGTGCACAGAGTTGCTCGATGTTCTTTGCAGTAAGCACGACGACATTCCCTGCAATATGTGAGTGTCAATTCATCTTTTTAGGGTAGATGTGACAAAAGTTCTCGTGCCAGTTGTAGGCTGTCCTTGCCTTTGTGATTGTGACTCTTCTCTTCAGTTAGGACATCTTGTATGGCTACTCGAAGGTGTGTTTGCATATTGGAAGTTTCTAGCCTCTTCGTCATCCAGGGTTTAGCGAGTTCTTCAACCAGGCGTAGAAGAAAGTATTTTTGGCAATATCTTGGCTTCCTGCTGCTGATTGCTGTGGGTATGGGTAACCCAAGCACTCTTCTTTCTCCTTTCTTTTCTTTATCTGATTACCCTCCCCTTATATAGGACGTACACCCCCTAGAACTTACAAGCCAGTGCCTAGGGTCAGATGCCTGTGAGGACCTGGAAGCGGATGGTCAGCCAAGAACCGGGTATGACAGTGAGGAAGAGGATCATATGAAATGCAGGCAAAATCGATGGTTGGAAAGGTGATAGTGGAGCAATTGATGGAATGAGAGGCGGGGGAAACCAGAGAACCCGGAGAAACCCCGCCTTGACACCGCTTCGTCCTCCACGAATACCACGTGCAGCTCCCTGGGATCGAGCTCGGGCCACCTAGCTCTATCCACTCGGCCATGGCGCCGCCACCCAAACATTCACACTCCTAATATTCATGCCTTAAAATACACATAGTGGCCATCTCCTAGTTTTCTGACTACAAGAATAGATGCTGCACATCTGGTCTAGTACGTCCACTTCAAATTTGGCAACATTGTATTCTTCTATCAAGTGTGGTTTCTTACTAATGTCATTGATAGTGGACTGGTCATGAGCAGTTGACAGCAGAGCAACCATTTTATTTGGTTTTGCTTTATATGAAATCAAGGTTTTCTCTTTGACAAAGCAAAATATAGACGTACCTACATTTCTGTTTTTCCTGAACAAAAGCTCATAGGGTATTAGGTGTCTCTCTCTTTTTTTTTTTTTTTTTTTTTTTTTTTTTTGAGCGCATAGCGCTAACCAGTGTGAATTTATTCTTTCAAAGATCATCTGCCAGTTTCGCTGAGGTAAGCCAGTTGTCTATTGTGAAGTTTCTGTTTGACCCACTAAGAATCTTGGTCATTTCCTTTACATAAACTTTCCCGAGAGGCATTCCATTTGTCTGTGCATTTTCTTAAGTAAGGAGACGCGTCGACCACATACTTTGTCTTTGTGTCACAAGCCATTACTCTCTTGATCCCATATTTATTTGGTTTATTTGAGATATACATGCGGAAAGGACATCGTCCACAAAAACCCAAAAGTCGCTTATCTACGGTAACAAATGGGCCTGGTTTATAACAGTTATGAACAAACTATTCCTAAATTTGGAGTATTGGTACAAAATAACAGTTTTCACTTCTAGCTTGACGAGTTTCTTTATCACCAAATCTCAAGCATAAGACTAAGAATTCGAACCTTTCGAAACTCATTGTGTACAGAGAATCATACAAATCTATATTGAAGATTTCTCTTACAGATGATTGTTTTCAAAGCTGCTATTATTACAAACATTCCAAGAAGGACTGTTATCTCGGTTATGCAGGTCTGGATTTGTGTGTTTGTTATTGTTTTGTATCTTGATCTCATCGTATAATTTCTTTATTGACATGTGCCATTATAGTGTTTATCATCTCCTCCGTGAAAAACAAAGAAAATGTCTCCTGAGGAGTCTGCGCTGGCTTATCGTGCCTAATGGGCGCGTGAATGAAGTGGATGTTTATGTTTGTTGTACAGGAACTTGAACGACTGATTGGTGGCAACACAATGTTTGTGTTTCTGGATTGTGAGAAAATTCTTTCATCTTCTTCACTGTCAGACGTGGGTTCCTAGAATTTTCAGAATCAATTCGTTTCCGTCCACATTGCCCAAACAATGGTCTTGAGGACTATTTCGACCATGTCAATATTTGGTTCTGGAATATCTTCACGAACTGAATCTCTTTCAACAGCCTCTACAGTATCAATTTCTTTGTTCGAACCAGAAACATTGTCAAATCCAGTTTCATCTATGTCTTCATAAAACATTCTCATAATTCTTTTTTTTTCTTCTTCTTCTTCTTCTTCTTTCGAAATGTGGGTCATCTCCACGCAACTACTCGTCTAAAATAATATAAAATAAAAATTAAAATACTTTCCGACACATTATGTACGTTGTTGTAGCACATCTACATGCTGAACCAATATTACTGCTTGCAATAGTTCCTGTTGTTTCACTTTATATAATTCTGGATACGAAGACAATTCCGCGTAATTCAATACTACTAAATCAAACCAACTAATTTCGACAATGGGTACTCAATAATCAACCATTTCGAAAGAAGGAAGCTACAATGAAGTATAGCAATTTAACACGAAAAACGTAATGTTTAGCAATGTTACCAATGGCGCCTCGTTGGTGACGAAGTTTTGTGATCTAGGGTTAATGTCAATACATTGCGTAGGCTTCGGCGGCCAGTGTCCATCGTATATGAGTCTTCCGGGGAAGACCGCGTCTTCTTTATAATGAATGTCGACAAAATGTACAAAGTCCATTGTTGCACTACAGAATCACAGTTCACGATGTATCGTAATCTTGCAGCTCACAGCTGTTGTCTCTAACTGTACTTGACATGGTTCATTCTCGTACTTCTCAATTATTCACAACTGACAATTAATTACCTCGTTACCAGGAGCCAAGAGCAAGAGTTGGAGCATCAGAAGAAAATGCTTTCTGTTCCTACTCAAAAAATTGTTGATTTTGATTTACAACATTTATCCTGAAGTATTGATATAAAGACTGGATGAAAGCGAATTATGAAGTAAGACACGTAGTAGCACACGCGGATTCCAGTATAGGATATGCACTGTTAAAAGTGTTTCAGGAATTTACAAGTAAGGGCGTATGTGAGCTTTCTGACAGTGAACGTGGAATATATCGCATCCTATGATGCAATAAGAGGACTGAAGAGTGTATAGCAAATATAACCGAGACCTATGCCCGAAACTATGTGCATATTCTGTGCTATTTATTATTATTATTATTATTATTATTATTATTATTATTATTATTATTATTATTATTATTATTATTATTATTATTATTATTATTATTATTATTATTATTATTATTAATGCGGACCTCTTATTTGGTCTAAAGTACTTGACCAACCTCGCTTGCTGTAGAAATCGGTAAGAAAACTTGGAAATGAAATGTTTATAAAGAGCAAACTCAAGCATCAGTGTGTAAATTAGAAATCCTTGGAACGAAAAGAAAAGAATTTGAACGTTTTGCCTACTTAGATTCTTTCCAGCAGGTGCCATACGCAGATACATTCATTCCTATTACAGAAGGAAGGAGCATTCTACTATCCTCAAATTACACGTATTATAAAAGGAAGCCGAACTATTTGAAGGTAGCTAGGTTCTCTGCGTGGTATAGTGAAGAACTTAGATTTTCGGTAGAAAAAATAAATAGCAGAAAATTGCTAATGGGGAAAAAAAAAAGAACCCGACATCTGTGCTGGCGCTGTAGGTTCCTTCAGGAAACTCTTACACACGATTTTAAACACATTGTTTGGCTTGATAAGACGGATTAATGTCAATCATTATGTCGGCAACGGCTGAACCGATGATAGCTGGAAGGAACAATGAATGTACCAGTAAGTAAAGGAGGCAGAATACTTCTCCATGTTATTCCGCCAGGTTTTCTTCGCAATTGTTCTCTTCTTTTTAAATCCAAAAGGACAGTCGACTATCACCAGGAGTTGAATCATAACACTACTTAAATTATTCAAAGAATAGCTTCTTCCAAATTTCCAGAGCATGTGTTATAGTAATGGACAATGTGAAATACCACTTTGTAATTTCTGATAGAGTACCAACAATGGGGAAAAGAAAAAGTTAAATAATTCAGTGGCCTGCTCGCCGTAATGTGCCAGTGAAAAACAAAGTGATGAAAATTGAACTACTGAAACTTGTAAAAGGGAATAAACCGCTGCTTCCAGTTAGCTAGTCGACTGAATTGCTGCAGAACATGGTCACAAAATAGGCTTCCCTCTATCACTGCCATTTAGCCCAAATGAATTAATTTGGGCCGAAGTAAAGGGCTATGTTATGCGAAATAACTAAGATTTCACTGTGTCGCCCGTAATTAAGGTGGCAGAAGAGGTATTAACAGCAGTAAAGGCTGAAAACTGGGGAAAAGCAGTCATCCATACAAAGCGCGCAATAAAAGCAGCGTGGGAAAATGAAGGCGTTTTGGAAGAAAGGATAGAACAGAACAGCGTGTCATTTTTGTGGGGAACTTCATCAGCTCTTTGGATTGTGATTATGATGACGACGGTGGCAACCTTGTCAATCGAGCGAGCAGCATGAGCGTCAGCACTTTTTTTCCAGGGGAGGGCAGCATGTTGGAAGTTCGCAATCAAACAATATTAATCCATTATTGAGTCGCCAAAAACTTTAAAAGATATGAGTTATAGTATTTGTTGCGGATAGGTATATTAATTTGTGCTAAATAAAAACGGTTATTTACATCAAAATTAAAACAACAGTCTAATAGTAATTGACTTCACAGTAAGAGCATTAATTTCCAAGGGGGCTCCGCGGTCCGCCCTTCGCGACGCTCATGGCGAGCAGCAGTAACAACAGCAATGCAAGCGATTCGGATAACAGCGGCATTTTCCCATTAGAATAACCATCGACATTTTACATGTATATTGTTTTTAGTAAGTATACGGCTGTACATTCCAGGCGCAATCCAAGTCTTCGTGCGCATGATCCTAATGCGCTCTACACGTCGTCGTGATAAGCGGCAACGTCGCCTCTCTCGCCATGAACTCAGTCTTTCCTGATTGGCGCCTGATAGGACTCAGTCGGTGCTGAGATCTCCACTAGGAAACTTCGACCTCGCCGCCACTGAAGATGTCTGCCGTAGTCGCAGACGAAACGTTTGGGAAGAAGAAGGAACCCAATAGACCACGGCCCACAAGCCCGGTTAATATTATTGCATCTAGTAAATGCTACATAGTCTTCACATAATGCACAAACTCTTTAGTTACACAATGTATGAATTTCGCACTTTGCACTTCCAGGCCAACAAATAAATCTCTTTGAAAAACAGACTGACTGTGACCATCAAGAAAGATCTCAAATAATCCAAAATAGATTCAATGATCTCTAATAATAGCAGTGTCCTCTCTCACACAATTATTTAGTGTGCACTGCTCACGAACTTGATTAAAAGGTAAGCACACAGGAAATAAAACAAACCTTTCTCACGAGATGGTTATTAGAAATTTTTGGCATCAAAAATACTTCAGTGCATACATCTATAGAATTAGAATGTGGATTATTTGCAGGTTTTCACACTGTTTCATTACATAAACAACTGCAGTATTTGATAATCACAATTAAAAAAACAAATAGGATTGATTCTCACTTTTTAAACCGTCTTCTGTTGGTTGAAGTGTTCCATCAGTCATTTAAGCATATTCCTTATTAAAATGCAACAGTCATCCTTTGTGGTCTAGGGATAACATGCAGGCCTCTCGTTCCCATGTTGCAGGTTCAAACCTGATGGAGGGCGATGGATTTTTTTCAGGCATAAAAATCCTTAGCATGCCTTCCTTCAGAAGAGAAGTAAAGCTGTTGAATTTGTGTCACAGATTTACAGCATGTAAAAGAACCTCAAACCTAATAAGGAGGCCTTTGAACAAAATAAACAGTATTTCATGTCCAACATAATGGGTGACCCAAAATACTCAAAACCGGCTGCACTGTGTTTTGCCTGTACGCATCATCGGCGCTCGTCGCCGACTGCTACTGTCATAGAACAGCACGGATGAAACCATACAACATTTTTAAAACTACTTTTAAAGGCTTTATTTACCAATTTAATGAAAGGAGATGCTGAAACAGGCCGTCGTCTATACATTTTGGCACCTCTTTAGGAAACTATTCATCGCTTGCTGTAGTTTATGTTGAGAAATGCTGGCAATTTCCTGGTGGATATTTTGTTCCGATACTTCCAGGGTGTGTGGGTTTGTCTTTTATACTTTACACTTTATCCTGTAAGTTATCCCAAAGAAAGAAATCGCAGATAACCTGCAAATTGCACTTTCACTTGGTGAGCCGACTGAGTTAACACATACAAATCATAAATACATGCTGTGCAATAGAAAACAAATGTTGAGCCATAATACACTTTGTGATTAAGTACAGGGCAAAATAATCAAGCACACTGTAACTAACTCAACCACACGGTAATGCATCGGCTGGCACTTTTCAGAGCAGAGAAAAACAAGTCAACTGTATGACCTTGTGTACAGCAACTGCATTGTGTTTCTGTGTGTGCAGTGGAAGAACACCACATGTTAAAGAGGCCTCTGAGCAAAATTACAGTTTTTCATGCCCAATATAGAATGGGATGCCAAGAATGGCAGCAGTTAGTGTCCATAAATAGAAACTTAATTTCTGAGGAGCAAGCAAACTTACGGTCATAGTATATCCAGGATAGGTGATTAGCCCAATGCTGATTTGGGGGTGAGAAGACGACAAAATGTAATGATGAAAGCGATAATAGGAAAATTCATGGACCAAATTATCCTACCCAGCATTGCCTAGCAACTGAGGAAAACAAAGAAAAAAACCTTTGGTCAGGTTGATCAACCCTGGATCTCTTGAATGCAAGTACACGTTACTGCTATGCCATCTTGCTCAGTCCCACAGAAAATATTTTAGAAAAAGGTCTATGTGCTGTCTATGTCCTGCCGTCACATACAAAAGAGGGCCAAGGTCAAGCTATCTCACACGACTCGTGGCGAGCAAACAAACAATGGAGCAGCCCAGAACAAAGACTGATTTTTCCAGACTGTTCAAGAGAACTTTTGACTGACAGCTTGTTCTAGGAAGTTTGAGAAAAGGTGTATTTTTTTGAGAAAGAGAATTTGCTGGTGTTTCACATGAACCATAAAAGCGAGAAAGTATGGACAGCTAAGACACATTAGAAGTGAAGTAGGCTTGATGAATGTTGAGTGATTGTATTGCCAAAGTCAGCTGTTTGTGAGACAAAGAGAGAAAAGAGACAGTAAAGTGTGTGTCAAGGTTACGATAGAAGAGAACAGCTGTGAGCTGCAATGTCATGACAAATTGTGGATTGTGTTATATAGGATTTTAAGCTTTCACAGTGACGACCAGGAGTGGGGTTTTAGTGCGAAATCCATCAAGTTAACCGTGCACTTACAATGGGAAGTGGAAGCGCCAGCGACCTTGCAGAGTGGAAGGCAGTACAGCCCTCACGCTACCTGCCGGCTACGTACTCCATGCTGTTAATCTTATTCCTATGTTTACTTACTAAAACCCCACTCCCTGGTGATGTTTATTAATTAGAGCTTCTCAAGTAACCAGCTGTGTAATAATTTATTAACTATGCATTTCCTGATGATAGCCATGGGGTTAAATATGGTCGAAAGCTTGAACAATTGCATATATATTACATGTCTGGTAATCCGAGAAGCTCTAATTAACCTCCTGCGTCCTTTCTTATCATATATGATACCTTAGGTTTTGGATTTTTTTCTCGCTCTGTGAATGTGTTAAAACTCATCACAGCTGGTGGTATCCTGTTTGATACACAGCTCAGGTGTGTCTTTATGACAACTCTAAAATAGGACAGCTATCCAACTACTGGATTTTCTCATATTTTCCTTGCGCCTACAAGGGTACTAGTAATAATTTCTGCAAATATTGATCTCAACTGGCATGAAGAAGATAGAGGAATAAGTGTTTGTAGGAATAGTTAGTACAAGAGTAGAGAAAGTCATGTGAATGTAACACAGATTTTTTTGTAGGATTTAATATTTTCTGGTCAAATCTTTGCGACATAATATTTAAATTCACATTTTATTTATGCAATATTGCAGATAAATATTCAACAATCTGACCTTCCCAGATAAATTATCTCGCTCTGTTCGAGAATTTATCGGTTAGGTCATATATCTTATATTACTCATCATAAAAGTGTAAGTTGTACCAGTGGCGAGGCATGACTTTCAAAGCAAGGGAAGCTCCAAGTAATAATTTTCATTAAAACAAAAGAGAATAATGAATGGTATATGTGTGTATAAACACTTCTTTTTTCTTAATCTCAGTAAAAGAAGATATAAATTATTGAAATTCTTACAGTTAGATAAGATAATGAGTAATATATTTTGATAAATAAGAGTAAATTAAATATCGTACCTCATTTTTTGTACATCAAATTGTTCCTTCTAGTTTTCCTCCCAAAGATATCAATCACATCATCATAGAAGGTTGGGCTTTGGTGCAAAGTTGCAAGCAAGGACTTTTCAATGCTAAGAAGAGCTAGCGAAGAAAGTCTCCTGACCTTGAGTATTTCGAAGATAAGATTTTATTTTCTTCATTGCTGAGAATGGCCTCTCAGCAGACGGACTAGATGCTGGGATGTTAATTACCATAATTACAAATTTATGTAGTTCTGGAAACACAGACACTAATCACGCTTCTATCAAGTACTGATGTAATTTCAATGTCCTTATGCATTTCAATATCTCTGAATAACACACACAATTCACTTCTCAAAATTGGTCAATCAAAGAATTTGCCAAAGCTCTGCTTTAAACTCAAAAACTTTTCTTCTGGACATTGTTTTGCAAATTCTTTAAAGTTTGCCGAGTCTAAAATACTAAGAAATTCAAGTTTTTCCAATTCAGCAAAGACAAGTGATGAAGTAAGTCTATATCAGAATCTCCTAATTCCTTTAACATTTCAATATAATTACCTCTGTTCAAAGAGGCTTCGGACTCGTCATGCCCTCAAAATGCAAGTTCCTGCTTCCCCAAAAGAATTATCATTTGCAAAAGAATTTCCCTGTTCCTTTTCACCTCTTCATTAGGCTTCTTATTGTGAGCCGGAATCGTTCGCTTAAACATGATTCAATCCATGTATTTCCGAACTGTGTAAATAATTGTTTGAGACAAATAATGTGATTTGCATTTCTTGATGCCTTTTCTGAGCTTTATGTAAACTCTAAGTCGTCAAAACCTGCATAACTCCATGTACTTTTTTCTTGCAAAAATAACAAGCATGGCCAACAAAACAATTTTTGCAATCTATGACACCCACATAACCGTAGAATGGTATCATACATATTTTCATTGAAGTGGTGCACAAATGTTTTAACGCCTTTGCTTTGCACACCAATATCATTGGTAAGAAGTGTTTTTGGCTTGTCACTTTTAATTATATTTAGTTTTTCCTATTAACTGAAAGAACTAAAGCTCCTCTACAATACTCTTTCTATTGCACAGTTGCACGTAGGCCCTTCTTGCATTGCAAGACTGCTCACACTATAGACATATTTCCCTCTCCGCTCAGACATTCCAATATTTCCTAGAGCTGGCCCAACACCGTGTGAACTGTTATCCTAAAATGGAGAAAGTATGCAGTTCACACACTTTGGCTAATAACTTAAAATTTCACAAGAAATTCCTATTTGTTACTATTAAATACCAATCTACACAAAATATTGTTGCTAATGCTATTGAAGTATACTTACATTGTATTTAAAAGAGTGACATAAAATAAAACAAACTTTCCTTTGTACGCTACAGAGATTTCATGTGATGAAATCTTTCAGCGCTTCCAAACTACTATTGAGTCACGATTGCTTCCGGAAACCTACGAAGTATTCAAGGTTACGAATGCACCAATACAAAAATATTCAGGTATTGAATGAGCTTGTGGCGCTGGTCACTCGAGCTTATGCAACGGTCCGCAGCATGGAGGATGTTCGCGAATAAATTTGAAGATATATGTAGAACAAATAAAATATTGTTTTGCACAAATTTCGTTTCTTCTTCTTCTCCTTGTCCTGAAATTTTTCGGGAAGCAGTGCTTCCATCGCTTCATTGTACACTTCACCACTGAGTTGTACACTCAAAAGTACAGCATAATCTCGAAGTGAAATAAAACACAGGACATAAAAAAATCAAAATGTTTATTGAGAAATAATTCTGAACAACTACTGAAATGAAAATATGAGGATCTTTTATACCTGGGCATAGTTGTTAAAAGAATGAAAATCATTAGAATTTAAGCTCTTTAACACCCATTTTTTGTATTAAAGGAAACGAAGGAATTGTACATATTATTCATCAATTTCTACAATGAGATGGAAGATAATGACTAGATATGACACAAGTGAAAATTGAACTCTAAATATAGCTTATAATAAATGAAATGCATGCTTGTTAATGAACCTGATATGTCTCAAATATTTTTCCAAATACTTGACCCAAGCTACAATGCAACAGGATAAAAACATTGCTTACAAAATTTAAAACTAAATATCACTGATAAAATAAATAATACTTAAATCAAAACTAGTTTCTGCTTATAAGATTACATGTACTGAATAACTTAAAATCAAATTCAAAATCTATATACAAAATTAGTTAGGAGCATATCGAATTTCACTGCTCTGATCACTCATACAGTAATTTTGTTTATTAGGTTCTTGATATTAAAGGCAGATCAGAAGTCAGGTTATACAACCCACATAAGGTTACAGTGTGTGTTTAATATGAGAAACAGCTGCCAGATAAACAGGCTTCCTTGGGGAATTTAATGTCATACCAGTACATTGCCAATGTACCTCAATGGTTAGAGCAGCCAGATGACTCGCTTCTCATGTCATACCAAAACAATTTTCCTGTCCCTTGCACAGACCCATTAAGTCGGGGGTGGGATTATTCCAGAAGTGGTAATTTTTCACCAAAAGTGACAGGGTAAATTTCATTACCCTAACTTGATTTCTGATCCACATTGGAGTAACATAAAACGACACATTTGGTGTTTTATTTTACTCAAGCTTACCTCTTCAGTGGTTTTAGCATGCTTGGAAAGCAACTGAATACTGGAGAGTTTTCTATCTTTCACTTAAGTAAAACATGTTGTTTATTGATTTGAATGTTAAACAAGATCTGTTTGCACCATTTACAGTTTAATTTTACATTCAGTTTTAAAATACTTGTTAATATACCAACAATGCAATACTTAAAACATTCTAGATTAAACCACTCACACTCTTACTCTGGAAAATCAACTGCTTGTGAACTCGTCAAGCAAACTTTCTGGATAATGCATTATTAAAGGTACAAATACAGTAGAA
Organism: Tenodera sinensis; assembly: GCA_030765045.1. NCBI lineage: Eukaryota > Metazoa > Arthropoda > Insecta > Mantodea > Mantidae > Tenodera > Tenodera sinensis. The sequence continues at coordinate 21,206,838 of CM060967.1, read as the reverse complement.
TCCTGAAATGTGAGCTAAAAGTGACAAAAACTGATCCCGCGGAGGTGGTGGGAAACATTCATGTAAAGTATGTAATATTCGGTAGAGTATACCACTTTTAAACGCAATTTTACACCAGCTGTGCTAGGGGTATATTCCAGCCCTGCAACCAATCTTAATTTATATAGGACATACAATTACGCAGTACCCATTTTACACTAACCTAATTTTGTGTTGTCTTACAGAAATCAGCAAGTTTTGTTTGGCGGCATAATTCACTACTTTTTTTCTCTTGTATTGTTTGATTGTGCAAGATGGAGACGAATACTGTTCAATTCATTTTGCTCCTTCATACACAGAATCATCTTGTTTATGGTACTTACCACTTCACTAGCATGCAGAATATCTTCTTGTGTGCATGTCTCATTACTTTGGGAAGATCTTAGCAATACAATGGCCAAGGTCACAACTAAGAATGCAGCGGCTGCAGTGGCTAAGGTCCACGCTAGGGGTAATAAAAGTATTGTACCACTCTTTGAAGAAAATTTTAAAAACTCAACTTTCTAGTTAAAGAAACAAATAAAAAGTATGATATATTTTCAGAGGGCATACTCTCCCATGTTAAGTCCAAATCTGCAATATTTCGTACCCCACTATTTCGGGCTTCTACTGTATTTGCCTTCAGATGCAAGTTCTTCTGTTAAGATTGTGCACGTAATTTGTAATAACTGACCTGGCATCTTTAACCTTCCTCAGTTTCCTCAAGTTCTTACATCATGTCCCTATAATCTTGACATTGCATCTTCTGTTAGTTTCATTATTCTTCAATCCTCACATACCACTGCAAGGTATGAGATACCTTTCATGTTTAAATCCCATATAACATTCTTAGAAACTATAGCCTATAATAACAGATTTTCAAAGTTGATTTACAATAACCGAGAACAGAAGTGACAACGAAGTAAAATGGTTAGATTAAAATTCCTGGTGACTTTACATCCTTGTTTTTGCTGATTTATAAAGCATGAATGTGCTGCAAATGTTTTAAAAATCAATCTCAATAGCCTATTCCAAGCCCTGGTATATGAGGGTTAATTTATAGAATGTGCTATATTCTTTGGGATTTGCTTTAATTGAAATCTAGGTAATTTTGCTAGCATACATGAAAAGTAAACGTACATCTGTGATGATAAATCAGCAGCAGGACACCATTTCTTCCCTATTTCAGTAAGTATGCAAATTATTACAAGAAAAATTAACACTAGAGAAAACTTTTGATACAGAAAAAAACAGGGGCTCAATATGAGAGGGGGAACCAAATAAAAACTGCAAAAGTGTCATTAAAATTCTTGCTTTCCTTTCAAGTATTTATAAATTTATAAAATAGTACTTGACTTCTGTCCGAGCTGGTACTACAAGGTAGTGCTAGTAGGTGGGGTTGAAGATGAGTAACAGCTGATTCAAGATGGTGGCACCACTTCATAGTTGCACCATAGCGGATAGAAGAGATAGTGTGAGCTCTTCGGGAGTTACTATGGTTCGCTCGCAAGATGGCACAGGTGTCGCAGTCGCTTTACTTTAGTTCACGAATGCATGGTGAAAATGGGTTTCATATTATCAGTTAGCATTTTAAATACCTAAAATCGTAAGCAGGAATATTGGAAATACTGATTTGAAACATCATCTTTCCTTGACACATAATATAGGATGGTATTTTACAATAATGGGTATTATAATTAACGAAGAACAGTGGGAAATATCTGCTTACATGATTTTACACTGAAAAATTAAACCATAATGCAAATTATGTATTTTTTAAGCATTGTATCTAGAACCAGCTTTTGTTTTTTACTTAAATAATTTAAATTGTGTTTATGTTCGCAACAATTAGTAGCGAATTTCTTTTCTACTATTTTTAATTTAGCCCTCTCTTTAGATAGCAGGATTTTAGTTCTAACTAAATTTCTATTGAGGTTTCTAATTCTTTTCTTCAGTGTAGCAATTTCATTATTGACACGTGTTTGTGACCTTGGAGGAATTAGAACTGTTTTCTGTGAATTCCTCATTGTTGAAGGACGGCGCGTTTGAAATAAGAACTGGTTGACTGGATCCTGCATCTAGTAATTTACTGATTGTTGAATATTGCTTTTTCAGTAATTTTTTGTCTCTGTTTTGTGGAGATTTTCGGGATTTATGCACTGTAGTTAAGTACCTGGGTAAATTAGGAAATATACAGGGAATTGCCCCTGGCTTTAACCGCCATTTAATTCTAGGGATTTCAACTAGTTTTCCATGCATAACGAATGAATCAACTTTCACTAAAAAGTCCTCTGGAAAATGTTTGTCACAAATACTAGATTTAACAGATAATTTAGTGTCTTTCCTAGGAATAGACTTTTCCCATTTGTAAAACAGATTTTTATCTTTAGGAGGAGCAAAAAAATGTCTAGCTTGTGTATCCTGAACGACACCCGGGTACAAAACAAGTTGGCATTTTTAATCAATTATTGATGTTGCTTGAAACTTACGTTTTGAAGAACACACACATTTATGCACAAAATTAGAAGCAATTTCACAAGTTATGTAACTAATTACTCACAACACACAACGCATACGTATAAAATTGTCTGTACTTCCGAATCACATACTAGGCAGTTCGGCCGCATTTTAAGGCGACTGCGATCGCCACGCCGCAGTTTCGTTCAGTTGCCACGGGACCACGGATCATGCAGTGAACTAGCGGGAGAGCTCACACTTTCTCTTCTATCAGCTATGGTTGAACTAAGCAGAAGCAAGGTGGAGATGTTAGATTTTTATGGAGTGAAGGTGTCAAACCAGTTGATGTTCATTGGAGATTGTGGACTAAGTTTGGGGATGCCTGTCTGTCACAACAGCAAGACTATGATTGTTGCCCAAAATTCACAGTAGGTACTGGGTCAAGCTCAACAAGTTGTGACAGAGGAGTCCATAGCCCCAGCAGATCGGATTATTCAGGAAAACTGGCGCGTCACCCTGGCTGAATATGAGCTTTGGTTCTGTACAACAGCTGATGCAGGAACTGAAAGACCATCAGGTTGACACATATCAACAGCTGCTGAGGTGTTATGAAGAGAAGGGTGAGGACTTCCTAGCTCACATTGTCACCAGGGATAAATGTTGGATGCACCATTTTCAATTGGAGAAGAAACATGCAAGTAAAGAATAATGACATACATCTTCGCCAAATCCAAAGAAATTTTGCAGCCAACCCTCTGCAGGGAAAGTCATGTTGACTTTATTCTGGTATAAGAAAGGTCCTATTCTAGAACACTAAATGCCCTTATGTATGACAATGACTAGTGCCACTTACATGAACCTTCTCCAATCAGCAGTGTCTACGAAGTCAACCAAAAGAATTTTTCTCACACGATATTGAAGCACTACCTATCCTATGGTATAAATGTACTGAACGGAGAGGGGACTACATAGAAAAATAATGCACAACCAAACATTACTTCTGCATTAATATAATGGAAAAAAGATTGAGGTTTTCATTTGATTCTTCCTTGTATATATACATACTAACTAGTGGGTTTCTAAGCTTTATTGCTTAAATTCAAAGTAAATTTTGGTATCTTGTAAAAATGTCAATTGTTGCACAATAACTATAACTGTACTAAACAGAGTAGTGTCACACTTGATAGCATATATAAATTGCTAAACTGGGCAAAACAGTTGAAAAATGACAGTTAAGGCTGCTTCACAGCCACCGCAACAACAACAATAACTAGAACGAGAAAGTGAATACATGTATTCAAATGGGAGTGTTCACAACCGACAGGAAGCTTTCTCAGGCCCCACGAATGGAAACGAAGACTTGGGCAAGTTTTAATTTTCTGTTCCCGTTACCAGACATGGCATGTTAGATTCATATTGTGCATATTAGATTTTTCGCTGTAGCAGTTATTCAAGGGACCTTGCCAAGAAATAGCCACTACAGCCTTCTAGTTGCAAACTAGAAACAAATGAATTGCCAATGCCCAATATTGACCTCCACTTTATGTTGATAAGCTGAATGATAGTGTATCTTGTCATGCTCGTTGCCAGGCTGTTATGAACAAAAATGTTCAGTGTTGCCCTGCTTCTCGTTCCCATTGTCATTATGGTTGCTATTGCTGGGTAGTTATGAACCAGCCTTTACTCCAACCAATACATGTACATTTGTTTTGACACAAATCTTATATGTGTTGTTATCTGCTGAGGTAATATGGAAAATGTGTGCTAGAAACACAATATTTACCTTTATACAACTCTACAGTTGGCGGTTCGAATGTCTGCCTTCTAATCCATTGATCATGGTTTAAATATGGATTAGGCCAAGCTGTCTGGATTACTTTTTTCTGCAGTTTTCTTTTATCCTGAGAAGACTAAACATGTGGCAACTCTCAGTTCTATGGATCTCAAAATCATTTGAGCTAGCATTTCACTCAGTTTATTTACCATCTTTGCAGACCAGAGTTGTAATAAGGGAGATTAAACATGTTCTATACTCTCTTTCTATCTGTTTCACAGCTCTAAGGCCATGAGATTTGCCAGATGTCCTGGAATATATTCTCTATTTATAAAAGTCTGTTGTTAGACTCATACAGGTGTTGAGAATTCTCCATTAACAAGAAAAGAGTGCTAATGTATCATGTCTTTAACAAGCAAACCATATCATATTAAGTTGAATAAATAGTCAAGTTATTTTATCAATAAAAAAGTCTACCTAAGGTCAAGTTTTATATTTTTCAGTATAAAAAAGCTTTGCTAATTGCAATGAGCATGCACAAGGGACATTTGATATCCCTGTATCAAACTATGGTTTCAAAGTGAAAGAATGGCTAGCAGCACTAATGATAGGAAACTTAGCATGTACACAAATTTGTTTGTTTTGACACTCTATAAGTTGCTTGTCAATGTACAGCAATGTGATCTTTACCAAGGAACAGAATGGTCAACCTTGAAACAGAAGTTTTCTTAGTGGAATTTCTAAATTAGTTGAAAATGCTAAAAATAAAAATGCACATATTCAGGTATTAAATAAATAAAGTGAATTTTTAATCGCTCTAGTTTTGCTTCTCTATCAAAAATATTATGGAACATGTTTCCAAGAGGTGTCCATCAGCCACTCTTCCTGCTGTGGCTTGTAGTCAGTTTCCTTGCTAGACATAGCATGACGACATTGCTTTTATGTGGGACAACAAAATTTAACTATACAATTTAGCAAGGCCTAGCAAGCCTCTGATTGGATTTTGTGTTGATCAGTTCCTGCCATCTGCCATTAAATATTGCATCTGCTATAACAAACTGTGTTCATTTTTTTTTTCAAACTGAAAGTTCAGTGTTTCAAGGACTTTCAAAAATACCAGTTACTAGCCATAGCAAGAAGGGCAGCCACATGTTCAAATATATTTTTATTTAAAAAGAAGTTCAGCTACAGAAATTAAAACTTAATTTTGAATACTAGGTACATGTATTGAAAAATTCAGTATTTTTCCAGAAAATAAATCAAACATGTTAAAAGTAATTATCTCCTAAAAATTTTTGGAATGATGAACATATCTGAATGCTTGTATAAAGTACCATGTTATTTTACATTCATTTGCCTCAGAGTTGTTTAAGGTCAAGTTCATTTACATTTATTATTCATCAAAATATGGTACAGTAGGTCTGCAAAATCAGACAGGTCTGAACGCCTTCAAGTGACTGAAGAATTCAACCATGAGTTACAGCTCTCTCTTGGTATTCATATAATCCACTAATAAAGCTTTACTTTAGGTATTTTTTTAAATTGAAATGTGTACACATTTTTCTATCTATGTGCACTATTTGCTACCTTTAATCACCATCAGGCATTTCAAAAAGATAACTGAATGCCACTGTGAATGTTTGAGCTTGCAGAGAAAATGCAATGAATTAAAATCATTAGGTCCAATCCACAATGAAAATTTAGCATAAACATAAGGCAAACTTAAAAGCTAGTTGACATTATATTGCTACTGTACTTAAAAAGAAAGGACAGCAGCTACCATCATTGTCCTAATGGCTTCAAATGTTATACAATCAATGTTAATGAAGGCCATGAGTTTGAGATGGCCATTATTGATTATTCACCTCCTGATGATGGTAATGGAGTTTAATATGGCTGAAAGCTCAAACAATTTCATAAATATTACGTCGCTGGAAACCAGAGAAGCTCTAATCAAAAATCATATAAACATTACATCATGCTTTAAAGTTTGTCTACATCAAACATTAGAAACTAGCAATTAGAGAGCAACAGTGATCACATGATTCCGCCATCTCACATCATATTTCTGCCTCCATATGTTGACGCACTAGTTACCTTTCTGTGTAAGATCATGAGCCAGGGATTGCTACGATATCTATAAAAATTACCACAAAACACATAGTGATGTTAGCTGGGGGATTTTTGTGAGTTTAATGTCCTTTAATCGAATAGTAGCTCATGTACATAACCTCCTTTGTGATGGGTACTGTTAGTGATCACTTCAGAGACTGCCATACAAGCTCAATTGTTGCATTATTGTGATTGGCTGCCATTTGTATTTCCATTTGCAGTTATCAATGACAACATATCAGAATGAGTTTATGCTAAGGTTTTAATTGTTATGTTAATGCTTAATTTTCATGTGAATGGTTCCATGTCTTTTATTAACTTTTTTAATTAAATTTATGATTTCTCAGCAATGTCCATTGCACATATTTCAGTACTCCTGGTCTGAGATATCGTAAGTACATTTTAATTTCATAGTATATAGCTAAAATACCTATATGCAGGAAGAACTACAATGTGTGATATGCAAGCTGTCCCTTCAGTTATGCAAAATCAACTGCTGCATCTCTGGGATAGTAGCATTTGCAATGTGCAATGTGCAGCTGTCAAATATGCTTGCAGTACTTCTTGTGCAAAAGTCTTCTGTCCAAAAAGCTGCCAATTATTGAGACATAATATATTTTCAGCTAGTAAAATGAATTACTTCCTTCTATTTTTTTGGCTTAATCTGTATAGTAGCATATTTCAAAACCTAAGGTACTTGTAATCTGTAGTTATTTCATAAATTCCTTTACTATACAGGGCAGGGAAATCCATGTGCAAAAGCATTACAAAATATGTTTGCATTACTTTTTTCCTGCATTTATTTGCCACTAGTTCTAACAAAGTTGTATAAGCTCTGCAAGAACATGAAATTTCCAAAATTTTGGTAGTATTTAACATCAGTTCTTGCTGCTCTTGATGGACACTGATGGTAAAAGGAATTAAATTATAATTAGGAAAGGTAATTTGGGAAGGAAACAAATTAGGATACCTCCTCCACATTTGTCAGTTGCGAATGCAGAACACCTGGAAAAAAGCTGTCACACAGGATAGTCTTGGCATGATTTGAACTGCAGATCTCTGCTCACAAATCCGTGCTTTAATGACCTTGGCTAACCATGTCAGTTGTGTTGGTTCTCCAGTAATCTGATGCACAATTCTTCACAACTTAAAAGCTCCTGCTGTATGAGTCACAACTTGCAAATCACACTTTTATAAAAATGCTGACAAGAAAAAGCTTTTTTCATTATCACCCACTCCATTTCATATTTTTTCATGACTACCTTTAGTTTAAATTAATAGAGGGTGGAGCATGACTTTGCCTTCACTGTGACTTTGCAGATCTATTGAGCATTTGTCTTATTTATCAATGATATTGAAGTCTGATGCTCTAATGAACTGAATCAGACTCTAGACCATGATGGCTGAAAGCCAGTGGCGAAGCTGAATGGGTGTCTGAGAATCTCAGGTTACCCAAACTAAATACAGATAAATTGTATGGTATATGTTGGATGTAAAACAAGAAAACAGTGTCTAAAAGTTGTCAATAAGTGGCTTCTATGCTCCTAAAGCGACTTATAACAGTGTAAAAATTTACGAGTCTGGATAACACCAGACTACAACGAGGAAGGGGCTTACTAGGTGTTGCTAAGCAACCACCCCTCTCCAAGCCATGTTATTCTAATGCTTGCAGGTATTCCCGGAGTCTAGATTACGGCTTCCTGGAGCTGGGGCATTACAAGGTGTGTTAGTTTTCGTATTCTACTGTGCTGTGAATTCACAGTATTTGCAGTTTTTCCTACAATCTATGCCTTTCTCTCATACTTTACAACTAGTGAGATTAATTGATTTGGTTATCCATTTTATTAAAATATAATTATCATTGCTTTCTTTTGAAGAAAAATGTGCTCTAAAGAATAAGAGAGATGCCACATCTGAATATTGTACAGAAGCATGGAAACCAAATAACTTTCCAGCCCCAATGCTACAGCGAGTATCTATGGCTCACAGCAAGTATAATTTGACTGTAGATTATATTGTTATGTTTGCATATTATTTGGAGGAGAAAGTGAATGGGATGAGATTGGCATAAGTTGCATATTTTTTTATTTTTTTTCCCAAAGAAGGGCAGTAAACATCAGGTTTCCAAAAGAATATATCAAACAGTGGGCATTTTCATCTTCCTAGAAAATGTAGAATTGATCATGCCTGAATCAGAAGTAGCACAACAAATCAGCAAGTCTCAATAAACAATTTATTGAAGACTAATCTAAATGGTGTGTTACTTAGGGAAACAAGAACTTTCATTTGTGAGCACGGCGTGAATGAAGGCTCTGCTAATAAAGGCAATTATTATCTTGAATTGCTTGGACAAGAACAGTTCATAAGAGAACACTTAGAATCCACCTCAGGATTTAAAGGAACTTTGAGTGATATTCAAAATTATTTTATTCCATGTATAATTCATAATAAATGAAGCAATTAGGAGAGAAATCTCAGCTTGTGCAACTTAAGCACATTTGCAATAAACAAATTACTACTGAATGAACTCTTCAGAATTGGGATCCTGTCAGTGATGTATTTGTTGCCAGATAAGAATGTTCTATGGAGTTATTTTTTTTTAAAAAAAAAGACTAAGGTTAGCCTTAGATTTCCCAGTCAGTTATGACTAACTTCGCCACTGTTGAAAGCTCATTCAATTTTGGAAATTGACTCCCAAAATTGACAGCTCTTTAAAGAGCAAATGCTGGGCACTCACACAATAGATGAGCAGCTTTCTCTCTTGCTGTCCCGCAATGTGCAGATGCCCTCTGAGGGAGTCATGACCACTTACACTGCTTTAACTGCCAAGAAATATCATATAATAGTGCTATGTATTATTTTAAGTAACATGAATGAGACAACTGGTCTAACTGTTTTAAACATGAGTCTAAAAGCAGGAAAATAGGCTGAATTTAAGATGAACTCTTTTGTTCCAAAAATATGATGCATTCATTCATATTTACACACATCAACACATTCATTTAGTGTTGCATTCAGCAAAGGCAAATTTTTATAAATAATTTATATAAAATTAATACCATTCCCCAAATATATTCTCCTTTACTGTTCAGTGCTGTCCTAATTTTGCATTTATGTGCCTGCTTGACTAAGTTATCCACTGTTCTTTTATTGTAAGTACTTATTCCCATCATTCATGATGCCTGGCTAACAATTATATTTATGAATCCATACAAAATATTCACTCATTCTCAGTAACCTTTACATATTCTTTGTTACACAACTCAATCTATACAGCTTGCTATAGGTACCATTCATTTGTCAACCACTTGTATAACACATACTGCTTCTAACTGAACCACAGCAACTTTTGTTATGCTTAACAACAACAGTAACAACAAAAAGTTAATGAGAAAGATTACCAATATCTATACTTTTTAACACAGTCATTACCAAGATCAACAACAATGACATGATGATCACCTGTTATGGCCATACCACTGGGACGTTTTAACCTTGAATCATGTGAATCTATGGTACAAACAAGAGATCCTCCAGTGAACTTCAGTACTTGAACGTAGTTCCTATTTTTTTCTGATCTAGTTGCTATAATGCGATCTTCATTATCAACAACTACTCCTCCATATCTGCCACGACCTAAAGAAGAGAAAAAGTATAAGGCCTTTAAAACTATTAAGTCAGATTCCTATTTTCTCCTTCACCTGCCTATAGAGGTAGAGGAATTTTTGTAATGCAATAACAAATTTGATAGAAATGTCAACAGATACGTATGTTTTGAGGTCCCCAAATAAAAATTGTTATGCATTACATTCACACAACTTTATCTATCCACTCTTCTGTGAACTACTCTTTCAAAAATAGTTTCCGTATTTGGTATACAAACCTAAAGCTATTAACAGCAGAGCAAATTAAATTCACCAATATGACAAATAATATGGTGAGCCTGTGTCTAGGGTCAGACGCCTGTCAGGGAGCAGAGGAACCTAAGGACTAGACAGAGTGAAGACCTGGAAGCGGGTGGTCAGCCAAGCACCAGGTATGAGAGTGAGGAAGAGGATGATATGAAATGCAGGCAAAATCAATGAACGGAAAGGTGATTATGGAGCAATTGGCAGAATGAGTGGCAGGGGAAGTGGAGAACCAGGAGAAAACCAGCCCAGATGCTGCTTCATCCACCACAAATACCACATGTGGGTCCCTGGGATCAAACCCGGGCCGCCTAGGTGGTAGGCAAGCAGTCTAGCCACCTGGCCACTGTGCTGCCAAGACCACAGGCTTCACTTATCTTAAATATGTAATATAAGTTGCTGAAACATTGACTATAGTTTTGTCAGCCCTTGCTGACATTCTCAAGGTCTTGTATTACCAGGCCAATTAATGATAATTCATTGTTCTAACACATACAAACCATGATAACTGATAAACTTTGATAACTGATATCAGAGCTGCAAAATTCAATACCATAGCCAGGATTTAAACTACAGATCTTCCACTCTATGCGTTGGAACAAACAGTTATGCATTGTCCTGATATATGAAAACTATTAATGTAAAAGCCTTAAACTGGGGCTTATTATTATTATTACTGCTATTACTGCCAATACTATTATTATTATCATTATTATTATCACAATTAGTATCAGTAATACTATTACTGTTGTTGTTATTACTATTACTACTACTATTATTACCACTATCATCATCATCACCATCATCAAGAATGTGACGTACATGAAAGGGAATTCTTTTTCAAGAATTGCAGAGGGCTGCATAATAGTTTTGTGAATCAGTAATTAAAACCAACATAATTGAAGCAGTAGCACTGTAATTATTTATCTGTATACCACACTGTAAAGAACTCTATAAGCAGAAGAAAAAACGAACAAGTGAAATCTATTCAGTGAAAAAACTAAAGCTATGAATAGTGAAGCAATACAATTTAACAAATATAATAGATTAGCTTCACTTATCTTAGTTAGGATATGCAGATAACTATAATAATTTCGGCATAAGGAAGTCATTTAACATCAACACCACAAATGTGTTAGTCCGCGCAGCACGTGGGGAAACAGGTGTGACTTCACGCACTGTCAGTTGCAAGAGAGATTTGTCGTTTATGTGTTACACAAGATTGGTTATAATATGTGCTGAAATAGCTTCCGTTTAAAAGAGCAGCTTTAATTTTGGTGTCTATGCATTTACAATCATGTATGGCACCTATTAAACCCAACAATTTAACATTTAGAAAGTTAAACACATGCGTGTGTACCTACAAATCAGACTGATGACTTGTTTTCAAAAAAGAACTTAACTACTTTAGAGCACATTGCACACTTCACAAAATTGTCTACTCTTTCTAACATTGTTTTAGGCTTCTTTCTCTTCCTACAGAGCTTTAATACAGCCAGTTTCTTTGAACTCCTTGCAAACATGCACAACACTGGTTTTCATAAACCGGTGTATTCTGAGGTTAAGTTTAATAATCATTCACAGGTACACACGTATGGTGCTCCATTAGCTTGTGAAATACATTTAACACAATTTGTTTTTCACAATTTTTTAAGTTTTCCCTTAGCGTGTTTTCTGTAACTCTCAGCAATAATTTTTATGTGGTCATGTTATTGTAACTCGTAAATTAGCCACCTATTCCTTAATGGCAGTCTGTTCACGAGTTTGCAATTTAAAATGATTCAACTTTTAGTTGGTGGGGCTTTTCCTGTTCTCACCAGGGAAACATTAATCATAATTGCGAACAGATTTTAAACAGCAGTAACATTAAAAAGTGGTGGATATTTTCTTTTCTTCCTCAGAGTGCTTCGTTCAGGCTATGAGTGTTTGTGTATTTCAAGTAGCTTGTTTATTTGGGCAGCATGACTTTTTCATTCGCATCATTGTACTTTCAGACACAATTATTTATACTGTTTGCCATTGTTACAAACACTGGATTATGTAATCCTTATCACATTACCAAGTTTATGTAAGAATTTACTGTTTAATTACTATAAAATATGTTTATGGAAATCTCACCTTTTCCTTCAGGATAAAGCTCTTCCATAAAATCTCCTTTGGCAGAAAACACTTGTATCCGGGAATCTGCAACTATTATCTCTCCATTTGGTCCAACTGTTACTGAAGAGATAAGATTGAAGTATCCTCTTTGGCTTCCCTTCTTTCCAACCTGTTGGAAATTTAAACATGAATTGCCAAAAGAAGAGAAGCAGGTTACAGGAGATAAAAATAGTGATGCATCAGCCTTAAATGCTGAGATAACCTGGTTATAGCATCTTCCATTAATGTCCCATAAACAGAAACCAGCTGAGGTCACCTATTACATAATTTGATCAGTGCTTCAGACCCTGTTGCAAGACACTGGTAAATAACAACTTAGCATAGCCATTTCCACGCAATATTCTACTGAAGCAGATGGAAAAATAAATGAGGGGTCGGGAATGTAGATGTAACACTTTAAGTGACTAATATGTGTCAAGAAAATTCCTTTAAATTATCTGATGAAACGTACAATCAAATTTTAACAATGATTAAAAAAAGAAACAGTCAATAAATAATAATTATTTCATTTATAAAATTTGATGAAATTGCTCTAAATACAATCCTATTGTTTATAAGCATGCTCTTTTTTTTACAAACACAGAAATATGTTTATGAAGTATATTAAACACAACATGGCTGTCTCTGCAGTTAATTATTTAGCAGTATGCTAACCTCTAAATTTTAAGTCTCAAGTTCAAATAAGAAGGTAATTGCTTTTACATTTTTTAATTGAGAATATTTCCCATTCTCTCTAGCTTCTTTAAGTATAAATTAAAGTGTGATTCAATATTAAAAATCAAGAGAGTCCTTCAGAAGGCAAATGTAAATCAGTAAACATCATTACTAGGGCTAGGATTTTGATGACTTTGCATCTTTATTTTAGCAAGTCTAATTCAAAAATGAGTTGTATATAAATCTTTCAGAGTGAAAGAAGCTAAACTAAGCATATTTGTTAAGGCAGTTTTCTGCATTTTTTATTAATTTTGCGGTATAGTGCATTTTTTAAGGGTTTTATTGCATAATTGTGCACTTTATAGGGGTTTTATTGCATAATTGTGCACTTTATAGGGGTTTTATTGCATTATTGTGCATCTTTATATACTTCAGGCAGTTTTATGGTGTATTTAGGCATTTTGAAATACCTCTTAGGTACATTCTGCCGTTTTTGCTTTTCAAGAGTAAAGGAACATCTCTGTTCTTTATTCTTGATTCTTAGCAATACCACATTAAAACTATACTTAAGTTTCAGGAAACTAGTCAGAAACACTTTCTTCCCTTTCTATAGATTGAAAATGAACTTGTAAAGTTACCAGCTGTAAGTTACACTTAACAAGTAGCAGATAGGCACATTCCTTAGTAGACGACTATCGTGTTCGTTAATATCTTCTGAATAGCAGCTGCAGATTAGGTGTCTTTTACACAGTATAAAGAATTGAGGTCTGGAGTTCATCATGCCTAAAGTATGATGAAGCGGTGATGAAAGCGGTGCACAAGTTAAAGAATTTTATTTCACGTTATGCTTTCAAGTTTTCTCCACGATTGAGAATTTACTTTTCTGTAAGTATTGTGAAGTAAACGTGGCAGCCAAAAAGAAGTTTACTATAGACCAACACATGAAGAGAGAAAAACATTTGTTCACAACTGCTTGAAGGTAAAAACACAGCACACCAAATGTTACTTGGTGAAGCTGGCTCTTCTTCAGGTTCACTTTCTTTGGAGAACCCTGTGAAGGATTAAGTTGTGCAGATATTCCATTGAACGAAGTGAACAATCTCAAGTTACGGGCCTTTCTAGAAGGACATACTGGAAAGTGTTTACCAGATTCTTCAACTTTTAGAAAGAATTACATTAGTAGATGCTACCAAGAACAATGCAAGAGATCACACAAAGTGTCAGGAAAAAAATTTGGGCATGTTGAGAAAGTACAGACTCAATACGCCATTATGTGACAAATGTGGTAAGCCCAATGGATGATTCGGGCAAACAATTGCTACTAAATTGTGAGCAGTTAGAAAAAATACATTTTTCATCAATCAGCAAAATGTTTGTCAGGTCTGTATGTTTGATATATTTCAATAGCATTCCACATGACAACATACTCTTGCTGTTGACCGATGCCGCACTATACAAGGTAAAGTTCTTTACTCCAAGATGGTGCATATAACGTGCCTTGTGTATTTTCCCTACAAAATAAACCAATTGCTTATAGAATATCCTTTTCAATTCGTGTAATTGCATTAACTAAACTGATACATATTAAAATAAAATTTTTCAGTTTTAAGGACATTTTTAAAATTTTATAGGCATTTGTTAAAATAAGTTTTTTAGTATTCTATAGGGCATCAAAATCTTTTCCCCAATCATTACTAATGCCTATGAGCAATGCTTTCCATTATCAAAGCTGCTGATATGTGTAAGTAAGCAGTGCCCATGAAGTGGGCATTGTTGCAATGTCTAGTCACCTGCAGGAGTGCTGCAGAAGTATGCCATTGTTAGTTCAAGCAAGGAGCAACAAATAAGTTACAGATGTGTAGAACATCTGCAGAAATCTTCTAATTGGGAATTGCAGGGTATCATGGCATTAACCATTCATTATTTATGGGATTAAACCGATTAAACTACACTTACCTGGAAAAGAATTTTTCCGTCAGCATCAAAAACGAATACACAACTTAAACCATTATCTGCAACTAGGATATGTCCATAGCCTCGATCAACAGCAACATCTATGGGTTCCTAAAACAACCACAGTTCATTATATAAAAATTGAATAATTTTGTCAAAACACACACATTGTCTTGTTTCATAAAACCAACACCAATACAGCATAAAAAAGCTCACTATGTACCTGAAATGCATTGTGTGAGAATTTGGCAAGTGTTTCTCCATGAACTGGGGACAGTTCAGTGATAGTTTTTGTGCGCCAGTTGACCACTACAAGTCCATTATTAGATACTGCTATGCCAGTACAGCTCCTCCCAGTAAGCCCTTCATTTTCTATATGTCGAATAAATTCTAGATCTGGAGTTAGCACCTGCAAATAAGGATTGAATTGCTTAGCATTCACTCATCAGTAACCAATAGAATAATGAAAATATGTATTATTATGCGACTAGTGTATAATCTGATTGTGATATGCATATATGTTTAGCATGTGAGCAAAAGCTCACGCATCAGTGTTTTTAAAAATGTTACAAATAAAAGATTATACATGAATTACATACATTTTATGTAATTTTAACATTAAAATACATAAAAATAAATAATACATTTGATAAATGAAAAATTATAATGTATCAGAGATCACTGACTTATCATCATCATCATCATCATCATCATCATCATCATCATCATCATCATTCTCCAACATAATGTCATATCGGACGGTGAATGAATGAAATGATGTTCAAATGAGCCCGAGGTCCATAGAGCTGAAGTTACCCAACTTTCGTCTTCTCAGGATAAGGGAAAATCTCGGGAAAAATCTTACCCAGATAACTTACCCTAAGCGAGATTCAAACTCGCAACCTCTTGCACATGAGGCAGACATGCTAACCATCATGCTACCAAGGTGGGCGAGATCACAAATGTGTGATGTAATATGGCTGCTAAGAAGATGTTGCTTCATTTGTTTCAACACTTATAGAGGGAAATAGAAGGTAATGATAAAACTCTTGAAAATATGGATTGTATTCCCCTTGACATTTTGAACGGAACCAGAATGCTGAGAGTTAAATTAATTGCAGAAAAATCAAAAGATTTTGAAGAATACTTCACTGTCAATAGTGCTTCTATTTTTAATATTCATTATATTTGGTATCACAAGCCAAAGAAGCAGCGTGATGATTGAAGAAAATGGCGACAAGACAAGAGACATCCTCTTAGAATTCAACACTGAACTAGGCAATGCAAAGAAAGATTTGAAAAAACTCCTTAAGTTACATACGAAAAGAAGATACGCCGCAGCAGATATTAAATTCCTAAAACTCTGTCTAAAACATAATGTTACGCCAACCTTTGTCCGACAAACGGTAAAATACAATAGCAATCACAAAAAACAAAATTTGGTGGAAAAGTACGTAATTGAATTGGAAATCTCTAAACATTACAGCATCATAAACAAATTAGACAAGGAATTGTATTACCTACACTTAAAGCTATCAAAACAATTAGGGATACACGCATGGCAAAATTATGAAACGCAGGTAAAGGAAAAACTAAGTATATTCATGATCACGAAAAACGAGAAACTTAAAAAGAAGTTAAAACAGTTAAAAACACGTCAGGTTGGATGTTTTCAACAATATAAAAGCCGGGATATCAAACAACAAACAAACGTAATTAACCTGTCGCAACAACAGTTCACAACCCAAGAAATGAGATTACTACAAAAAGGTTTCAAAACCTGCGTCAATTTCTCACAGAATAAAGACGATTTTATCACGGACATTGAAATAGCCACACATAACCTAAAAAATGAAGATGCATTAAAAGCAAAAATTGAATGCCTAGGGGTTTTAAAACATTTACGCCCAATACAGAACTACAACAACAACAAAAAAATAATAGAAAACCTTAACAAGAAACCAGTGATATTTCTAAAAGCGGACAAAGGAAATTCCCTAGTTATTATGGAAATTGAGGAGTACAACCATAGAGTCAACCTTCTTCTGGAATGTAATGACTATGAAGAAATTCCGAAAAATCCTTTAAACTTATATACCACGTCAATCAATAAAGCTTTATCAGTCACAGAAACATTAACAATATCGGAAAAATATATCCTAAAACCCTCTAACCCCATTTTGCCAAGGTTATATTGCCTACCAAAAGTACACAAACAGGACAATAGCATGAGACCCATCATTAACGGCATCAATTCACCTACCTACCATATTGCTAGGTGGCTAGTAAAAAAACTGAATACTTACAAAAAATTCGAAAGCTTAGGAATTGAGAACTCTTTGGAACTCATAAAAAACCTGCAAAATTACTCTATCCCTGAAGACCACATTATGGTGTCTTTCGACGTTAAAACTCTGTTTACCAGCATCCCGGTGGAAAAAATACCCTTACTTATTAAAAAATGGTTGACTCCGACTACAGTTGACCCCATTGAAATAAAGGACATCATTAACCTTACAGAAATTTGCACAAAAAATAATTACTTCTCATTTAACAACAAATTCTACAGACAAACAAAAGGACTAGCAATGGGGAGCCCACTATCACCGTTTTTAGCAAATATGTACATGAGCTTTTTTTGAATCTCATTTAGTTAAAGCCTTTCCACATATATTCAAATTTTGGAGAAGATACGTGGATGACATTTTCGCTATAATCCCCCAGAAACAAAAAGACGACTGTCTAAAATTACTGAATCTACAAGACAGCCATATAAAATTTACAATTGAAATAGAAGACAACACATTACCCTTCCTGGACCTCAAAATTACTAGAAATATAGATGGTATAAAATTTGGTATACATAGAAAGCCCACACATGTAGACAATTACATCAAGAAAAACAATTGCAACCCAATTTCACACCAACTGGCAGCATTTCGAAGCTTGATACATCGTTTATATAATGTCCCGTTAAGTAAAGAGGAATTTCTGAAAGAACAACAACACATAGAAGAAATTGCAATATTAAATGGATTCAACCCAGCCACCGTTAGGAACATGTCAAAAAATGCAAAAAAACTCAAGATAATTTCGCAAACCACTACATTAACACCACTCACAAACAACTGGAAATTTAAGAAATTCACGTACCATCCCTGGGCCTTCAGAAAATTTGAAAAAATCTTCAAGAAACTAAACATAAAACTAGCACCGCAAAACCAATACAGTTTAAAAAACCTGCTTAATAAGCCACTAAACAATACCATCCCATACAATAAAAAATCGGGGATTTACCAGATCAACTGTAATAGTTGTGACAAAAGCTACATAGGGAACACAAAGAGAAATTTGGATATAAGACTTAAGGAACACCAAAGAAACATAAAATTAAAACAAATTGAAAAATCTGCTGTGGCACATCATTTTTGGACTGAAAACCACAACATCGGCCTTAATATAAAACTGTTAAAATCTATTAATTCACCAATAGAACTGAATATTTGGGAAAAAATATACATCATCAAAAACAGTAATAAAGTTATTAATTTCGAAATACCAGCATTGAATGAAGTGTTAAAGCTCTGCAACCCTAACACCAGATGGCAGCAGAATAGAGACAACAGAGAAAAGGAACAAGAGGATAACGTCAGTCACCCAATGGCTGAAGATGGGATCGAATGGTCCTGAAAACATTTCCGCTTAAAAAAGCAGTTAGTAGTGAAGGTGTGTGTAAATAAGTGACTCAAAATAAAAAACTCAAACTTGAAGAATACTTCACTGTCAATAGTGCTTCTATTTTTAATATTCAAATCAAAAGATGTTTACAAAAAAGAATATGAAAAGTTTTATGGATGGAGAATGAGGTGATTCTTGTGTTTGAGCAGAGGAACCTATGGACCAGACAGGGTGAAGACCTGGAAGCAGATGGTCAGCCAAGCACCAAGTATGATAGGAAGATGATATGAAATGCAAGCAAAATCGATGATTGGAAAAGTGATAATGAAGCAACTGGTGGAATGAGTGGCAGGGGAACTAGAGAACCTGAGAAAACCATCTTTGTGCCGATTTGTCCACCATGAATACCACATGCGGGTCCCTGAGAAACCTGGGCCTACGTTCTAACCTCTTGGCCATGGTGCCACCCCCCAGATGACAAATTCCCCAAATGACTCCTATTTTTCCCAGTAAACCACAAGCCTTCCTCAAATTCATTTAGAGACAATACACCCCAATAGTAAATAGAAAATTCCATATTTTAATACTTACTTTGGCATATGCCTAACATTTAGCTTATCGGTCATGCTGTTCACAGCCACACACAGGTGCAAACATATACAAAAATGACTTTCTGGTGAAATCCTGATGTAAATTTTCTGGAGATCACAATTCTTCGTCCACTGACCATAAGAATGTAGCAGAGAAAATAAAATGAATGAAAGAAAAGATAGGAATACACACACACATTTACACAGAAATAAATTAGTGAATTAAAATTCACTTTTGAATTTTGAATGAAACTCAAGTCTTCTGTACCTTAATCCTTGAATTTCCAGTATCTACAACATAAACAGTTCCGCCATCACTGTCATCAACTGCAATGGCAACAGGTTGAAGAAATTCATCCTTGCCTGAACCTCGTGAACCATATATTGCCACTGGGTTGTTGTGTTCAGTCACATCAAAAAATAGTGGACAGTCTTTAATTGGTCTCTCAAACACAGAAACTTTTAACACATATCTTCCGGGATTGGGAGGACGAAATTTTATTCTGTAAGTACCATCTTCTACATCCTCAATGTGGGATTCAAGGGCTGATGATTCACCTCCAGAAATATTCAGTGGAAGAACTTCTACAGTCACAGGGTCACCTCCTGTTGTCCGAGGATCACCATGGTAATCAACCTGCAAAATACGTGTTAGCTTTTATAATTCCATCATTGTGGTATGCACAGTATGTAATGTGAAACCAATGACCAAGCAGAAAAGTATTTTTAAAAACCAAAATATATTATATTATGCAATTTAAGAGTTTGTATTTACTTTTTCCATTTATCTCTACAATTATTTGCAGTAGTTAATATTGGTACATAGAATCTAGTTTTAAGAAATGGTGGCTTAGCCACTGGATATGCCATGACAATAACTGAGGTTGAGACTAAAGAAAATTCTATACTAAAAATGGTACAACAGTATTATGCTAGTTTGTATATGGTATTAAACATTAAAAAGACAGCCAGGATGAATTCCGAGTTTAAAAAGAGCTTCACAAATAGCAAAATCATAAATACAGAAATAAATGGAGAAAAATAAACAAATTACAGTAATTATTATTTATTTATGCCAACAAACTTACTGTTGGTGTTTTTAAACACACAAGCTGTGTGTGGGCAATGTTTGAGAGGTAGAACTGGAACTCAAAAATTCAATACCACAGCTGGGATTTGAACCACAGACCCTCCGCTTACTAGGCGGGTGCTCTAACCATTAAGACAAACTGCCAGAATGACATTGAATTCTCAAACCAGTTTGTATTTTTCCCTGGTAAACCACAAAGGCAGTCTCAAAGGGGGGAAGAAGAAGGAGAAGAAAAAGGAAAAGAAGAAGAAAGAAGAAGGAGGAGAGGAAGAAGGAGGAGGGGAAGAAGTAGTAGAAGAAGTAGTAGTAGAAGAAGTAGTAGTAGAAGAAGTAGTAGTAGAAGAAGAAGAAGTAGCAGAAGTAGTAGAAGAAGAAGAAGTAGCAGAAGAAGTAGTAGAAGAAGTAGTTGAAGAATTTGAAGAAGGAAGGGAGGAAGAAGAAGGGGCAATACGAAGGAAGAGAGGATGAAGAAGGGGGAAGGAAGAGAGGATGAAGAAGGGGGAAGGAGGAGAGGAAGGAGCAGAAGCAGATGAAGAAATGGTTATTATAGCTATAATTTGAATGAAAAGAGTATGTGCTTGAATTTAAGTAGCTATGAGTATCTGACTCAGCCAACAAACACTATGCTTCCCAGTGTCAAGAAAATTCCCATTATGTCCCACATGTCCAAACAAAAGCTGTACTCTGTAAATTTCACTTACTGTGTGGAGCACGGCTATAGTTTCCAGTTGTGCAACAGCTACACAATCGATTGATGCTGTACACAAACTGGGAAACGTTGTGCTAGTCCGAACACGACCCAGACGTGATAACGCTGTCTCAAGCTCTGCGTAGCTGCTGTTATGAGAAAAGTCACAGGTAAGGAATGCATTCTCGCGAGGTTCCCCTAATGTTCCTGCAGCATCTAACTTTTCACTCAAACTACTGATGCGCTGAGTGATGTTTCTCACTTCCACTTGATACTGCAACCCCTCGCATTCACGTTCCACCTGCAACAATCAGATAGAATTACTCGACATGGTAAAGTACACAAGACAGAAGGAATAAAAATAAAAACAAGGTATCCATTTATGCCTTGAATGACAAGCCAGTTTTATAACATCGGATACTTTGGGTGCCTTATTTCTACTTTCACTTTATCATGTTCTGTGTTTGATAATAGACATCATGGTCATCATCATAATTTGTTTATTTTTTTAAATCCAATGTAACATGAAATATTTTCATGGTGAAATAAAAATACTTTTCTTTTTATACAGACCACATAACCTTCATTATTTAAATATAGAGCATTCCATTTCAAGCACTCAACAATGACCTTAAATTTCACCTTAGACCAAAATAATTTCTATAGAGCACATGTCCTCAGCCAGTCATCTATGAAACATGAACAACATTTCAGTTTCAAACAAATGGAGTGTTTAGAAAAGTAGAATCAGAACTGAAAAGTTCAGTGCCACAGCTGGGATTTAAACCATGGATCTTCCACTCTGTGTGTGGCTGCTACCCCTGGGCTGCCATGGCAACATGAGGGTATGGCACTAAATTCCCAAACTGATTCACACTTCCCAGTAGACCACAAGGAAATTTCAAATTTGAGACCACGTACTGCAATGGCGACTTAGAACCGCAAGTACTTGAGTTCTAGGCTTTAAGGTATTTATTATAGTTTTCTGATTCTACATTTCGAAGTTTGCCTACACATGTTTGTGTATGATACAACAATCAATTAGCATTGATTGGCTTTATACAGTAGAAACCCGCTGATCGAAAGTCCAGAAATCTGAAATTTCAAATAATCCATAATTAGAAAACAATAAAAAGCTTATTTGTAGTGTAGATAAAGCATTTTTATTACAGAGTGAGTGGGTGAGTGAGTGTGTGAGATTGACAACAATGTCATTTGGGCCCATAGGCAAACAATAAAATTAAAATGCACTCACAGGTTTAAAACTTTGAAGAGTAAAAGAGAAGGTTAAAATACTGAGCAAATAAAACAGGAAAAAATGTAGAATGTAAGAAAGTTAAGACCATAGAGTTGGAAAAATCTAAAAAGCCCCTAAAACGAAAGGACAAGTGTCACTAAAATCTCAACAGATTAAAATACCACAAAAATCTTAAAAAGCTAAAATGCCTCAAACTAACTGACAAGTCAGACACTGAAAAACATAGTTGGTTAAAATACTGTAAAACAAATCTTAAAATGCCAAAAAGTACCTAAACTATAATACAAGTCAGACTTGCTTAGCAAAGCCAATATGGGCAACAAACCACAGCACCTTAGAGATAGATACTGGATCATAGCCCAAAATTGAGGTAATTGTACACCCCAGGACAATGGACTGGCACTCACGAGTGTATTGTGGACAGCTGTAAGGACATGGGCCACAGAAAGTTAAATGCTGCACATTGGACAGACAGGTGCCAGGTCCCCACGCAGTGGTGCACCCAGGGCTGTACACTGTCCTTAATCGCCTGCAGTTGAGTGTTGCTTCCCAAGACTGCTGCCATACAGCTGGTAGACAGAAGTTCCGCTGCACATCTGTGTAAGGCAGAGTACGGGTTGAGAATTCTGACATGCAACATGCAGACTTAGCAGCTGCTTCTGCCTCCTCATTGCCCGTTTTTATTATAGAACTGACAAACTTATTATTGAAATTCAACACATCGTAACAAAATATTTATTGCACAAAAAGTTTTGTTGAACTTTGCTATAGGCAATGCACCTGTACATAATGCATTTAGTCACTACTAAACAACATTTTCACATTTACTTAGGAACTGTACCTTAACTGTCACATGTTTACGGAGCAGTAATTTTCACTTTACTTGCAAAATCGGTAATGTTCTTCTGCCATAAAGAAGCAAACCTGCTTGAAGATGCGATGTTATGCAGCGTCATATGAACACCACATCATTTGGTGTGGCAGCAGCATGCTGTTCCAGATAGCATAATGCCAATTCAAGGGCATCTGCAGCATTAAGATGTGACACAACATCCTTAGGAAATTCCCTTCATTTCCAAATCCAAACTGACAACACCCATAATTAATTCAGATTAGCAGAGTTCTACTGTATATGGAAACTATAATAAAAAAAAATTATGCATAGTCTGTGTGTATTAGAACTTCAACTTCCGTTCTACCACTATTATGGCATCAGGGATTTACCTCAGATCGTCTGGGGGGCTCATATTTTCCTTTTGAATCTGACTTTACTTAAGATGGGGGATTAGCCCAATGCTTAAGGTCCCTGTTTTATCCCCAGGGTACTTGGGTAGATCCTTAGTTCTTGAGGTAGGGATTGGGCATTTCCTCCCAACCCTGAAAGGTTTTAGTTTTCCTGCCAATACTTGGGTGGCTGTTTGCAGTGGTTGCCCACTGAGCGATGGGGTTGCCACTTCCCTATACCAGTATGTGTTAGAACAATCAATTATTATTGACTGGCCTGATATATGGCAACTGGAGTAAGTGTTCCTTGTAAATAAGTTAAAATGAAATATTTAAATATAAAAATTTATTTTTAAAACAGTATTTACCTTATTTTTCTCAGCTTCAATGAGGGCCAATTGTTCCTCAAGTACTTTTCTTTTTTCTTCACATGCTGTACCAACTGATGCAACCATGTCTTGTCGCCTATGTTCCAGGAGTGCTGCCACTTCCTGGAATGTCCTGTTCACCTGCTCCAGACACTGTTCTGTTGCCAGGTCCAGCCTGTGCAATTCCTGAGTCACAGCATCCTGAGCCTGTGTTAGCTACAATCAAACATTATGCATCATTAATACTCCTGCTGCTTCAACACCAACAGCTGTTCTCTACAGTCTCGTATTTTTATTTTCTCTGCCTTGAACCTAATAAGAAGACAAAGTACTGTGTTTCACCCAAAACTTCAATACCAAAATTACAGAAAAATTAGTATATAAGGGATCCAATCAGAAAATTGGGCAAAATGATAAAAAATTACTTTATTAGGCTTTTTAACTTATTATGTACAATTCTTTAGGAACATTTGAACATACTCATTATTGGAATAAAAATGAGAGTTGTGATGATTTAAATAAGCTTGAGCAAATATGGTGGCATATTTTAAATTTTTTAAAAAAATATTTCTCATTTTTTCCCAAAGCATTCTTTTTCTCTCTCATTTCGATCCCAGCAATCACATGTGGAATTTGTGGTGGATGAAGTGGTGCTGGGGCAGATTTCCTCCGGGTTCTCTGGTTTCCCCCGCCATCTCATTCTACCAGTGCTCCATCTTCATTCCATGCATCATCAGTGTCACCGCCTGCAGTGTCATATAGCAGGCATTAAACACTACCCCAAAAAAAGTTTTGTTTACATTCAAAGCACACGCCAGTCGCATGTTTTGTTTACATATGAGGCATTACTGGCCTGGAAGCACACGCTGGTCATGTAAAACACAGGTTGTTGGCATGTAAAAGGACTAAACCCATTAGCTCAGCATTGTCATTTACATTGTGACAATAATCAACATTTTCACAAAACAATTAAAACCTACCGAAACAAAACTTAGATGAAGGTGTAAGAAATGTAAAATACTATCAGCTAGGTTATTCTGGCTGAAGCAATACCTTCCACCCTGTATAATCACAATTTCAAGATAGAATGAAAGTATTATCTCTTGTTCTGCACAGTGGTTTTTCCCATCCCATCTTTGTATACACTCCTGACTAATAAAAATTGAAATTACAAGAATATGCAACTCTCCCACTCAGAACTGGGTGACTTGGTTAGTTAGGTGCTGGCCTACTGATCCCAAGCTCTTGGGTTCAAATTCAGCCTAAACCAATGGTTTTTAAGTGTGCTTAAAAGTTACAGCCTGATGTCAGTAGATTTAATGGCGTGTAAAAATTCCTGCAGGATGAAATTCCAGCACACCAATGGCACTGATATGATTCTGGCAATTCAGTGTTACTAACAAACAAAATAATTGTTTTTGTTTCCCTAACCAACTGAACCATCCAGACCGACTCTCATGTAAATATGCCAATCATATGTTTTAACAAAAAATTGTTACAGCCAGTTTTAAGAAATCCAAAATCCATATAAAAGATAGTCCAGTGTGAGGGGGCACATCCTTGCTTTCTTGAAAATCTTCTTGTTGCATTCTTGGAAGATGGAGCTACACTGTATTTTTCAGAATATGTTAGACCTATCCCACTCCTCTGTCTAAGGCATGTGACTTTCAGGTTTGGGTTTACAATGTTTGTGATTGAGAAGTATTGAGGAACCAGAAGACGGCCATGTTGCCTTTCACTCTGTTCATGAGGATTGCCTTTTGTTTGCTAGTGGCAGGGGGAGCGGTCCTCCTTTGGGGAATGATAACTTGCCATAATGTTAATTAATATTTTCTTACAACTTTTTTTAATTCCTATATATATATTTTTTTCATTTCGTAGGAAAACTATTAATTTTTTAAACTTTAACTTCAGAATGAATATCTAGAACATTCATTCATAATACGTGTCTGCTAAAACCACTAGGAGAAAATAAGCTTACCAAAGATAAAAGAATTTTACTGTCAAAATCTAATAAGATGTACACAAGATTATATTGAAGATTCTAGTAAATGAACTTACAATTTCTCTGTCTTATAATAGCAGTACAAGGTTTTGTCATTTAATTTGTCTGCAAAACTAATGAAGTGCAGTTAACACCATTATTATTCCTTTTTCGAATGCATTACACAACAGTTGGCTAATAAGTAAGCAATAATCAAAGAACCTCACAATTTAATAAAACCTTGTTTGATTAGAATTTTAATGAATTAATATTTGTTTTTTCTTCCTAGATTTAATTATCTTATCCACCTTCAAAATGGTCAGTTTTATATGTCTGTGTATTTATTTTATATTAGTATAAGTACTCTGAATATTCGTAAATGCACAAAATAACAATTTGCTTTGAAACAGGTGATATCTAAAGCACGCCATTATCCCCCACAATCTCTAAGATTTAAACAAAATAAGCTCTTTATCTTTTTGAAGTAATTCTCTTTTACTTTCCTGGGAAAGAACACATTTTTGCTGGTTGGATTTATTCAGAGTATCCCTTCTTACCTTTGATATACATTCATTTGCCTTGTAGAGAAGTATCTCTGACATGCGTTTGATGGCTATGGAGAAAGGAATGATTGTGTGTTCACAGCTTGTTCCTGTTGTACTATGGCTTCCACCAGTACATAAAGTACAAAATACTGTGTCACATGTTTCACAGAACAGCAGCTCCTGTAACATGAGTAAAGTTTGTTCAATGGAAATCTTACATTTGAACTAACAGTGTACATTTAAAACAAATTTTGCCGTCTCTCAACTACAAAAAAGAAAGAAAAAAAAAACTGAAAGCATAATCTTTCCGATATGACTATGCCCACCTCCAGGCAATTTATCTTCCATTTGTATTAAAATTAGATCACTAAGCACTTTCATTTTTTTTTAAGGATTAAGAAATCTCGTAATTTAAAGAAACTGCCTTTTTTGGTGCATAAGTATGGGATGGGGGGCAGGAAGAAAACACTGCACTACTGGTCAAATTTTAAATTTTGTAGAATTAAATTAATTTAATTGCTAGGCATTCATCTATATATAATTAAAATTAAAGCTATAATGAATATGTTTCTGATGATTTTCAGTTTTTAATGAATGGGCTACTCTCATAACATAATTTTAAAATTTTGTGTATGTATGCTTGAATGTGTGTGTGACTTTTTCACACAAGAATAGCCAAAAGACATCACTAAACTTGGTATATAGGATTGCTTAGCTCCCTTCAGAGAACATGCTACAGGACATCTTGAATTACTTTCCCTAACGGGGAGGTTATAACATACAGAAAGATTTTAAAAAATCAAAAGATCTCACTTATTATTAATTTTTTTAATATACAATAAATTTTATAAGCATAATATTACTGGCTCTGTTATTTACAAAAGTAGTACAGAGTATATATTTAAAAAAATCACACCAATTTTTCCAAGTGCTTTATTCATGTGTACAAATCTGCTACCAAACAGTGCAGTTCCAATTACACCACAAGCATAAGAAAGAAGCACTAACATGTGTTTTAATTTTTATTGACGCTAAGTAAATCGGTTTTGTTACCAGTTTTTGGAATATCAGATATCGTTTAAGTTACATGGAGAGAGGGGAAATGCACAACAGAGAGGTTGAGGGGAAAAAGAGAAGGAAAGAAAAATCTCCATATTTAATGCAATAACATGAGCAGAGTCCACTTGTATTTAATATTTTATTACTAATCTCCAACATAGAAGAGGATTCCACAAAAAGAGAAAAGATAATGGTTTTATCTTCATTCATGAGGAAAATAAGATCACATTAATAAGACTTTGCATATATTAAATGATCAATGATAATCATTAATGCTACAAGTCGGCTATGATATAAGTGTACTTGGAGAAAGGTGCCACTGTTTTGTAGACAATGCATAATGTTATCAAGGCTAGCACTCAGAGGAGAATGAGGGGAAAGGTGACACTTGAAATGTACAGTTGCACAATGAAAACTGTACTACATTTGCAGGCCTTAGCCTCACCAGGAAATGCAACTTGGAACTGTGGATGTTTTCTTTACCTCACTGCACTTCCAATGCCCTGCCCACTTTTTCCATAATTGTTTAGCTCCTCTTCCCACCAAATGCACTTACATCCAGGCTAATTAGTAAATATTGCAGAAAGCTGAATCAAGTATTATATTCCTACAATATTAAATATGCCTGGAAAAGTTAAAAATTTATTAAGTGTAAAGCTCTACCTTAAGGACATGCATAACTGAAATTTCATGAAAATGAGAAAAAATAACCTTTTGATTTTAATCCTGTAAAATAATTGAAACATTCCTAAATGTGAAAAATGTAATTTGCTTTCGAATGCCATTTTTAAGTGCTGTACTGCATGTTTAAAAGCTGTGTAGATATTAATGTGAGCTATGAATTCAAATCCCTATCACTGTTTTCTCACTAATCATATTTTCAGTATTTTTATTCCTGTAAAATGTTCCTTGTGGAGCAGTTTTTGTATTGACCCATGTTCAGAAATCTAAGTTTAAAAAATACCTAGTGCTATTAGTTCAGAATTTGAAATTTTCAGTCATACATACCCTTAAAGCAAAAAGTAATTATACAGAACGTTTACTACAAAACTTGGCCCACAGGCACATGGCCCATCTCCCAGACATACTGCATGACTTGGCTGGCAGTTGCATGGTCCACCTGTCAGTCACACATGCGTGGATGTCAAATCAAATCTCAAATCACATTAACAATTATCAGAATAAACCAAAAACATGCCTTGTCACAGGAGATGTTGGAAATGCTGTCGATCTGCATCAATACATCTACGGCATCTTCTGAGGAAATTTTTATTCACGCGCATTAGTTCAGCATTAATTTCTCTCGTGATATTTTGCTTTAATTTTGTCTTGTGGAAGGCACCTAAGAGATTTTTGAGGTGACTGTTTTAACCTTTTTCTAATTTTGTCTAATTTCTGTCCCATAAGTACATGCTGTTTTGCCTTTCTTTTCCTATCACGAGTTGATCCCATCTCCCTGAATTTATTTACACACAAATGAATGGTATCTCTACTCGGAACATGCATGCCAGGAAATTGCCTTACAACTTCCGTATTAGATGATGTAAGCACTTATGTATCATACATATACATTCTTTGTTGTACTTGTACTGCAATCAATTCATTTTGAAAACACTTCAAGGAAAACAACACTCCTGATATTCACATGTGAACTGGACTAGAACCTAGAACAGCACTACCTAACAGAAGTAACACTGATGCGCGTGTGATGATCAGCACGCACATGCAGGGAAATGCAATGAAGTCATGTGGGCTGTGCACCTGAAGGCCAAGTTTTGTAGTAAAGATGCTGTATAATAACACATCAAATTTAACAGTAACACCTTCTTGTCTCAGTTAACAACAGTAGATAAGATTTTACCTGATTAATATGCACTGAGCATTTGGGAATGACCTCTCTCCTTTGCCTCGACATCAAGTCCAGCAGCTGGTTAACAAGGAAGGATGGAGGGAGAGCACTAACTCCACCACGAGGAATATTGATAAGTTCTCTACAAATGGGGCAGCGAAATGAACCTGTATCTCTTGTCTGGGATGCTGCTATCCGAGTCAGGCAATGCAGACATACTGTATGTGAGCACGGAAGCAGTTTTGGTGTGTGTTCACTTCCATCATACATACCTGAAGAAAATAATAATAATACAATCTAGAAACATAACTAGAAAAAATAAATTTAATAAAATTTATTCATAGAAGTTAAAGAATATAAATAAATGAATGAAATATTCAAGGGAGTAAAATAATAATTTCATACTTCTTAAAATTTGGATTATTACATAGGTGAAATTTACAAACTCTGTAATTGTTTCCTTTTATTCCTTTAATTTTTACTTCCTATAGAACTACACTTCTGATTGCATTCAATCAAAAAAATTGTTACTGAGGTTTCACCAGAAGTATATAGTTTTAAGATTCCCTGAATTATTATTATTTAGATCAATTTTTACAATGCATTGTACATCTTCTGGCAGCCAGATGTTTCATATAAATTTACACATTACTTCTATAACAATAAATTTTGCTCCCTAATTGCCAAAAACCATTCTTGTTCACCCATTGTTCTTCTGTTAACTGTCTCCCATTGCATCCAAAATTCCATGTTTTCATGTTACTTTAGGTCGGCCTGTTTTTTTCCTTCTTGTTGGAATCCATTCATAAGTAATTTATCGTATTCTATCTTCCTGCATTCACATTACATGCCCAAACCATATTAACCGTTTAGTCAAAATATCATATAGGATATTTTGTTTTATATCCATCTTCCCTCTTATAATATTGTTTCCAATCTCTCTTTTTGATATCCAAGCGGATCATCTCCAATAATCCATTTCTAAAGCTAAAAATGTATTTTATACATGGCTTTTATAACCTGAATAAATAAATAAATAAATAAATAAATAAATAAATAAATAAATGTACTTCTACAAAAAGATTGTGTGTGTTAAGTATGTTGACAACATAATTCATGTATGAAAATTCAAATAAAATACCTAATTTCCAACAAAATTCCCCTTATCCCAACCTACCCTTCACATAAAAAAATTGTAGTTTATTTATTTATGAAAAATGACTAACAACATTGATTCAAATATTGTATGTTTAAGATATTTGAATGAATGATAAAATTATATATTGGATTTTCAGTGATTCAGAATGGATGTTTCATAATTTTGTATAACTTGTAAACTATAGGAAAGACTAAAAATTAAAACACACAAAAAATATGAACTCTTGAAAACACACAAGTTGTTTGAAATAATTTTGGATCATTGATTCCAGAGACATTTATTATTAGTTTGAACTTTTCAATAACTTTTAAAGTGATGCTGTCATTCAGTTTGGTTCTTACAATGCCTTGGACAGAGAATGGAATATCAATGCTTCTGTTCTTTAAGATAAATTTAAATTTAACTTTATTTTCTTTAGGTAAATGCAGAAATTAATAGATGTAACTTACAGAGACAAGTGCCACAGGTTAAGAAACTTTCATTGAAGTCCTCGTAGTTGATGGAGACAGTCTCCACCAGGGTGGAGCTCATGCTCACCATCCTCTCCCCAAGTCGTGTCCTGAAAGCACAAAAATTGTCAAAGTTCAGCATCATTTATATGACAACAATTAATACATTACTTAGAGCTATGTTTCCTCAAACCATACTCAATAACAAATCTCATTTGTTGTACTCCATGACTTTCTTTACTCTTGTACTAACCATTCCTTCAAATTCCTATTCCCTTAGTTGAGATAAACATATTCACGAATTATTTATTTTCTTGTAGGTACAAGGAAAATATGGAAATACAGTAGGCTTTGAGCGATAGTCAAATCTTTTAAAGCTTTGAGATTCCGTTCTCTCTGCATGGTTAAGATATAAAAAAAATTAATCTCAATCTTCCATTTGACGAAAGTTTTAAGTTTTCCAAAACTCACACAAATAACAGGGAATATCTCTGAAATGGTTCACTCTACAGAAAAAAAATATTTGGGTATAAATTGTATGTTTTAGCAAGATATACATTTTTTGTATATTAAGATTTGGCTTATTTCTTACGGTTTATCAGTTATGCAGAAGTAATCAAGAGTAAAAGGATCACATAGGCTATAGCTAGAAAATTCTAAATATATATTTTGTTTACCATAAAATATCTGAAACATATGACATTTTAATCAGTCATTACAGCCATTTTCAATAAAATCAAAATTTTCGAAAAATTGTCCAGTAAAGGGTAGTTTAGGGTAGAGGAGTTGTCTTAAAAATATTCGTGTCGCATCCTTAAAAACCATTAAACTTAATTCCCAACTTTGGTTTTTAGCCGACTTTTCGTTTTTGAGTTATGCTGCCCACAGAGAGACACTATACACACAGACCTTTTTCTAAAAATGCTTTCTTTAGATTCAGGGGCCCTCAAAACATATTTGCGGTGAAATCTTAACATTGAAATTTTGGGTGGAATATAATACTTCCTCTACTTACTATACGTAGTAGAGAAAGTAATAAAAACCAGTAGGAGTTATAAATAGTACTTAAGATTGGTAAGTTTGCTTACAAGAGCAATACTTAACATAATTTTCAAAAAAGGTACAAACGATAAAACTGCTAAATAATATTCGTCACACCAAGTGTAATGTGATTGTTACAAAATATGCATGAAAAATTGTAAATTACTTTTAGCCTGCAAATGTTTTATTTCAACAGAAAAATACATTTTCCACGCTTTGTCACATAGTTTAAATAATTATAGCAAGCCTTACTGAAATGTATGATAGAACAAGTCTTCTTCACTTTGTTTCCTTAAGCACCTGGTTTCCCCACAATTTAAGAGGTTTTTTTTTTTTTTTTCCCAAACCATAATTTATGATCGAGTTACAAGATTACTGCAGTATCTGAATAAGCAACCTCTCATACTTACAGTATCTCTCAGCCACTTTCATGTCTTCGTTATGAAACTGTATGTCATTTTCAGTTTCTTTTATTGAATATTTTATCTTTACATAAAAATATAATAGTTTAGTTGTTGATTCTATTTATTGAGTACGTACATTTATTTAGTTTAATACATTTCTTTAAACTGTTAAATACACTTCTTCACTGTACTTCTTCAGTGATTTCTTTTATAAACCCCTGAACCTTTTGATACCTGATGTTATAAATTACTGTACCTATTTGATTTTCACATTAAGTGAATAATAGGTAAACATACAAGTTATTTTCTTTCATCATAACATAAATATAGGTTTGTTTTAGTTTAGTACAAAATTTAGAATGGAATTAGTGTTCAGTATGTATTTTCCCTGTTAAGACATGTGTAATTGTGTAAAGGTTGTTTTCACACCCCCACCCCCCAGTAATAGCAAAGCAGCACTCAACATTTTGGTTCACAACAGCTCGGCAACTCAGCTTATCGATAAAGTGGAGGTCGATATTGCACATTGAATAATTTTCACAGCGAAAAGTCTAATATGCACAATATGAATCGAACAAGCCGTGCCCGGTAACGAGAAAGTTAAAACTTGGCCAAGTCTTCTTTCTCGTTTCCGGGGCCCGGGCAAGCTTCACAACTCCTGTTTGAATACATGTATTTCAAATCCCTCGGCAGTCGTGAACCAGCTCAAGCGCGGTTAGATCATTTTTCCACTCTTTAGAGAGATATATAATGTTTCCACTGTTGCTTTAAGT
This sequence comes from Tenodera sinensis, assembly GCA_030765045.1. Classification (NCBI taxonomy): domain Eukaryota; kingdom Metazoa; phylum Arthropoda; class Insecta; order Mantodea; family Mantidae; genus Tenodera; species Tenodera sinensis. The sequence continues at coordinate 21,173,643 of CM060967.1, read as the reverse complement.
TAATATTGTTCAATAGGGTATTATAATAACTACTATTATAATAATATATAATGTATTAATTTTATATTCTAGTATATTATTATTATTATTATTATTATTATTATTATTATTATTATTATTATTAAACAGACTGGCTCATATTTGCTTCACAAGGAATAGACGAACTAAAATGTTTTACTAAGTTTTACTCAAGATATTAGCCCCCAAATAAAATAAAGCTCTTTTTTTCTTTTTTCCAGCAAATTGTAGTTTGTAGGTTAGATATTTAACATTTTTAATTGTGTGCGCCAGCAATAAAAATGATATAATACGGGTCACGGAGTTTCCTAAATGTCTAACGCAGAAGCCGAGGCTTCACGAATAAACCTTCAAGAGGTCACAGAAAGGCCGAAAATAACATCTTGTCATGTTCCTACAGAGCGAACAGGATGACACGTAAGGGGACAGAAATATATCAATCAACGTAATGGGAAATTTATTTATGGTCATTTGATGTGACAGCGGAAGGACAGCGAGGAGAAATGAAATTTGGTAGTTCGCCACGTTGGGTTTGTCATTCCCGAACGAATAATCGATGACATTCAGATTGACATTTTCCTTTTTGTGCAATGTTGTCATAAGCGAAACCTTGAAACGAAAGTTCCATAACTGATACAAGGTCAGAATACGAGCCCTACCTTGAATCTCTTCTGGGATTGCATCGTTAAACAAACACTCGTGTGTTTTTCAAACAACCGAACTTTCCACGGCGTAATGGAGAATAAACATTGGCGCAGAAAGCGGCCCTGAAGCGCTGGGCCTTCCAGCTTCCTTTGATTATTTTCTTTGTTCCAAGTATACGACTACGTAATTCGTTCCAAGGATCGTTCACACAAAGCAAACAAGAATGCTGCACTTGCGCAGCTGCATATCCACCTTCCTGGATTAAGTGAACATGATGCAATTATTTCGGAATGTCGTAGGCTTTAGTTGGGGTCCAAAAATATCACGACAGAATTACACATTTTGAACTAGGTCCTTTCCAAGAAAGCAGTCACTGCTGAGCTTCAGGAAAGCAGTTTTCAAGTTGGTAAACGAAACCAAGTCCTTCACAACATAAAAAAATCCGACTCGTTGCACTTGCATGACTTTCTCTACTCTTGTACTATTCTCATAAACCCTTATTCCTCTTTCATACTAGTCGAGATAATATTTTCAGAAATTGTCTTATTGCTTATTTTCTAGTAGGTACAAGGGGAATATGGGAATACAGTAGGCTTTCAAATTCCGTTCTCTTTGCGCGGCCAAGATATAAAAAAGTGAACATCTCCGAAATGGTTCACCCCACAAAAATATGCATCTGGTCATAACTTGTGTTTTAAGGATATCTATATTTTGTGTATAAAGATTTGGTCTATCTCTTACGGTTTACCAATTATGCAAAAGTCATCAAGAGTATACAGGAGTAGATAAGCCTTAGCCAGAAAATTCAAAATATACATTTCATGTGCCATAAAAATATATTAAACATATGTCATTTTAATCAAAATCGTTAGAGCCATTTCTGAGAAAATCAAAATGTTTTAAATAAGTTCCATGTAAAGGGTAGTTTAGGGGGGGGGGGAATTTTCTTCAAAACCTTCGTGTCACATCCTTGAAAGGTATTAAACTTAAATACTAACTTTGGTTTTTAACCGACTTTTCGTTTTTGAGTTATGCTGTCCAAGACGGACACACACAGGATCGCGCGCGGACGTTTTTCTAAATGTGCTCTTTTGTTTATTATTCAGGGGCCTCAAAATATATATTTCCGGTTAACTCTTGATGTCTAATTTTTGGGTCGAATACAATAATTCCCCTACTTACTCTACATAGAAGAGAAAGTAAAAATGTTATATTACATTTTAAAGAATGGGGTGAATTATCTGCTAAGATTTAATCAATTTTCTTACTCCTTGTACAAGCTGTAAGTTTAAGTGCTCGATATATCTATCCTGTTACTTTAATGGCCTTGCATAATTTTTTCTCCTAGATTTACAGCTGCGACCCATTAATAAAATCATACATTGATTTTTCGAATTCTTAAGTTGGCAACTACCAGATTAAACAGAATGAAGGGGGAAACTCCCCCATTACTGCCATCGCAACGCAAACCGTCTTGTGTGCCTGTGTGCCTGTTTACCTGCGTGACTGTAAACAGCGCTGCCCTTGCAGTGGTGTCCTCTAAGATTTGTAATACAGGTCGACATTTACACCATCGAGCAGGTAGCAGCCTGAGTTTGAGTTTATACTGTTGTGCTGTCAAAGGAGGCAAATCGTTAACAAAGAGAACAACACTGGCGACAAACGACGTAATCTTTGCGTCCGCTTTTACGCGCGTAATATTTGCGCGCGTATGACATCTGACCACACATGGCTGAGACACTCGCGTTCTATCGTCCGTTCAGTTCTCCAAGATGGAAGCTGATGAAGTTATTGCTATAGAGGGTCAACTTCACGTATTAATCGCTCTGTAGCCATCTTTGCAATTGTAGAGGCACTTGGAGAAGAAGAACGCAAACGAAACGCGCTGAATGTGGAACTGTTTCACTTGTTATGCTAGTGAGTTGAGTGCGCACGCAGATTTTAGATTACGCATTTCAATTCTACTGCGTAATCTAGACGCACGTTTACGCTCGCTTTGCTTTCATGCTTGACTACGCGCTGAGCATGTGTACTGTTCCATTAGATGCCTACTGATGCTAAGCTGCGCGCATATTACGTGCATAAAACGCACGCAAAATAAACGCTCGTATGTTCTCAGGGTAAAAGAAAATGTTTACAGAGGATGCAAAATACTCTCCTATATCAGGGGTCGGCAAATCTGTACCGGCTGATGATATGACATATCACCGTCAGGTACAAGCAATGTGTTGCCCGGTTTTAATCCTCCCTCCTTCACTCAACAGGCGTTCAAACGTAAACAAGCAGTGGTGGACACCGCATCGATAGACATGGCTCTTTCGAAACCACAAAAACGCAAAGGAACCAGACCGACGTGCACTATGGTGTGTCAGTACTTATTAATTAACGTTAGATGTATGCGGAACCATAACGCCCTTAAAGCCCTCTCAGTCTGTGTATATGTATTAAGCATGTATAAAATCAACCGTGTGATATTACTCATAGGTCGTTTACTCCGCCACTGCTGCTTTCAAACCCTTTCCTTCGAACCGTTCATATGTGCATGCCGGAATACGTTCGCTGACGTCACGATGATCAATTTTCCGATCCCTATCCTATATCATACGAAGGATTACAGATTAACCAATGTCCAATTATAGTTTTAATTATGAGCTTCATGTGGTACTTTATCAAACAAGGAAATAGCTAAAGATTTGCTGGGAGTCGCCACTTCACCACTGCTTGCACATGTTATTGACGCACAGAAAAATTCTCACCACCCAGCAGAGAATCAAACCCGGATCCCTTGCACAACAGGCAGGTTCTCTGCCGACTGAACTACTAGGCTAGTCTTAATCAGCTTGTTTTGAATATTTAATGGAACTGCCCCGGAGGGTTTACACGCTAAACTAATTCATATTTTTCATTTGAGAATATTTCTTAATTAATGTTTAGTGTGAAAGCAAATAAGCCTTTGCAAACGGAATGTATAGTAGTTCAAAACATTTACAACCGCTCGGCTATAAGCTACTTCTCCATGTTGTCGATGACTGAATGAAGCTGAAGGCTCGCGCAGAGACGCCAGCGTGCATCGACCGTACCTTGCACATACGTGAGGGGAGAACAAAGGGTGGAATGGAAAGGGAAAAGTCAAAAGAGAAAGAGGGAAGGAGTCTGGATATGTGGATTGTGTTAGCATGTATTTATTGATACTTCTTAAACCTGACCCTTCAATAAGAACAAGCATTTAGATGTTTTAATCCATTTACTTTCCTTACTGCAAAGGCATTCCGACGCCATATGGTCGAATGCAGCTGTGAAAACATCAGAGCTAAAAGAAACGCATTCTTGAGCTTCGTGAACATATTACAAGGCTGCAAGCCATCGCGGTAATTGTTTTTCCTTTACAATCTCATATTGTGTTAAAGGCTCTTCACATGTAAGCAGGTTCGCATTACTTGACACTAATGGCACGCCCAAGGTAAACCTAATAGTGTCGAGAGTCCCACTCTTCTAGTCACGCTGCTGCAGCTAAACTCAATTACTTTCGCCACTTGTAGCACTCCATTCTGGCACTAATGGACCATTGCTTCCTAGTACTTCATTTCTAGCCCGTCATTTAGGACTGCCATGCCAACAACTCGTGGGATGAATTTCACTCTGTAGTTCTCCCGATCTACATTTTAAGCGAAGTTAAGTCCACATCACCCTTTACTGATTTTGCTGTCTTCAGTAGCCATTTTCAGCGTCTATTTTTACTTACCTAGTTGCGAGAACTCGCAAGCGACTGAAGTCCATCGCAATTTTAAGCAATGCATATTTTGACGTCGTCGAATCCAGCATTTTCAGAAATTGACCTGCCTGAGCGTCTATGGCAGGCATGCCGTTCAGTTCACTATCGCACATACCCCTACTTGCACCCCTTCTAAGCAACGTAACGTTAGTTGAAGCGGATTGGTCACCACAGACCTGCGCTAGCCATTAGAGTTGTTATAAACATTCAGTGGGGCTTCGTAAACATATCCAATGCTCAGTTTGGAACGACTCATTCTTTTGCAAAGATTACAGCCGAATATTGACATGCTCGCAGGTGCAAAGATCTCCAAATCATGCCCCCGCTCCCCCCCCCCCCAAAAAAAAAGATTGATATATTGCAGTATTAATATTGTATCACAGCCAAATTGTAAAAATACACATATTTTTCAAAATTATTGCGATTCTTACATGCTATCAGGAAAAAAATGATATGCTGTAGTGGCCATATTGTATTACAGTCAAATAATACAAATGAACACATGGACTGTTAAAATAATTGCGATATTATCGGGTGTCGTTACTGACCTCAATCGTTATTTATGTCAGAGAGGCTAGGGTGGCTGGGATAGGTATAATGATGGTCAGCAACGCCGAAAAATGAAACTTTACAAGATCGGAAGTACAAAATAACTGATTAATGAGCATAGGCTAATTAGATGTTGAAACTGTAAGCCGCATCAACATTAAAATATATGTTTAGGTAGTCAATATTGATATGCATATACTTATGTGGCATAAGCACCACTAATTACATTTAAAATGTAGGTTACACATATTAATTTAGAATGGTTATAAAACTGCATCATGGTGTATGTAAAAGGGAACAAAAATTAGTTACAGGAGAGCAAAAGAACATTGAATTCTCCATGGGCGTTTCGAAATACGGAGAAATTTCTTTTCATAACTTACAAGAATTAAAAGTACGTAACTCGAACGCTTACAATCAATTATTAAAAACTTCCTTATGGTCCGGGGAACCCCAAAGAAATGTACCAAGTGATATATATCAAAACCCAATCAAAATGTCAAGTGGCAAAAAGTGGCGCCCAGCGTGGGGCCCAAAAGAAGGAAGTGACAACAAAAAGAACTGGAACGCAGCGGAAATCACGGAGCTACCCTATAGACGAGCACTTCTTCAGCAGACAAGGCAAAAGGAGCACCAAAATGATCATTCAGTCAGTGTTGGGCAAGCGAGTACTTATTCATGGCTGAATGTGGTAGAGTACAAATGTCACGATGTATTCTGAACCCATACAACGGCTCCAAAAAGTATTAGTTTCCACTTTAAAAGCACTCTAGCAGCCGAATTAATACGATTTTTTTTTAAATCTTATATCTAATGTGTAATAATAACAAACGATATTACAGTTGAAACGTTCTGACGTTATAGAGTTTTCATTTTATTTTACATATTTTTTTAATTACTCATTTTTTACTTTTTTATGTATGACGTTTTACAAAATTATTTTACATTAGAGCAAATAAAAGGGCGTCTTTCCTAAGCAAAAGGCTGCAACGGCGTTTAGATTTGGCAACATCACTGCAGAGTAGAATAAAATCACATGAAAGCAAACCCTTGCTTATTAAAGCTGCCAAGGACAGACAAAAGGACAAAAGTGGCGTCAATGACATTTCATTAGAATAACTTCAGTTATCTTATATTCTCTCTGAACAATATTCTGAAGATGGCTCATGCATTCCTTATATGCATCTTTGAAGATTGTAAAAATGATTTCGTTTCATTTTTCTACTACTATACAACGAGAAATAAAAGGTTATGCATTTATGGGCACAGTAAATGTTTCACATGCAGCAGATTTCATTTTTTGAAACACATTTTTATATTGCACAAAATATGAACAGAAGCTACAGAATAAGTATAAATTATTCTTACACGTGTATGGCTTAAAAATTACTAGATGTGAATACATTTGCAACATTTTAGAGAAGAAAATGTTTTGAAGAAACAAAATGTAGCACTAAAGACTTGTGGGAGAACTTTCGTAATACTTTAATATTTTCATTTATATCCCGCCATTAACAACAATGGTCGTATGGGCGGCTTTGTTTTATACATGAAATCTCTCTCTCTCTCTCTCACACACACACACACGCACGCACGCACGCACGCACGCACACACGCACACACACACACACACAAGACTGATTCACCACATACCGGCAACGGTAACCATGACGATACCGGCAACCGGAAGCAGGGCATCACTCAATATTTTGGTTCACACAGTCCGGCAACGAAAACGACAAATATCCTATTGCTTATCGATAGAAAATGGAGGTCGATATTGCGCATTAGGAATTCATTTGTAACTGACCAATGATATTTTTTTCCAGCTTGCGATCACAGAGAGCTCTAGCGGCTGTTTCATGGTACGGCTGCTGTACGACTTCGACAGCGAAAGGTTTAAATGAATATAACAAACCGTGCCCGGTAACGATAACAGAAAGCTAAAAATTGACAAACTTTTTTCCCCGTTCCCGGAGACCGGGAAAGGTTCCCAATGGTTGTGAATACTCCCATTTGAATAAATGTATTTCAACTTTCTCGTTCTGGTTATCGTTACCTTGTTGGTTGTGAAACAGCCTTAAGTGTATAATCTTGGCTAAAGAAAAATTCTAACCCCAGCTAGGAATCGAACCAGGTACCCCGGGTGCTCTACCGACTGAACTACCGGGGCAATCGACTATGCCATAATGTTGCACTTATACACCACTGTGATGGACCTCGTATCCAGCTATACATAACGAGTGCTATCCACCAATCAAAGATGCACCAGGTCATAGCGACACTGCTAATTTACCAATCAAAATATTCGTATGTGGCAATCAACACTTCGCCGTCTGCGCACATTTCCACGCAGCTGAAAGCGAAACAATCGATTCCGGTATACGAAATAAAGGTACTCTGTGTATTTAATAAATAGTATATTGTAAAGAACATTCTAATAAATTCTATTTGTATTTTCATTTTTGAAAGTCTACTTTTTAAAAATGTTGCAGTATGTATGCTCATATGTATCATTGTGTCAAAGCCAACATCATAATAAATAAAGGTTGAAGGCGTAACTATCAATTCTCGAACAACAAATACACGATTAAAATATCGGGCACCAGTAACAATAACATGCAGCGTAGAATATTAAAAGTATTTAATAAATGCATAGTCGTACAAAAGTTGAGTATAAGGGAAATTAAGGTGTTCTCGTTGTATAATATACTATAAAGTCATTTAGCAAATTATTAATGATTCTGATCAACAGCAAAGAATGTTTACTATTCTATATATAGAAAAAAGAGAAGTTCAGGGATTCCAGCAGTTTGTAATGAAATACGAGTAGAGAGAGAGAGACTTGTCTCTGCCAATTAGAAGGACCAAATTACCTTTCCTTGTAGCGCTAATTGCAGTCCATTTCTACATTACCCTTGCGAACTTTGCTCTGTTTCTTGCAGTTACAGTTACAGTTACTTACACGCCTGGCGGGACTCAGCCGTGAAATGTATAGCTGGACTTTTGGCCTAATGTCTTCTGCGCAAAACAGGACTCACGAAAATCGTGACTGACCGTTCAAATAGGAAATACCTGACGTTACTCCAGGGCATTGCAGAACATACACTCATATAAATCAACTGTGCTTGGAAACACGGGCGTAGCTACGATACAGCAAGCCAATTTTTATACTTTCTCTACTACATATAGAAAGTAGAGGAAGTATTGTATTCCACCCAAAAATTCGATAATTCGATGTGGAGATTTCACCGGAAACATATGTTTTCACGCACCTTAAAATAAGTATTCTTAGAAAAAGATCTGTATGTGTTTATGAACAGCCTAACTCAAAAACGAAAAAACTGTTAAAAACAAAGTTCATATTTAAGTTTAATGTCTTTCAAGGATGCGACACGAAGATTTTGAAGAAAATTCCTCCATCCTGAACTATTCTTTACATGGAAAGTTTTTCGAAAATGGCTAACGACCTTCATTAAAATGCCACAAGTTTAAGATACTTTTATGGCAAATTAAATGTATATTTTGAATTCTCTGGCTATAGCCCATTTAGCCCTGTTCACTCTTGACGACTTTTGCATAACTGGTAAACCATAAGAGAAAGAACAAATCTTGCTATACAAAAAAGATCTGTTAAAACACACGATTTATGTCCATTTGTTTTTGTTTTTTTTTTTGAGTGAACTATTTCAGAGATATCGGAAGAACAACTGTGAACTGTAATAGTAGAGAAGACTATAAAGTGTTAGTAAGGAGAAGGAAATTGTGCACTTGTAGTAAGATTTAGAGGAAAATAAAGGGTTAGAAAAGTAAACGAAAATTTCGCATCATTGCCGACTTTGTTACAATACTATGAGAGGGGACACCTCGCACACTGATCTATATAGATAAGTTGTGGCTACCAATCCCAGGAGGAAGGTATGACGTGAAGGAATCACAGGAGGCTACAGCCCCCAGAGAAGCGCGGAATTCCCTAACAGTTCCAGACCCATCCTATTGCCCGAGCTACCTAGAAAGGGCGATGAACGACCGATCGTCCAAGCAGACTTCTAGTGTGCACGGAGAGTACATCCACGCCATGTGTCCGGCACCGCTCTACGCCACGAAATCTAAAAGCACGTCTAAAATGAGAATGAAGCGAAATGTAAGGGCAATGATGGAAAGGAAATCGTGGTAAATAAGAAGCCATCACAGCATTCGCCTATTAAAATAACCACGAAGAATCCGAGGTCAAGAGTGATTTCAAATAACTTTCTTTGGGGGAACATAAGCCATTCCGAGGCAACCCTTATCATCTGTTTGAATTTTACAATAACTAGTTCTTGAGTGCTGCCACCATGCATTTGTTTCTCGCCATCTCATGCAAAGGGCATGGGAGTTCAAGGTCTGTATTCAGTGAACCACTTCTAAATACTTGATAAGAGCTTCGGTGAGGGACACCTTGAATCCCAGAAACAGCATTGAAGTTTTCCAGTCTGAATCAAATGTCCAAGAAGTAGATTTATTTGTGAGAGAACATTGGAAGCGTGTGCAGAAGTTTTAATAGTGGCTAAAATTGTTGACATATATTTGTTGATGATGCTGTCAATTGCCACGATCGTATCACCGTCGCCGGTAGCCCGGAATTTCGACTCACAGGAGCTCTTCTCCGCGCTGGTAAATCTACTGACATGGAGCTGTCGCTTTTAAGCACATTTAAAACCATAGGTCTCGGGCGGGTTTGAACCCGCGACCTTGGGATCAGTAGGCCAGCGTCTAACCAACTGAGCCTACAACAAAATGTGTCATGTTTATTTCACAAAGATTCTTGTATGGTGTCATACAAGAAAGCAGAGATACCCAAATAAAATATTTTCATTACGTGCATCATAGGAGCTGCCCCTGAAGTTCTTATATACATCTGTTACTCTAGTGCTAAATTGACCGCAGCCTTGCAAATTTCGACCTGACTGTTCATTAGCCACAAATGCCAGGATTATTTTCAAACATCCCATTTACGACCCAGTTCTAAAGAAGCCGCTAAACGGCCGCGTTTTCCTTTTACTCACCTTGCGAAGGGGCTAGTGATACAATTGGATTAGCAAGAATTATCCAATGGACTAAAGCATTTCTTCAGATTCTTTACCCCAAGCTTTGCACGCAACGCTTAAAAAATTGCGAATTTTGGCACATTGCATATGTACAAGGAATTGTATATAGTAGTAAATCATTCTAATTTGTAATTTGGTGGAGAGGTCAAACTTGAGCGTATGGAAGAGATAGCTGAGATGCGGGTATCTTTATTTTGATCTAATTTCACTTTTAAAAATTCCCTATTTGATCTGTAACACCAACGTGACAATAGCCTCTTGACCTTCAGCCTCCTTCCTACAACGAAATGAACTATGAAACCAATACTGCTAACGTTTATGCGATTTAAATACATGGACAAATAGACTAAAGTGCTACAGAAGTTTAATTGGAAGAAACAGTTATCGAAGAGTGAGTCTTACAATTTTCTGGGCATATTGACCCTTAAATGCTGAAATTACTTTGCCACATATGCCACTCGCGACCGAAGCGATTCATTAGCCGTTAACATTAAGGCCATCCATTCAAAGCATTCATGGGTTCCAACCCCAGAGACAACAGTTAAACGTGCCTTTGGTAAAACACGGGAGACCCCAATCGATGTTACCTATGCTTAGATGCTGACGTAGTTTACATTTAACTGCAGTTGAATGGATTTTGCTTATTTTTCTTAGGACAAAAACGCTACAGCTTTAATTTAAATAGTTAAAATATTTACAACATAAAATTACTAAAAACGCTTTTATTTTACTGCTAAAGATATAAGACATTTTAAAAAGTCAATAAAAGCATGCTAATTCTTAACAAAACACCTTTGTGCCAAATATGCTTTACCAAGTAACTAAGGAAGAGATGACCTAAACATTACTGGAATGGTCACTTTCTGGAAGAGTGAAGGAATGGTCTTGGAAATCCAGTATGGGCGAAATTAAGACAGACGTAATTTACGGGAAGGGGCATGGCAAAACCGCGAAAGATAATGGGAATACAGGATGAAGACTGACAAACGGAAAAACCCTCAGAAGTAAAGAGTGTACAAAAAGTTATGTAAATATAACACCAGATCTTCACTACATAACTATAACACTAAATAGAGGAAGTACCTGTTGCAATCAGGTCCTCTAAGTAAATAGATAAATAAATAAATTAATAATATATTATTACGAAGATGCCGTTGACCCAAGGTTTGTTTCGAAACAGTGCGGCAGAATGGTGCGATTTCATACCATAATGTAAAGGAAAGCTTGATTTTTAACAACATTAAAACGATTATGTACCACAAAATCACAATAAATATGAATTTTGAAATCAGTTTGAGGAAAATTAGGAGATATGTAATACACCTCTCACATCCATTGACACTACCCCCCTGAGTCTAATTAACAAGTAGACAAGAATAAGCTTTTGTAAGAATATTTATAGAAGAGTTGAGGAAGTCGTATGAAGGTAACAGACTTTTTAATGCACATTCTTTATATCCATATATATCATCTGTTCTATTTTCAGTTTAAAAATCGATGTGTTGTAGTCACATGACTTTCTCTACTCTTGTACTAACCATTCTTACAAGCTCTTATTGCTATATCTCCTTCGGGTTAGTTGAGATAAACATTAGTACAAATTACCTTATTGCTTATTTCCTTGTAGGCAGCCGGAGAATATGGGAATACAGTAGGCTTTGAGCGATACTCAAATCTTAAGTTTTCAAATTTCGTTCTCTTTACACGGTTAACATATACAAATGAATAACGATGTTTCATTTGAAAGAAGTATAAGTTCTCCAAAACTCACACACATAACAAGGAATATCTCCGAAATGGTTCACTGCAAAAAAAAATTTACCTAGACAATTGTGTATTTTAGCAAGATATAAATATTTTGTATAGTAAGATTTGGTCTATCTCTTACAGTTTACCAGTTATGCAAAAGTAATCCAGAAAATAATGGGCTATAGCCAGAAAATTCAAGATACGTATCATTTGTCATAAAAATATCTGAAATTTTAATCAAAATCGTTAGAGCCATTTTCGAGACAGTAAAATTTTTCGAAAAAATTTATGTAAAGGATAGTTTAGGGTGGGGCAATTTTCTTCAAAATCTTTGTGTCGCATCTTTAAAAGACATTAAACTTAAATACCAACTTTGGCTTTTAACCGATTTCTTGTTTCTTAATTATGCTGTCCACAGACTGACACACAGACCTTTTTCTAAAAATGCTTTTTTTATTCAGGGGTCCTCAAAACATATTTCCCGTGAAATCTCGACATCGAAGTTTTGGGTGGAATCCAATACTTCCTCTACTTTACTATACGTAGTAGAGAAAGTGAAAATATTCAGACATCACAAGCTGGATATTTCCCCCCATTTCTGTAGCACCCCTTTATCTTCTGTGGTCATATCGGGGCCTTTGACTTCAGAAACGAACTCGTTAACCGTGTTCTTCCCCCTCCATTCCCTTTAACTGTTGGTTTTTACTGATTTTAATTAGGTAATACACGCACATTCACTCCCACAGTAATACGTCTAGGCTCTGCAGAGGGTAGCGAGTGATTCTAATTAAAAGAAAACTCCCCCCTCCTCCTCCCAGCCAGAGCGCTGACCACTAGACTGCACAGGCAGTGGAAAAAAGCGGGATTGTTGGTATGTAGTACGTCAATTTCTTTCCTTTCCTTTCGAGCCATTGTTCAAGTCAGTTGAGTTAATTTTACAAAAAATAATTCTTACGCTTTAAAGAACACACACAAGAATCAAATTTAAGTTAACGCATCTGTGAAACTTGAGAACTCCACAACATGCAAGGTATCTTGAAATTTATGCCAAATATGATACAGAACACAGTATTTTTGCCTCGTTTCAAAATGTTAGCTGGTACAGTTAAATAATTTCTTGTTTAAATGCATTATTCTAATAAAATGCTCCAAACAATACATATGAATACGTTGTATCAGATTTGTTTTTATATTAACCCCAAATTATTGTAGAAAAAATATTACTTCTTGTACTTTCAACGGATTATCCTCATCTTTATAGCACTTACATTCCTAAGAATTACAAGCCAATGCATTGGACCTAGTTCGTTGAGGAGCAAGCAAATTGCTGCCCAATTTTACGTGATAGATGGGAGAGCGGATTTGCCTCCACCTACTGCTCGCGCATTTATTGAACTCTAATGCTTGGTCAACTGAGTGAGTAAAGGGGAATGCTTCGTGCACAAAACGAAGTAAGCAGAGTAAAGCAACAAGATGACGTCATTAGATCACAGAGTGAGTGGAGTCGACAGGAACCTTAAACTCCACTCACCCAATCACTCACTCTCTCACTCACTCTTGTGAGCTAATGACATTTTGTTGTTTTGCCCTCCTTAGCTCACAAGAGAAGACGTTGGGCACCGCTGGTATACTGGGTGTTCATTTAGGGCTGGGCAACTGGTGCTCAGAGAGCGCAGATTGCTCACAACCTTGACTGATAGCTGTACGTTTAGCAGGTAAACAATATTAAGTTCGCTCAAGGTAACACGCGAGTCGCCCAGCCCTGAATGTGCTTCGACATGCTGCATGACGTCATCTGTCTATACGCCCAGTACTTCCTAAGTTTCCTGGCCACCAAGTAATTCAGCTGTGAACATAAGAAGCTTTTGTCTGAGCACGTGTCCTTCCAAAATCTCTCTCAAACTGTGTTAATATTGAAGGTCTGTGAAATCTGCAAGCGGAGTACTTGTTGGCATAAGACAACATGAATGTGACAACAGTGGGTGTTACGGTTCCCTGCGAATGTAAATAAAAACAGTTGATATGGTTATGCAATAAAGATTAACTGGTTTTATCTCTTAGGTTGTTACACCGTGTGCGATTGTGAGGCAAGTACTTGGTTACGTTTTATGATTAACTCCGTTACTGCATTAGCACACTTGGGATTGAACGCCGTGCTGGGTAGGCAACTTCTCCACCACACATGTTTTGCGTTACATCCTTCCCTCAGTTTGACACTCAAAACAATGACGTCATGACCAATGCCTGGTATGACGGTGAAGAAGGAAATGAAAGGGATAGGAAAAATCGCGGATCAAATTATCCAATCCTACATTTGCTTAGCAACCCAAAAAACCCGCAAAAATGCCTTTGGTCAGGTTTGAACCCGAGACTCCCAGGCGGTCATATATATATGAGACATTCGTGAATGCAACAAATGCATAATTTGCCCCCAGACGTCATTTTAGATGCCCTAATGCATGTTTAAATGTCGCGTGGATTTTAATATAAGGCTTAAGCTACGCATTCAAATATTTTATCGCTGTTTTCTCGCTATTGACATTTTCAACATTGTTCTTCCTGTAAAACATTCCTGGAGGGTCAGTTTTTGTACTGCACTAATGGATTTTGCTACACACGTTCACGTAGACATAGCAAAATTGCCCTAGATTTTATTCTCAGATGTGTCTAAGCTTACATTTTTAATTTTCAAACACAATAATTAGTTTTAGGTAAAAATTGCATTTGGAAGTTTAAACATTTTAGAGCCTAAACTGAAGGAGACACAGAACAACGTAAATCTATTTTGAACCTAGCGTTAAAATGTTAGACCAAAATATAAACTGCTTGTCGCAAGTACTTTTATTTACGTAACAAAACACACAAATTTCACAATTTCTGTTTAATTAATAGGTATTTGTTTAAAATTTGTTATTTCTCTGAAGTTCAGTGCACTATCTAGATAGCGATAAACCTCAATAAAATTAGTATTAATTAGAAAATATTTATATTATGTACCAATATGATACACCAAAGAAGCTTTTAAAATCAAATAAAATGCTGAATTTTACACCTTTGTTTAGGGCATACTTTTCGCTTAAACATTATGAAATTGAGGAACATTATTTTCCCATCTAGATTAGAATAGAACTGTAAATCACGTGGGCGGGTTTTCTTCTGCCTACATTTTGAGTGTGACTGTACAGGAGAAATTTTACTTTAGTTTGGCAACGATAAGCCTAACGAGCGCCACTGAGACGCGTTCTACTGACAGTGCTATCAGCATTGCTGAACTGGAACGAATTTTGCGATTATCTGGTAGACAGCCATACCACAAATTAAACGCCTTTCCCTCGACGCCTTTAGGCTGAACAATATGCCGCTATCACACATACATAAAAAAAGACTCATATGAAGTTTTTCATAAGCAGGTTCAATGGCCTGTTCTATCTCCCACAACCTCACATATTAAAACCAGCCGAGTTATCAGCTCTTTAAATGACCGCAGGAGTCGCAGGAAAAAGGGGAGATACGAAATAACAATAAGCAATAAAGCTCTTCAAAGGCAGTTGGCACAATGATAAAATTAAAGAGAAGAATAAAGGAGAAACATTGCTTGTGATAAGCAGAATTATATCTATTTCTTTTTATTCTTTAACGTCCTTTACCAACTTGGAACACATTGCGACAGCTACGGTAGCTTCATTGATTCAATCACCAAAGTATATGCCCGATTAATGGCCTTAGTTGCGTAGTCACCTTCCTGTATCGTCTTTTGTTGCTATTGAGTTTTGACAGAGTGTGAACTTTGATATCGTGAAGCTCTGTGTTTTTAATATGCACGTAGTCATTGTGGACCGCCATCCTGTGCCACCTAGATTTATTTATATTACTCTTCTTACAAGGTGGAACAGGGTCATCGTATTAAATATTAAATGCCGTATTTATCTGACAACTGAGGGAAACTACAAAAATAAACTAGTCAATCCTGAACTTCCAACCTCCCAGATGCAAACCACACACTCTTCTTAGCCAAATCGCTGGTTATGTGTGGTTTTATTTCAACTATTTTCTTTCAAAGGTTATGTATAAACAACGTATAAACAACCTTAGCATTTATGCAACAGCTTGTCGGTTATTTATCCTTAATTTAACACAGTAAAGAGTTTGAAAAATAATTTAAAGCTATTAGTGCATTTAAATAAAAGATTAAAGAAGCAATAAATCGGAGAGAAAACTTTTTAATATGCAGAAAGAACAAAGAATCTATATGTTCTGGCAGTTTTCAAGTTTTATAATTTCTTGAAGATTACACCGATTTATCAAACGTTTCGTCGATTTGTTAGAAACAACACCAGGACTTCTGTGCAAATGCCAGATGACACCATAACTTCACGCAGCTTCACATAAGGTTATTACCACTATACTCTATGCCAACCAGCGTTAGAATTAACTTTAAACGCATTACCCTCTGCGTGCGCATAATCTAGGTTGCCGAAGAGCACGGTCATTCAATTCGATATTTGCTACCAGACGATCGTCAGTAATATTATTCAAGATAAATCCAGTATACTCGTATCTAGCATAATCTTTCGATGTGTTGCATTCTTCGCTGAAACAATCGTATTGCATATTTCACTGTTAGTGCAGGGGAGTAAGGGAATACAGTAAGACTGTAAGCGATAGTCAAACTTTTTAAGAGCTGACCTCTATGTGGTGGCTTTGAAAATACTAAGAGATAAAAATCGAATGACTTCCTATTTAATAAAAGTATAAATACTTGAAAATTCAGACCAATAACAAGAACTACCTCGGAAATGGTTAGTTCCACGATTACATAAATTGTAAATTTAACGTGATCTATCAGTTATGCAAAAGTCATCCAGAATGAATTCACGATACATCTACATTTAATTTGTCATAAAAATATCTTAAACATGGTATTTTAATCAAAATCGTTAGAGCCGTTTTTGAGAAAATTAAATATTTCGAAAATGTTACATGTAAGAGTAGCTTAGATGGGGATTTTCTTGAAAATCTTCGCATCACATCTTAGGAGATACGCATGCGCAAACAGAGGTCTTTTTATACAAGAAATAAAAGGATATTCAGGGGGTTTCAAAACAAGTATTTCCGGTGAAATCTCGGTATCAAAATTTTTGGTAGAATACTTCCTACATATAGGTATTGTAAGTACATACCAGAGAAACTGAAATATTCGGTTTGCAAATATGGTGTGCCCGAACAGCAGATAATTTAGAAAATAAATATACAAATTGGTTGGTTTTAAACTAGTCATTTGCTAAAAACTTCAAAATTGGAAACAATATAACAAAGCATTTTCTGCCTAAAGTAAATAATTAACAATGAACTCAGGATGGACAACGTGACGCTATGTATTAGCGAACGCACCTAAAATTGCTTACGCTGCTATCGATATATGAAAGATGGCAGTGCGAGAGACGCAAGCAACAAAATGAATTTCTGGAGAGTGCAGCCAACTTCATAAACGCAGGAAGGTTGCTGACCGTCATTATGAGTCGGCTTTTTGTTATGTCAACATCTGCTTTATCACTTTCACTGTGGACACAGATGTCCACATGAGGAGAAAACTATGCGTACCCTGTAAACCCACTCACAAATGTAAATAACAGAGAAACCCTAGGTACCGCAGAGATGAAAGCTAAGGTCCGTGAGTAGCGCCCGGATTCTACGGTTTTCAATGCAAAATTTTAAACAATGCTGCAATGGATTTCTACTTTAATTCGAATGAATTTGGCAAAATTTAACGTTAAAATGTCTTGCGAAGTTTAATTTCTAACAGAGATTTAGCAACGTCACGTTAACATTGACTAAATTCATTCAGAGTTTGTAAAATAAATGCTTGGGAAATTAATATTCTTGAACACACAATTTTTTTTGGAAGTTCCACCAAATGTTTTGAACATATGAAACTACAACCGTTAGACAACATGAAAATGAATCCCCAATCCTTCCTAACTGCCCACGAAATGTAATAAGAAAAAAGAAAGAAAAAGTAATATCACGAGAGATTGATTTTCATGAAAAGTTCAATCCTAGCGTCGGCAATGAATGGGCCTGGGTTCAGAGAGATTCGTTTTCGACATTTTCCCCCATTTCGGGATCAGGGAAAACCCCCTGTCCAGGCAGAGAGATTAGAATTCTGACCTTTCGCATTCGCACTAATAACAAGGAAAGTTCCACTCGTTTAATACTGGGATTCATTTCGGATTGCAAGATAGGCTGTCTGGAATAGTACCAACACTTCTCAAAAATTGAAACACTTTGGCTCTAAGTAATATTTATAGCCGATTTTGAGGTTGGTTTTTTTTTTTTTTTTTTTTTTTTTTTTTTTTTTTGACGCGCTGAGCTACTCGTCAACGCCCTAGACTTCTGTTCACTCTAGGCCAGCCACGGGGAAGAGGGATGACAGGATGCAGTCGGGTATTTAACCTCCACACTTCCTAACATTTGAAGGACTGGCGTAGACAGACAATAACGGGAGGCGTAGTCTGGTAGCTAACTGCTGTAAAGTAGTGGGAAGGGGTTAAAACTGCGATGTAGGGGAAGTGACTCATTGAGTCATTTCTCCCCATCTAAGCTCTAGGCTGAAAGAGTTCGTTCCTGTGATAAAGCATACCACCTCAAACAGATAACCTTGAAACCCGAATCAGATCTTTGATCCGAATGAGTTGAGCTAGCAATGATTCAAATGAACATTTTTGAAAACACTACGTGACGCTGGTTAGGACCCAACACTGACACGACATAAGATACATACGCTTGGTATAATAGTACTTTACACTTGGCGATATTACTACCGATTACTGACTTGTCTGTTTACATATGCACACTCTCCTCTTTCCCTCTCCCATTTGAGAAACCAGAGAAAGCGCAGGAGAGCAAAACAAAAAGTCGCGAAACCGAGAAGTAAACGTGAGAGAAGTGATAAAACATAACAAAAAGAGAAGGAATGGGATAAGGCATAATCAATGAAAAGCATTAAATAAGGCTATAAAATGAAAGTCTTATGCAGTAAGAAAAGACCGGCTTGACAAGATCAATAATTGTGCTGTTACGAGAAATGTGAAAATAATTGCTTTTATCTCATATTCGCACCATTTATGACGCAGTTAAAAAGAATGAAAAAAGACAGGTAAACAAAGTCGGCGAACCGCATCTCATTCTAGTCGGCAATATCAAACGACTGTTGCATGCTACCTATATGGCATGCTTCTTTTTTTTCACTTTGCCTTATTTAGAACCGGCTTTTGTTACACTCAACCTTGCCATTCGCATACAGTAGTAGACTGGCTCACACTACCTCTTCTGAAGATGTGCTTTCGTATTCATAATTCATTCAGAAATGTTCATACAGTACGTTCCAAATTTATTGTGCTACATGATAACTTCAGGTAGATGATAATACTTTTTACAAAACTTCTAATCTTTGGTACAGCTTAGGTTTAAGAAGTCTAACAATACTTGGTGACAAAGTCGAAGTGCATAACCTTAGAAGATACACCAAGTGATCGCCACGTAACATATTGCGATACAGATTTGGAGAAACTGTTCACAAAATCTGCAGAGATATGCTCAGTCTTATAAGAACTATTCTTCCAAGTGCTTATTTATCTTTATACTACATTTTAATCGACATAAGATTTTCAGAAATTACCTTACTGCATATTTGCTTTAGGTGCAAGGGGGACATGGGAATACAGTAGGCTTTAAGTGATAGTGAAATGTTTTAAGAGCTGGTTGCTATGCGATGCCTTTGAAATTCCGTTGTCTTTGCAAGGCCAAGGAATGAAAAAAACGAATAACATATTCCTATTTGAAAGAAGTAGGAGTAGTATTGGCAAATTCAAACAAATAAAGAATATCTCAGAAATGGTTCACTCGAAAGAAAACAACAAATACTTGATATAAACTGTGTATTTTAACGAGATCCACATTTTTTACTTAGTAAGCTTTTGTTTGCCTCTTAAAGATAACCATTTATGCAAAAATCATAATGACCTATGACCTAGAAACTGCCATGGAATCGCCTGTTTGTGTTCGTCACTGGATACTAACTGTCCCTCCGACTAAAGGAGTGGAGTGGGGATAGCCGCTCATTACGTAAGGTTCTCCAAAGAGAGAAGGTTGGACGTCCGTTGTTTATAACGTCAGTACTTTGAAGCGAGTTTATCACAGTACCATGGCAGAAGACTAAAGATGAATGAGAGGGGTGAATGTCAAGAGCTTCGAAGTCATGTTTCATTCCACTCTTGGTCTACCAACATCCAAAACACTCCTACCAAATAAGCCACTTTCTCTCAAGCATTGGTGAATTCGTGAGAATGTTCGTGAACACGGTAACTGCCTGTCGGTGTGCCTTTGTGCATAAATTTCTCGTGTTAGTGATGTATTTCTGTCTGCAACATGCATGTCGCCATGTTCACTCACACAATATGCTTTCTTTTGTCTTCTATGCTCTACAACCTCAAACAAAAAACGAGCAATCAGCGGATAACAACTTAATTCAATTATTATTATTTGCTGTGCAACGAATAACCGAACAAAAACAATCAACCAGCAGACAATTTTATTCTATTAATTATTATTGTATTAACGAAGAGAGAAGCCCTTCAATAACTCTCTAACAAACTATTTTCAGAGTCATGTTCATTTAGCTCTGAAATATTTCACAATGAAGTTACTATATAGCTGTTTTTGTTAGGACCGAAAGAGCCCTTGCCATAGAAACAACACATTAATCTGCTTTATTCGCGGTGTAATTCGGGCAATTTTCATTCCATCATTGTGTTTAATTACTTTTACTGTTTTATAAGTACTAATTAATCATTTGTTTGAATATACATATAACACAGTAGACCCCCAATAACTCCACCCACGATGAATGAACATTCCTTATAACTGGACGACTTTTGTATTTTAATTTTTTATCGTTGAACTTAAAAATTTCTATAATCCCGTGGGATATAAATGTCGATGGGCTGGACACGTCTATGTCTAATAATTTAAATCATTTCGTTCTTTCTCCAGTTTATACAAACTCAGTGGGCAGATCAGATCTCTTAAACAATTTCAAGAAACCAGCGTCGGTCTGGGTGGCTCAGTTGGTTGGACGCTAGCTTACTGATCCCAAGGTCGCGGGTTCAAATCCGGTCCAGACCGGTTTTTTAAGTGTGCTTTAAAACGACGGCTCCATATCATTGGATTTATTGGCATGTAAAATAACTCCTGAGGGACGAAATTCTGGCACACCGGCGACGCCAATTTGATCCTGGCAATTGACAGCGTCGTTAAAGAACAAAATAGCAAAAGAAACCAGGATTTTAGTAAACAGGCGAGTAAAGCTCGTAGATCATTAGATCAAATCGAATGTCGGAGCAGATGAAAACGGTAGGAGGTTGTTACGAAACGAGAACCGTTTCGGGGTTGTGTTACTGGAGTGTCGCGTTTCGTTTCCGGGTGAGGGCACAGTAATCTGACGCCAGATGCAGAGAAATTACCCACTCTGTGGGGCCACATCTAGACCTCTCTCTGGCTCCTTGCCAGGTGCGATATGTGCCTTCCAAATGACAGCACATTTCAGCGCCTTTTCACTTTCATCGATCCCCTCCTATCTGCTTTTTAATCTCAGAGCACAGAGAGAGAAAAAACTCCCGTGGCAAGACCTGCAGCTGAATCTGCTGACGTTCCTTTAGCACCAACCCAAGTACACCGATATAATCTTTACGAAAAGCGATATTAGCTATTGGGGCTGGTCGACTAAGAATTTATTGTAGGATTTTTTAAAGAGTTAGTCCGAAAATCTCATTTTTACTTTCCCTACCGCGTACCAATTTGGTAGAGAAAGTAAATGCATTCCAGCCAAAAATTATATATCGAGATTTCACCTTAACTACAGGGTGTAAGGTATTACTTCGGCCATACGTAAACCAGGGATTCTACATGAGTGTAACAAATATGTCCAATACAATTACTGTCAATAAAGATCCGTTTCGCCGAAAAAACAAGTGTTAAATTAAATTATTTTGTTATTTAACGACGCTGTCAATTGCCAGGATCACATCAGCGTCGCCGGTGTGCCGAAATTTTGTCCCGCAGGAGTTCTTTTACATGCCAGTAAATCTGATGACATGGAGCTGTCGATTTTAAGCACACTTAAAAACCATCGGCCTGGGCCGGGTTTGAAACCGCGACCTTGGGATCAGTAGGCCAGCGTCTAACCAACTGAGCCACCCAGACCGAAAAAAAGAAAAGTGTATCATACATTTAGACCATATATCTTGAAAGGCTATCCATGTTTTATTATTTCACTAACTGTGGCGCAAACATTGCGTGAACCATGCTGTAACACATTTCTACCTTAATTGAATGAGTTTAGTCATAATTTAGTGTTAAAATGTCATGCAAAGTTTAATTTTTAAAGAAATTTGGCAACGTCACGTCAAAACGTCACATGGCATGCACATTGGACAGAGAAAGGGAGAGTTCAAGAGGACGAAAAATGGAATGAAAAATCTTGTGTTCCTTTCACATGACCTTCTCTATTTATTGTTCTATAAACTTTCAATACAGATTTACACATTCGTTGGAGAAGGGTACAGTAGGCTAAGCGATGGTCAGATTTTTTTTTTTAAGTGGAGAATTTCCATGATTTTTGCAGGACCATCTGGAAAAAGAATAGCCAATTAGCACTTGAAAATAAGAAATAATATTTCAGAAATGAATAGTGCAATAAAAAACAAATGTGAGCTTCAACGACATCTACTTAGGATTTTGTGTATCCCTTAAGATTTACCAATAATTGGTAAATATAAATAATTAGTATATCAAAAGCATTTAGAATGAAGGGGACTTCACAAGTTACTTCATAAAAGGTCTATATATAATTCTTAAAAAAGAAGTTGCACGTAAAGACTTGGAGACATTCTTGAAAATCTTTGTGCCGCATCCTGGGAAGTAATTGAACTTAAATAGCAAATTTGGTTATTTAATGAACTTTTCGTTTTTGAATCATGTTCATCCACCCCGCCCCCCCCCCACACGCCTTTTCGTAACATTTTTTTAAATTCAGGGGGCCTCAAAACATGTATTTCCGTTGAAATCTCAGTAACAAAATTTTGGGTGGAACGCAGTACTTTGTTACTATAGGTAATTAGCAGAGGAGGTCAAATTGAGAGAGCGGAAGAGAAGGAAAAGAGGAAAGTGGGAAGGCAGAATGTGAATCTCTGCGGTTAACGCAATTAAGCGCGTAGAGCTATAGTATTCATAAACAAAACAATTAGACGAAAAGTTTGGAGCATCTTTGAACTTGTTGGAAACCGCACTCTGTGGGAAAGTCCAAGGTCGAGACAAGCTGGATTAGCACCGCGCGTCCCAATTCTTAAAAGCGCTTAGTCACAACCTCGACAAAAGAAAGGATTTGGTTTACCACAGCATTTTCTTTGTAACTGTTACTAAACGGAGAATGAGAGACATTTCTCCCTCTCTTTCACTCTGCGCAGCAAGCGGCACGTTTTGCTTTCCGATTTAAAGCGATTTAGTATGACGTAGCGTCAAGGTTGATTGTAGTTTTTTCCTGCATTCTTTTTCTGATATGTTTATAAGCACGACAGAGGCCATGAGAATGAGATGTTAATATTCCCACAGCTGGCCTTGCTATGTGTTCTACTGTGAACGAGCACTTAACATATGAGATTTTAAATTTCTGAACGGTGCTTATCGCCAAGGATGCATAACGAAAATTTTAAGGAAATGCCCTCCAAGCCAGTTAACCATTAATTGTACAGAGACCCGATTCGATTTTCGCCATAGAAAAGTCACAACATCTTATCTTCATTTCATCAGTTAAATAACCTTGCATCTTACTTCTGGGCGTCACGGTCCTCTGAGAACTTTAGCCTCCAATCATTTCTATTCTCCGCTTTTCTCCTCCATCCCTTAATTTTAAATCCTCTCAAATCACCTTCTACTTCATTAATCCACCTTGTTCTTGGTCATCCCTTCCTTCTTATTCCATCAATTTTCCCTTTAAAAATCTCCCCCCCCCCCCCCCCCCAATCTTTCCTCATTTCGTCCTATCCATTCCAATCTCTTAATATCCGCAACTATATCCAGATCTTTATGAAGTATTATTAACTCATTATTTGTTTTTACTCTCCATATATTGTTTTGAGCAATTGACCCACATATTTTACACAAGGTTTTTCTTTCCCATGTGTTCAATCTCAGAGCATATCCTTGAGTAATAGTCCATGTTTCACTTCCATAACTTACTACTGATTTTACCATGGATTTATAAAACCTTATCTTTGCTCTCTTACTGCTTTTGATCTCAAAATATGCTGCAATCCATAAAAACATCATTTCCTACAGCTATGCTCATTTTATTTCCTCTCCTAACTCATTCTTTGCTATTATTAAGGTCCCTAAATGTTTAAAATCCTCAACTCCCTCAAATTCCGTAATTTTTCTTGGTGCAATTCCCTTAAAAGACCTTGCACCTACCCTTACCTAACTCCATTATTATCCGATAAGAAACGGTAATACTGTAATAATATTTGCTGAAGTAAATGTGAATGTAGTACAACAAAACAATTTTGAAGTAGTGTCCACTAATTGATTCAGTACCTTGGCTGATAAAGAAATTCACATAATGTACATTTAAAAGAGAGCTCTTAATAATATTGTGAAAAAGATCTTCTCTATAAGATCCAGAAATATTAAAATATTGAGTTTATGCGTAATAAATATATCCTAACACGCTGAGATATCTATTTCATAAATAAAATATGAATTTAAATACTATATCGCAAAGATTTGACCAGATAATTTTAAATTATATAAAAAATAACCTAAATTACATTAATTTGATTAGTATAGTTCGGGTTAATGAGCATTGCCAACTGAAGAAAACGAAACCCAAGAATTATTGGTATTTCGACCTTCTCTTGTTTTAACAGAAAATCAGTTTATAATGTCAAGTAAATTTCACTTTATTTTTAATATTAACATATAGCCTTTCTTCTGAAAAAAGACATTAATTATTAAAAGAACAACTGTTAAAAACACAGCTGTCAAATTGAAATGGAGTGCTATTTGGATGTTAATCGAAAGTAACGTGTACTAAATACTTTCTCAGCGATTTAGGCATACAGTTGGCGACACTGACTTAACAAAAGAATAACATAGTGATCATTTGTACAAAACAAAACAATGACCAGGTAGTAATTTGTATATGATATTTCAACACCTCTATGAATGAAATAGTCTATAAAAAACCACGTGAAGTATAATGTTATCGCTTTTATTATACTTTTTCTCCATTAATTTGGGGGCTAGACTATTTTTAAACTGAAGAGAACTTTCTGAAATTACTGTACCTAAGACAAGTCTTGGACTTTGTCTCATAGTGGTGGCCTGCCAGGTAGTGAGTGGCTGATGTTTTGTTGGACTGTGATAATTAAAGCTATCTTACAATGTACACACACAAACAGTTCCATGAATAAACATTTAAATCGAAGCTACCGTTACTGTATGCATTTAATCACAACTAAACGAAAAAAAGAGAAAGCTCTGGCAGACCAGTTAGCTTCGTAACACTGACATGAAGTCTTTTACTAAATTTTACACTTTCTCTACCACGTATACGCAGTAGGTAAGCACACCCAACAAAAAACTGATACTGAGGTATCGCGCGTTTTGAATAAAATAGATCCGCGTGTGGGTCTGTGACAGTATAACTCAAAAACTTAAAAGTCGGTTAAACACCAAATGTGGTATTTGGGTTCAGCATCACCTAAATGATGATGTAATACGAACAGAGCTGAAAGTTGAATCTATAAATGAAACAAAACACTATAGAAATAATTGGCTGTTACACGTGGAGAGAATGGACTATAGATTTCCCAAAGTAGCTCTAAATTATAAACCAGCAGGGAGAAGAGACGTGGGCAGACCACAGAAGAGATGGAGAGACTGTGAAAAATGGAACAGACAATGTGTCCAACCCATGGAGTGAAGATGGTGATGGTGACAATTTGTTTTGTGATGTTAACCATTTTGGAGATATTAGTTTGAATTTTCCAATAATTTTCTCAAATGGGAGTCCTTATTCTTTCCCCTCTTACTTCGTATTTTTTTCCCCCTTTTCCCCACTCCTGGTCATACAAAGAGAACGGAATTTAAAAGCCATCATATAGACGCCGGTTCTTGAAATATTTGACAATCGCTTAAAGCTCACTGTATTCCCATGTTGCCACTCTGCAAACAAATATTTAATAAAATCATTTCTGCAAATGTTTATCTCAGTAGTATGAAGTAAACGAATAGTTTATGAAGAATTGGGAGAGAAAGTCATGCGAATATAACACACATTTCCTCCCCCCCTGTATAGTTCCCTTTCTTCTGTGGTCTTATCGGGGCTTTTGATTTCAGCAAAAACTAATAGTTCTCCGAGTCAAGACACCAAGTTTTCTTAGCATCCCTTTCTTACTCATTCTTTATTTTCTCTACTGCTTACCTAAGAAAAGGAAGTACTGCATTCTATCCAAAAACTCTATGCCAAGAGTTTACTGATGATACACTTTTTGAGGTCCCTGAACGAAAAGCGGTGCGTGCGTGTGTACAGCCTAATTCAAACGCGAAAATCTGGTTAAATACCAGATTTGGTGTTTAAGTTCGACATTTTCTAAGGATGCCTCACAAGGATTTAAAAACAAAATCCCCCATCCCATACTACCCTTTATGCCAAGACTACGGAACTTGTGCTCATTGAGTGCAGCCTGCTCACAACCTTGCACTCATGAAAGTTTAGCAGGTTAAAAAAGAATTAAGGTAGCTCACGCTTTCCCGCGAGTCACTATTCCTGTTTTATGTCCAAACTTTTTAGTTAGTTTTTAGTTTTTCAAAAGCGGCTCTAAGATTTGGATTGAAATACGCGTTTAAAATGCTTGTTTAACAAAATGTATATCCTGAATTTTCTGAGAATGGCCTGTGAAGTTCTCTTTATTCTGAATGACTTTTGTATTAGTAGCAAACTGTAAGAGATAAACAAAATCTGACTACATAAAACATATAGATCGCGATAAATTAGGTTGAACAAAACATTTTTGTGGCATTAATCTTCAAGACATTTTTTGCGTTTTGCTGTTTCAAATGCGTCTTACTCAGGTAGGAAATCGCTCTTCGCTATGCAAACATCATAGAATTTCAAAGCATCACACAGCGATGCTCTTTATAAAAATCTGACTATCGCTTTAGCGCACTACAATCCATAATGAAAATTAGGTCAATCTCGATTGACATGAAGTGGGTAGGAGAATAAGCTTATGTAAGAATAGTTTATAGACAGTGAGTAGAAAAAGTCATGTGAATATCACACATTAGATTTTTACAATTAGATACTCATATTCACCTCTACAGCTATGCTGTCAGACTCTGAGGAGGATAGGAATTATTTCAGGTTAAAAAAAACCTCCCCACCGCAACCGAAAATCGAACCTGGACTTCTGGTTTAGGAAGCTAGAACGCCGACCACTCGAGTATACAAGCATCTTTGTATTTTTGCTAACACATTAGAGAAATTAATGGATTTTCAAAATACAACATAACATGCATACATTGTACGCACGCACGCAGAGAGAGAGAGAGGGGGGGGGGGGGGGGAGAGACAGAGAGAGAAAGGGGAAAGGAAGAAGAGATATCTTCGCAGTAACTTAGCATGAACGGAGCTGGCTAACCTGCTATTATAGAACACCATCCAAGAAAAACCACATGCTTGTCCGAGTTTCCGATTAAGCATTATCAATTTAAGCATTAAATCGTAACTCTGTGCTTGGCAATTTTCCAAGACTCTCAGTCATAAATTAAGACTATGAGAAATGAGCTCAGGCGTAAAGTGTATGCATTACTTCAAAGTATACAGCTTGAAGGCAGAGACGACGCCAGCGGTGGGCTTTCGAGGACTGGAGCTCACCCAAAACTAACTTAAGCCCCCAGATGAAACAGAAAATCAGGGGAATATTTATGAATTGCTTAAAAATACAGAATGTCCACGAATTTGCGCATTTGAATGTGTGCTATCTGTAGCGTAGTTACTGTATTTATTTTATACATTTATAGCACAATCCTCCTTTATGCAATATTTAATAAAATATAAAACAATCTATTTTAGATATGGTGTCTATAACTTCAATTAAGGATAACTCTAGGCTCTGGGCCTAGAAATCGTTTGACGCTTTAAGAATTGTTCAATGCGTTTAGCAATGGTTTTAACAATTTCTACAAGGTGTTAAATCAGGTAAACGAGGATCCACTAAACGAGAAAGCTTACAAACATATCCACGCACTTTAGATGAACTTCAAAATAACATTAAGAAATTGCTGCCATTTCTCGTAGGGAACTGCAGAGTGTAAGTAGATACCAGAAATGCTTGCATAAGGAAGAGAGGCAGTTCTAAAATCCCCTTGTTTGATATATGTAAGTGTGCAATTTCCTTCTATTTTTAAGTTTTATATTATGTGTGTTAGAAATAAATTACTCCGACAAATGTACATATTTACTGCGATCTTCCACCAATACAGCAAACAATATACTCCGATGTTCAAGAACAAGTTTTCCTCAGTTTTCATTCACCAATCAGCGTTAGGTTAGATGATGCAACCAGTCGCACAAAAAAGAATGATTAAATGCATACATTTGCCCTTGTGAAGACAGAGTGAGAAATAGTATATTGCACGATACATGCACCATTGGAGAACGAGGAAGGAATTGGAAATACGAGATGAACCGGAATATTTTCTACTTTCAAGATTTCCCAATGCGCTTGATGCAAGTGTATTGCATATTATTTTTTCGAAGATACATGGCAGCTAGCAAAATTTGAAAACCAAAATCAAGGTGATTTACAGGTTTTTTCAAGGTGAAAAAATTCCTTTTGAAGGAGACACGCAAACTTGTAAACAATACTGGGAAAGAGGTAAACATGGTAAATGAAACATGATACTTCGTTACACAGAAAGGAACTCCAGAATAATATTCTCTTTAACGACAGACAATATATGTAGCTAAATGATAAAAGAGGGTGCACACGAGTCCTACTCAAGTCCTACTTTTTGTTATCAGAAATCAGTAATTCTGGGAAATACTTTAGATCCAATTATTAAAAAAGGTTTTATCAGGACAAAACTTGGAGTGTAACCCTTATTATGAACAATATTCTTGCTAAGGAACACGCACTTTTAATATTTAAGATGTGACTTACACAACTTTTCCTTTTTCTCAGACTTGTATAAAAATGCATTCCAGGTTTTCAAGGTGCAACTTTAAATTCAAGGTGATTACCAGGATATTCCAGGACTTTCAGGGTGCTAGACACCTTGAAAATAGTGAATAGTACTTAGGTGAAAATAAAATTAACTACTAACAGCTGTAGGAAAATGGTGGTTCCATTGCAAGGTCACGAACAATAATCCGTGGTGTGGGACTAGCATTTGTAAACCATGCTAGGGCATTATCCTCTTTCTTAATTTACGGGAAGTATTTCAATAACTGTAACCGAAGGTTTTGTACGCGAAATTGATTATTTCCAAAAGTCCATCTAACTATCCGGTAGAGTAAGCAAAATGGATCCTTCGACTGAGGGTAACTCAACCCCCTAAGAAGTCTTCGCATACCCCAGGTTGAATATCTTTGGCTTAGATGAACAGCACGGAAAGCGGAAGATCCGAGGTTCAAATCCAGGTACTGAATTTTTCAGTTTGATTCTGCCATTCTAACCTTGTCCTATACACGACTTGTGGGAAAGAACCATTAATCATTGTGTTTACTGTTGTGAAATAAATAAACGCCTTTGAAAGTATGCCACTGGGCAGATAGTTTATCTAACCATTTTAGATAATTAGTTGGCGTTACATAATCTTTTTGGCGTTCAAACATAGAAACATTAAGTAGTCTACCTCTAAACTGCATAAAATTATAGGCAGCATATTGCCACTGAAGTGAAATAAATTAGAACATTGTAAGCAATGATATAATCTCGTTTTCACATTGTATTTTAAATATTTGCAGAAAGCGGACATTTAAAACAAGTTTTATCTGATGATTTTCTTGATTTCCTTGGACACTGCCTTTCTTTTATTGCAGTTATGCAATAACCGCTTGCATTTTATAGACATTACACTGGAATTCAAATACTGCGTGTCTGATGAAACATGTTTTTCTTGCTGCTCCAGACGCAACGAAAGGAGTATTTAGGTGTTTTGTTGGAAAACTTTGTCATTTTAAAGACCTTACTTATCTGCAATGAACATTCGTAGGAATCTTCCAAGTTCTCGAAACTCTTGCAGCACTCCTAGAGGTACAAAACTTGGGGGTTTAATTGGTATTTGTCACAATTCTGTCCTAAACACCAACTTCTCGTTACTGGAATGAATTGAACGAATTTCCCTTAAGTTTAAGGACTGAAGTTTTTTCATCTTCCTTAACAGTGTCTTATTTTCAGGGAACTTAAAATATGAAACATTATCACATCGCTTATCTTGTCCGTCTGGGTGGCTCAGTTGATTAAATGCAGGCCTACTGATCCCAAGGTCGCGGGTTCAAATCCGCTGTGCTTAAAAACGACAGCGCCATGTCAGTAGATTTACGGTCATGTAAAAAATTCCTGCGGGATGAAATGCCGGCACACCAGCGATGCTGATATGATCCTAATGCAGTAATTTACAGCGTCGTTAATTAACAAAATAATTTAATTTAGCAAATAGGTTTCATCATAAAAGAGGGATGGCTTAGAAAGAGATGGTGAACATTTCTTTCTTTTTTAATAGAAAAGTGCCCAGTTATACCCCGTCTAGTATAAATGCCCGCATCTGTGGTGAGGGGGTAGCATGTCTGCTTTACGTTAAAAGGTCCCGAGTTCGAATTTCAATTAGGATGAGTTATTCTGACAAGGCTTTTCCTGAGGTTTTCCCTTATGTCGAGTAACTTTAATCCCTGTGGAACACCGGGCTCATTTGAGTATCATTTCACCTATTTCGTTCACCCATTGTCCGATATGAACACCAGGTTAAAGGACTATAGTCTATAGTAACTCATATTACATAGACGTTTAAATAAATATTCACATTTGAGCTGCGCACTGAACAAACTCTTACACACGACACTGAAAGTTGGTTTTCATTGCCAATAAAGCCTTGAGCGGGTCATTCACCGCTAGTGAATTAGCGGGGCAACACTAACTCAAGATCAATACAATACTGGCCCGGTCACAAAACGAGCCCTCGGTAGTTTAAAATAAATGTTGCATTAAACAAAGGAAAAGCGAGTACATGGTTCTGATTTATTTTCAAACAAGCCGTTTATATTGCAAGTAAACAAATATTTTCGGACTATACTAATTATGATTATTTTTTGTGGGGGGAGGATAAATTAGCTCATAGCCCTAGCAAATGTAAATCTTGATTTTCAAATGTTGGTCGCTTCGTTACTCGCGAATTGATCACTCGTGGCATTACCTATGATAAATAGACCTAAACTAGTAGCAGTTTGGCGGGGATATGAAATAATCGGCAACTATAATAGTGACGTAATTTCCCTCACCGCTCTCCGCAAGCGCCTTGTCTGGAAGCAACCTTATTCATAACAAAACATGATCGTAAAGACTTCGATTCTTCCCACAGCAATGGGTGGATTAAATTTCGCTGAGGTAATTTGCTTTTATTATATAACGCCAGTACAGGCCAATGAAGCGTTGATTAGCATGACAGTGTTAGTTATTACTTACAACAGTAAGCATGCACGATCCAAAGCCCACTGTGGTACATACGCAATACGATAACAATCTCTTGCATGTGCTGTACAAAATGACTGCATGCCGTGTGTTTTCCTGCGAAAGCTAATATTAAAGTTTAAGGGACCAACCTGTAAAACTTGTAGAAAATTCGGAAAAATGCAAATTTTGTGCAACATACAATTTAGTGATTTCAAGAGGGATGGGATTATAATAATGCAAATAAATATTGGAATACAGTAGTCTTTGCGCGATAGTCAAACGTTTTAAAGCTTTGAGATTCCGTTCTCTTTGCACGGTTAAGAGATAAGTGAATAACGGCCTTAATCTGGGAAAAGTTGTATTGCAAAACTAGCAAAAATAACAAGGAATATTTCTGAAATGAAATGGTTCACTCAGAAAAGTGACTAATTGTGTATTTTAACGAGATCTACATTTTTCTACAGTTTTTGTATGGTAAGATTTCGTCTCTCTCTTACAGTTTACTATTTATGTAAGTCATCCAAAGTAAATAGGATTAAATGGGCAATAGACAGATATTTAAAAAATATTTTATTTGCCATGAAAATATAAACAGATGGTATTTTAATCAAAATCGTTAGTCATTCTTTACAAAATCAAAATTTTCTATGTAAAGGGTAGTTTAGGGTGGAGAAATATTCTTGAAAGAAAAAGGTATATCTTGAAAGATATATTAAACTTAAAATAGTTCCTAAATTTGGTTTTTAGACAACTTTTCGTTTTTGAGTTAAGCTGTTCATAGACACACATAGACACACACAGACACACACACACAGACACACACACACACACACAGACACACACACACACACACACGCGCGCGCGCGTGCGCGCGCTTTTGTTGGATTCAGAGGGCCTCAAAACATATTTCCGGTGAAATCTCGGCATCGAATTTTTGGGTGGGATACAATACTTCCTCTACTTACTATACGTAGTAGAGAAAGAGAAAATGGTAAACAGTAAGTGACAAAGTTTTACTAAATAATAATGTGGATCTGGTTAAAACACAAAATTTATGTAAAATGTTTTTTCGGTGTGTGTGTGTGTGTGTGTGTGTGTGTGTGTGTGTGTGTGTGTGTGTGTGTGTGTGTGTGTGTGTGTGTGAGTGAATCATTTCCCAAATATTTTTTTTATTATTATGTTATTCGTTATTTATCTCTTGGCCTTGCAAAGAGAAGGGAATTTCAAAGGCATCGCATAGCAACCAGCTCTTAAAACATTTTACTAGCGCTTAAGGCCTGCTGTATTCCCGTAATTCCCCTTGCACCTACAGGAAAATGTCGATTAAAATAAGATAAACAAGCGATTCCAAGAATAATTTGTATAGGAGTAAGAGACATACTTGCGGACGCAGTTTTACCGCAAATAACTGGTAAAAATCTAACCAATTGCTAATAAAGTACATAATTTCCAAATTTCATCGGTTGCTCCCCTGTTAAAATCTCCGTCCCCAACACCTTGAAGGGAGTCTTCAGAAAGGCAACAGGTGAGGAGCGAATTAGGCACGGCGCAGCACGAGCGAGAATGACTTCACTTTCTACAAAGATAAACTGAGGGCATATATTATACTGCACGAGCTGACATTGTCTGGACTCACAAAGGCACTGCAGGAGGAATAACAGTGACCGCCTGCTTGGTCGACTCGACACGACACGCAAGGTAAACACTGTAAACGTTCAAGGCCAGGTCCATACGACACGGGAGGATGTCTTCCTCATGTCGGCGACCTCCAAAATGTACAAAACGTGACTTGGGATCCCTACGTGAACGAGCTATGGAATTCCATCTCCTGGAGTGGAGTGCAAGCCCCACGCGGCAACATGTCGCCTGGAAACTGGAAACTTCGTTAACGATGCCCCACATCTGTAATACCATGCAATTTGAGTGTTTTTTTAATGTCTTCCTTGAACACCAATTTGTAAGACGACCATAATTTCGAAGGTTAAAGAGGGAACTCAATCTTTCGTGCGCGAGCATTTACCTAAGTAAATACCCAGCTAGACAAACCCAGAGTATAATAAAACTGGCGACTCGGCTTTATAAATTGTGCATTATCAGCACTATAATACATTTCCAAGAAGACATTACATTTGATAAACAGTTTTTGGATTTTGCCTCAAGTTATGAGTGTAAGTAATTTTTATCTTCAATTTAAATCAACGTATCTTGTTGCTGGTTGCTTGCCCAAACATTAAACGTTCTGCTACATATACAGTGTGCTCGCGTCAATGTACGTAGTAATTCTGGCCGCGCCGTGGCCGGTGGTTAGACCATTTGCCTCGGGTTCGATCCCAGGTGACCGCATTTAGATTTGTAGTGGACAGAGCGGTGCATGGGCGGGTTTCCTTCGGATTCTCCTGTTTCCCACGCCATCTCATTCCATCGGTGCTCCACCTTCATTCCATATCAGTATTACCGCCTGTGGTGCCGCATGGAGTAAAAGCGGACGTTAAACAGTGCGAACAAAATGGTGGCAATCCTGTATACAAACTGAAATTGACCTTTTATTTATGGACGCTCTTTAACTGCTGAGCTTCTCAGCGTTAAAGACAGCTTAATTTTGCTCAGATGCCTTTTTAACAGGCTTGAAGTTTACGTGGCCAACGGACTTTTATGCCCCCCCCCCCAAAAAAAAAAGAAATCCGTCGTCCTCCACCGGATTTGAACCCGCGACCTTGGGAGGCTAGCTACACCACGGACATCCTGATATACCGTTGAACTACAATAGTTTTTGGAAAAGGTAGATATATGATTCCAGCATGATGGAGCTCCCTTTCACATAAACAACTGGATCGTCAGTATACTATATATGGATAGGAAAAGAAGCTCCTTTTGTTTGGCCATCCCTCCCTCGTGACTTCGTCCCACTGAATCACTGTTTTTAGGATGTACTATGATAACCCTCCGGGCCCTGCCGAAACACTAGTGTGTTCGTCACGAACCAAACGTCATGGTCCCGTATTCTCTTGCCAATCAGCGCCAAACCCTTGCAACCACACCCTTTCTCCTCGCAACTGTCTGTGCGGCAATTGTCATTTACCGCCTTAGTTGATGTCGATGGAGAACCGCAGTGACTTTCTTGAAGCCAGTAGTGGGACAGTGAGATGTTTGGGAGCTATATCTTAACCGCAGGAGACATTAATTTTGCATATTAACATGTAATCATTTTATTAAAAAAACTGTCACCTCAATAAAGCAGTATTTATTACCTCGTTGCACACATATCATCCTGCAAGATTTTACAAGCTTCCACTTGCGCATCGTCGTATATGGGTTTGCACGCAGTTTTTCCATTTGGCACACCTATCATACAACGAAATTAGAAATTAAATGCAGCCCGCAAACTTTAATATCATTCTTTTAATACACAAAAACACTCGCTGCATCTTGGGGAAGCTCAACGCATATTCTAGTGAAGACAGCCATGACCTTACTTCTCAAGGGCATATTCTCGCCCAGAGGAGCGCGATTGCCAAACGATCCATTATTCCAAAGCGTTTATATGCAAAACTTCGAGGATTGTTGACAATATGTACCTCTTCTATTCGGCAAAAACATACACATGACTCTCTACAAACGACTGTTTACTTTTATTTGTAAAATTGTTCTATAAATGCTTACCTTTCTATACTCCAGCCAGCTTTAGATCCACACTTTGTATCTCTCCGCCATGACTGGTGTTCATATCAGTTGCGACTAACACAAACAAACGCCACGTGGACTCATGCCTCGTCTTTGTGATGCAACAGAACGATATTTACTCTCGAATGTATCTGCTATCGCGTTACATTCAAGTAGTCTTTAGGACTCATATTCATGTATGTGGCTTTCATGTAACTGTTTTCTTAACGGGCACCAGTTTTACAATGTGGCAGTTACATCACCCGACTTAAACCCCCATTTTGCAAGGGGGACCACACCTATCGTTGGTCAACGGGTCCATCGGACCTAGCCGGGAGGACTAAATAGATGCTATTTAGATCCACCGACCTTCCCCTCATGTGCCTCTGAGGGACGCTGTTGTGCTGTGATAGGCCAGCACATATGCAAATGACATTTCCTCCATTTTAGATGAAACAGTTATACCGCTGTGTGTCTTGGACAGAAGAGAACCTCCCCCCTTCAATCCTTAAAACTCATAGTAGTTTCCTAGAAAAGGTAACACAGATTAAATCCAAATTGAACATTCCTAACACCAGAGAAAATCTACTTATAAGAGCAAATCCATTGGAATTATTGCAACCTACTTTCAATTTGGAATTAATAGAGGAAATAAGTAAATCAGACACACCAAAAGAAATACAAAAATTTCTAGCTCTGGAAACAATCAATACTAGGTATCCCACAGAAGAATGGCTGCACATATATACTGATGGATCCTCGAAGGAAAACCTTACTGGAGCTGGAGTTACGTGTTCACATTTTTCCTTTTATCATTCTGTTGGCAGAGACACAACAAATTATGATGGAGAAATAGAGGCTATATACATTGCTCTCCGACAATTATTAAATCTTCCCTTAAATAAATTTAACAAGGCAGTAATTCTTTCAGATTCTAAAGCTGCAATTCAGGGAATATGTTCAAATACTACAAAGAAGTCAACAAAAATTAGAGAATGCTACAAAATGTTAACACAACTCCAAAAAGTTAATAAGACTGTTCATCTCCAATGGATTCCAGCACACTGTGGAGTCATGGGGAACGAAACTGCAGACTCACTTGCAAAGAAAGGCACAACAATAAAACAAAAGTCTAAATTCAATTTCTCATATTCCTCAATAAAACGCTTGATCATTAAACATTTTTGTCATTCATACCTACAAGAAATAGAAGCAAATGCCAAAGATAAAAAATGGATTACACTACTTTCCAATCCAGATATAATCCCCCAGAGACCAAGGAAAACAGCTGTTGCAGCCTTCCGACTATTGACAAATCATGACTGCTTAGCAAGTCATCTCTACAGAATTGGTATCTCAGCCTCACCAATATGTGTCCTGTGTAACGATCCAGCAGAAATGAATGAAGAACACTTGAAGACCTGTGAAGCATTAAGATCAGAAGAAACTACAGTTCAAAAGTATTGGAGAGCACGAATGCTAATGGCTTCATTGCCAGATGCAAGGCACTAGAAAACAACAACAACATTCAAGTAGTCTTCACCAGGATTATCATACATCTTGAAAACCCTTACATAATCGCCAATATTTAAGGTACTATATTTTGTGGTGTGCTTTGGTTTCGGCGTGTCGCGGGTTAGCTGTTCACGGTTTGTGTTTACATCAACTTGGGACCTAAGATGTGACAGGTTTTTGCCTATTTTATATGGCTTACACACCAAAGAATACGATATTCGTTCCGAATAAAAAGGATTTCACATGTTATTCCAAGAGAATTCAAGATATGCATTCTATTATTCATGTGAATGCCTTAAACCTGTGGTGTCAAAATCATTAGAAGCATTACGTGAGAAAATACGCCCATGCATATACACACTTTCTAAAAATGTTTTTCATTAGAGACCTCAAAACACGTATTTCAGGAGAATTATCAACAATGCTTTTTTGTCCGTCTAATTAAAGTGTGTGCAGTTCGGCCGCCTCCTTTGAGAAACCCTTATAATCGTTTTACAAAGGCCCTGCCTCCTCAGTGCTTTCTGCAGAGTTGCAATCTCTTGACACGAACCTAACAATACAGAAGCAGCTGGAATTCGGAATTTTGGCGACTGAGACACCACGTGACCTTAAAATCGGGTTACTATTGGTCTCCAAGGACGGGGATAGTCGTTTCCCTTCTCTGGGGCGTGGAGATTGGTTTATGAGAAGTAATTAATTATGGGTAGGGTACATTTTCTTTGTGAAGCAACTGTACCCGCGTTCATTAGGCAGACTTTACTATATGTAAACATTAGAAAAGTAACATTTAAGCAAGTAACTTCAAATGTGCCAAAATAAAAACATTTTGTCACATACTTAAGGTTCGCGTCAAACCTCCTGCATATGAGCTTCAGAGGCTCCTTGGCTGCAGCGTTGCCTAGTCAGATTAACGCTCGGACATTTTTAGTTTATTACACACTTAAAACTCATTACAGATATAAACGGAATGCTCGTGCAAGCATGTACGACAAAAGAGCGTAATTTTAGCTTCAGCCGTTCGGTATTTATTCACAATTATATTTACGCGTATTTTGTCAGAACTGAAACATACCTTGAGCTGTTAAGAGGTGTGAATAAGTGTACCATTGTGCTTCCCCCTTTCTTCTAATACAGCCCTAATTACTCTGAACTAGGGGACAGAACAGGTAAATAACGTGCAGTTCCAAGAATTTATAGAGCTGCTTGTAATATGTCGCAAAGTAAAGCAAGTGATTGTGTAAGTAAGAGATAAAATAGTGTTTTACATAGTCAAGGACTAGCTGTTTTATAGGGTGTATGAGTTTAAAAAGTTTGCTTAGAGGCAAAAAAATGTGAGTCATATTCTGATAGTCTTCATTTCACCTAGAGAACACATTAACATACCGAAAACGACACAGGCGATTTTGAAAAACGCACAGCAAAGAACTCTTCTTACGCTGCGCGCATGCTCCTATGTCTATCTCTTTCGCGCACATGCACACGATATGCCTACGTTGTAACGAGCGGGATGGGGATGGCTCAGGCGGAAACGTCTACGGCCCGCATTCGGGAGGTCGCGGGTTCGATCTCCGTGGCCGCGCACCCTGTCATGGACTTTTTTTTTCCGTAGTTTCTCCATATCACTTAGGCGAATGCTGGGGTGCATTATTTCCTACCACGTTTTCCTTTCAATCATTTACCTTAATTCCATTTCCTTATCTTACAGGTGTACTTTCAGGTGCGTAGTGTTGGCAGTGCCGGGCAGATGGCGCGGATGATTGCGTATGGTAACTGCTGTTTTCGGCGCTAGGTGACGTTTGGCCGGCCTTGTCCTCCGTCGGGGGTGGGGGAAACGCTCAGTGCGACACCGGAACCACAGTGCTTGGCGGGGTCTGTCGTAGGGATGAAGAGATCTCAGCACTTGTTAGGGACTTCCGCGCGTCTCTGTGGCCTGTCTAGCTGCGACCCTGAGAGGCACCTTTGGTTCCCTCATTTCATTCCTGCCTCC
This sequence comes from Tenodera sinensis, assembly GCA_030765045.1. Classification (NCBI taxonomy): domain Eukaryota; kingdom Metazoa; phylum Arthropoda; class Insecta; order Mantodea; family Mantidae; genus Tenodera; species Tenodera sinensis. The sequence continues at coordinate 21,134,868 of CM060967.1, read as the reverse complement.
TGGGGGTGGTAGCCACAATATATCTGCGAAGGTCGAAGTGAGCGAGGTGTCCCCTCTGTGTCTGTACTCTTTACCTTTTTTTGACTACAACGTAGCGCGCTTGTATTGGCTACTGCCATATGCAGGAAATTTGACGCGGATAGTAGCACTTAAGCCGAGGATTTTCTTCGTAGCTATGGTCCACCAAAACCTCTTAACTGACATCTCTATGCTTGTGAAGTCGCCTCAACTTCCATTATGAGTACGTGATTTCTGCCAACTTTGCTGCCTTATACCTGTAGCATTTGAATGTGAAAGCACCATTACACAAGAAAAAGAAGAGAGCTATTAACGTTAAAGATGGACAACGACGCAATATAAACACATCCTGGCCTTGTACGAGCTTCATTCTGCGAGATATTATTGGTTGTATGTCCTCTATGGTTGCACTGCGCCCTTCTAAACACATCTTCCAGAGTTAATTTATGGAAAAGTATACAAGGTGGGTGTCGCCCATAACAAAGAACAAGAGAAATGCATTGTATTTTACACTGTAGCTCGAAAGGATACTTCAATAATACTGGAATATAAACATCTTTGTTTCAACCAACCAAAGGCATTTATAAGGATCACGAAACGGTCTATGAATATTGTTTTCTATTTTTAATTTTAATAAAACATTAATTACTTCAAATACGTTAAAAATATATGCTTCCTCACTTTTACTTTCCTGAAAATTTCCAACGATATATTCAATTTAAGACTCCTTGCCAAACATTTTAAAGGGATTTGCAAAATTCCCCCCGGAGGATAGAAAAAAGAAAAACCTTCGCCTTAACTTTTTCATCCCGAAAGATCTAGGGATTATACAACTTTTAGTGAGTAACCCCGAATAATGCCTTAAGCTAATAGTGCACACAATGAAAAATAAAGTCTTTAACACAACGATGGTTAAATTCGAAACGTATAACAGAGATCCTTAATTTTCTATGACTATGACAAGGTAACGAAGGGGGAGACCTCGCTCACTTCGGATAATTTGTGGCTGCCACCTTCCGGAGGAACCGCTTGACGCCATGGGCCGCAGCAGACATCGTGCAGAGGTCTCTAACGATACCAAGCAGGACATCCGATCACACCTTGGGGCGACTTTCCTCTGGCGAAGCGAGGAAAACTCAATCAAGCACAGGCGGCTCAAAGAATGCTATCATCTGGTAGGACAGAAAACTCATTTCCAATAGCAAGCATTTGCGCCATATGCACCACATCAACTGACACTGCACAGCCCTGAAGCACACCTGAAATGAAATGAGGCAAAAATGTACGGTAGACGCAGAAACCCGCCCCAGGATTTCCTGTGGACCAAGGAAAACCACGAAAAACCATTGAAACCGAAATTATTTCAATATATATATATATATATTGAAATAATTTCGGTTTCAATGGTGATAATAGAAACAATAGGAGATTCTAGTCAATAGTTAAGGGGAAGACGTAATAAAGCTGAATAGATTAAAGTCTCAAGAATGGAAGCCTAGGCAGATTTAAATGAGTGATAAGGTTACAATTGTTGTTTGTACGAAGCCGTTGTGATTCCGCGGGCTGATTCCTATGTTACCATGACGTTCTCTAAAGTTAGCCAATGGAAACCGCTTCCTTCGTGTTGCTCACGCAAAACAAATGCAACGCAACACACACTCGTCTTGAATCGAGTCGAGATAACGCACGTGCAACTTGGGAGTTGTACGTAAGCTAGTGCGTATACATAATTCGGGGGTTGCTAAAGGATGACAAAGTTAAAGTGTTATAACGTTGTAGTTGAAGTTACAAAGTTACATTCTATTTAAATATCGTCGGCAGTTCTCTACAAATCTGGAAATTTACAAATAAAGTGATATGTTGGTTAATTCTTCGTTTGGTTCCATTCCTACCATGACTCACGCATACCCTGTAAATTAGGACCTCTTGCTAGAGCTAGTCCGGAGACCAAACACGAGATCTGATAGGTCTTAAAGGCGACGTCTTCGACGGAGAGGATCGTTTGCGTCACCATGGTCAGCGAGGCAGGCTCCAGGATCCAAATTTGAGCTGGTTTTACCCTGTCGAATTGAAGCAATCCATATACCAAGGTCTTATTTGTTTTGAACTTCTTGCAGTGATATTGAGACAAATCTGGATGAGATGAAGCAATGTTTTTCTCCCTAAAGTGGTGTAAGAGATCTTAGGGCTTGATAATGAGATAAAGGGAAGGCAAGAAAAAGTTGCTCCTCTAAGAAGGAAGTAAGTATGAGTCACTTGTACTGTTTATTGTGGTAAAAGTGCGTGGTGTGGTGTTCCACATGCCCGTTCTGCATATAACATGCTCTGAGTCAGCCAGTTTATTGCTCCGTAGACCGCAGTAAACAGCAATGGTCAAAACGAGATACTGCTCTCCGTATATGTGTACGCGAGTATCGGGGGTGAAAAGCTCTGAAATTTTAATAATACTGCCGCGCAGGAAGGGCAGGGAATTTTATTTTAAGCAAATGCTTGCCTGAAGAGAGGTCTTGGACCTCGTTATAAGCTGGGCGGTGACTGAATGCAAATGAAGATGAGGGCGATAATAATGATGATGAAACAAAGGGATCTACAGCTGCTCATGGAATCAAAAGGGCATAGAGTTCAGGGTTATTACTTCACAAAGTCTAAATTTAGAAGACTACGAGCTCTGGGCGCAATGCACATTCGGCTTTTGGATCAATGTTGGTCAGAACGTCAACGTGCAACGGTTGCTAAACGTTGTGTGTCAATTTGTCGTTTGTCTCAGCTGACTTGCCTTGTGGGCGTGGGTAATACAGTAATTCTGAAATAATGGCACGTTACAATGTTAATTTACTTGCAGAAGTCCAGGTTACACGAATAAACCACGCCAACTTTCAAGCAATTATCACTTGACAGATGACTAAGAACACTTACACTTATTTACATCATGGTGTGTGGGATTGAGTTCTGAATACTGAAAGTTGAATCAAGAACGTTGCGTTGACACGAGCCATTTTGTTTCACTACGCTCCGCCTCCCGGTTTAGTGCTTTCTCTCTCAATACTAACATTGATTTATTCATTTCGCACAATAAGTATTATTGCTTTGCTATGTACATTTGTCCTATCCTAAATTTATCCTGTCCTCCTAGCTGCATAGTGCCAAATCGACCCAAACTTGCTGGCTAATTCTCAGAAACCTTATCTGCTTCCACCTAGACTTCAGAACCCATACCTGGGCCTTCTCTAGCGGCTGACCCCAAAATCTTAACGTTTTCCTCTTTTGCAATTCCAGTATCTACATAAAATGTTACACGAAGTTTTAACATATCCTTTCCTTAGGAAGCATGTGATCGTGCAGTATAGCTATGACTGATATCCCTTCCAGGAGTGACGTCTGGTTAATAACACGTAATATTAGCGCAGGCATTCAGATCTTTAAAAATATTTTATTTTGGCATATATTTTTGACATTTTAAGCACATAAAAATTAAATATTTCCCAAGTTTTTTAGCACCTAAAAGTACGATTACTATTGACGAATAATCTCATTCAAGCCCAAATTGATGCAGAACAATAATTTCTTTTATCATTTCTCTGCAATAGGCTGCCTAGATCAACAAAACGTTTTTGATACTGTTTCCCAGTATGCGATACTTTCAACGGCGCCCCCGATTCTTGAATCTACTGTTGGCTGCCACAATTATAGGGTCTTTTTATCAAAATATGCATGGATGGGGTGAGAATTAATCTGGCTGATTAATTTAATGGAAGTTAATGAGCTATTTGAAGCAAGTTGCCAACTGTTTACGCATGTAGAATTACACTTGTTTCTGAATCTTAGAACGTGAAATTGTATTATACCTGCTAACTTCTGATGCATCAATAACTTCACGGCTTAAAATAACTTTTCATAATAACACTGCGAAGCTTAAGTTGCCGTAAGTCACTAAAATGTTAATCGGAGAATCCTCTTGTGGCGACCGCCACATACATAGGTATAACCGGAGCACGATCTATGGACGCTACGGTTTACCAATAATTGATCACCGTAAAACACTTCTGTGAGATTGTAAGATAAAAATATCTGATATGTTGCACTCACATGACTTTCTCTACTCTTGTACTAACCATTCTTACAAACTCTTATTCCTATATCTTCGTGTTAGTTAAAATAAACATTTGTACAAATTATCTTATTGCTTATGTGCTTGTAGGTACAAGGGGAATATTGGAATACAGTAGGCTTTGTGCGATAGTCAAATCTTTTAAAGCTTTGAGAGTCCGTTCTCTTTGCACACGTAACATATAATTTAAAAAAAAAAAAAAAAAAAAAAAAAAAAAAAAAATTGACAACGATGACCCATTTCACCAAAGTTCTAAGTTTTCCGAAACTCACACACATAACAAGGAATATCTCCGAAATGGTTCACCCTACAAGAAAATTTATTGAGACATAAATTGTGTATTTTAGCATGATCTACATTTTTTGTACAGTATGATTTGGTCTATCTCTAATGGTTTACCAGTTATGCAAAAGTCGTCCAGAGTAAACACGACTACAGGGGCTATAGCCAGAAAATTCAAGATATACATTTCATTTGTCATCAAAATATCTCAAACATGACATTTTAATAAAAATCGTTGGAGCAATTTTCAAGAAAATCAAAATTTTCCATGTGAAGGGTAGTTTAGGGTGGGGCTATTTTGTTCAAAATCTTCGTGTCACATCCTTGAAAGACATTAAACTTAAATACCAACTTTGGTTTTTAACCGACTTTTCGTCTTTGAGTTATGCTGTCCACAGACTGACACACAGACACACACACGGACCTTTTTCTAAAAATGCTTTTTTTTTTTTTTTTTTTTTTTTTATTCAGGGGGCCTCAAAAAATGTATTTCCGGTGAAATCTCGACATCGAATTTTTGGGTGGAATACAATACTTCCCCTACTTACCAGTAGAGAAAGTAAAAAGGCACAAAGTTTAGAACTACGCGCTCCTTTATTATGTAAGTCCCACTTAATTCATTATTACAAGTTCCAACTTCTATGTTGCGAAGACATAACCATTTAATTCGTATATGAAACACAGTTTTTGCTCTGTGACTTGCAGAATTCTAATTTTCAGAACTAGTTTACGTACACTTCGTGTGCCTCGGTAATTCGTGAACGGCCTGAGTTCCAAATAACTGAACCTTCAGCTAATGGATTTCTTGCTGTTAACGCCGGATACCCCAAATGCCTTAGCTACACTGACTTACAACTAACTGAGGTCTGGATAACTTGCATAACTGGTAAACAGCAAGAGATAGACAAAATCTTACTACACAAAGATGTAGATCTTGTTAAAACACACAATTTATGTCAAATATTTTGTGGAGTGAACCGTTTCAGAGATATGTTATGTCTGATTTTTGCAATTTTCTCCAACGGCGGGAGGGGGGGGGGGGGCACATTCATTTTGTTATCCCTTGACCACACAAAGAGAACGGAATTTCAAAGTCACCACATAGCGACAAGCTTTAAAACATTTGACTATTGCTTAAAGTCTAGTGTATACCCACATTCCCCTTCCAGCTACAAGAAAATTAGAAATAAGATACTTTCTGCAAATATTTATCTCGATTAACATGAAGATGGAGGAATAAGTGTTTGTACAAGAGTAGAATAAAGCGCAACACATGAGATTTTCGTAGCGCTACAAAGAAATTAAAGCCACATAGGCTTCCAGCACTGCAGTCAAAAACACTACTCAATCTATAATTACGCAAGTATGCAAGATTTGGGCATCATCTCTCACAACAGCCTCCGGTGCTGGAGAAAACAAAACACATCTCACCCACACAGTGATGTCATTTTGTTTTTCCAGCAACCTCTCCCCTGTGATGTCGGCGCTATTTTGAGGACCCTAAATGACGAGGTAACATCACATTAGCATATATAACTCGGAGGACCACACCACGTATACAGTCCTGGGTGGTCTTCGCCCTCCTTAACGAGACTGCATCAGACTTCGGTGTGGAATTAACCGTAGCAGCTGATGTCTACAGATCCAGGCTATGGACCTCACAACTTGTAGCAATTCTGTAAAGTAAGGTATTAACAAAACACAACTCGACTGTCTCTCTAGTTCAGTGGTTAGCTCTCTCGTCTCTCGATACAAAGGTCTCGAGATACATTCCCGGCAGGAACGGGAGAACTATTACATTCATTCCCTACTCTCCGAGTGTCTCGAAGAATGTAGTACAAACCTGCAGTCAAAGACTGAATTATTTCTGAAGTCAAAGCCCCCGACATGACTCAGAAGGCTATACCAGTGATGTCCAACGTTTCCGGAAGAGGAGAGGTTGGGTTTACCTCCTTCCACTTTACGCGTACATTGCCTCTCTTTAACCCCCAGACGTGCATTGTGTTGCAGTGGCGGGTTTGTTACATCTACACTGCGTTTGATTTACCAAAGCACTTTCAAATCTTTTATTCATTATTTCATTTATTCATTAGTGACTTGAGTTTAAAAAGTCTATTGGTTTGTCATTTATATACATTTTTTCTCATTCTTGCCCAACGCGTCTACTGAAACTAAATTTACAACCTCCATGCTTACTTTTCTTCCTTCCTTTCTTCGACCATCGTAAACTTTTCCGGCAAACAGAAATAAACTGGGAATGGTAGAAATAAGGAATAAGGTTTCTTCTCCATTAACTCGCATTCTCTTTTCCTCTTTCCAGAAGCGATATGACGGTCATTTAGAACAATGGAAGAGAAGAGAATGTCCTTGGTTAAAATAAATGGAGTTTCGCTCTGAAGAACAAAAGCTATACTCAAGCCATAAAAGCATACACATAATCTCCCCACACTGATACTGTTTATTTTTAAATGTGGGCGACTGTCTGCTTTTGTCTCGACATATTGATTCTGGAAGCGTAAAATATCAGTGTGTCTGGACACCAGCTCAAAAAGGATATATCTCAGTTTGTACGTTTAGAACCGAATGAAAACACGTCCATAATATGAATGGGAAAGCAAACATTTGAGTCATTACCATGCAAAACCACTTCTAAGACCGGTCTAGGTTACGAAAATTGTCAACGTATTCATGTGCTAAGAGATATGTAGACCGCGTCCGCCGCCGCTGCCACCACCACCACCACCACCACCACCACCACCACCACCAGGGTTCGCTCCCTTATACAGCTATCGTGAAATGAGGCGATCGCAAGTTAATGCCACAGGGGCAGAGCATGACATCATTGCGCGAGTACAGCGACAGCGCAAACTGGGCTCTCTGCCTACAATGCACACTGTTTCTCGAGTGTGTTCACAAGTTCCACACACTGAGTAAAATGGACCCAGCACGAAAATTGAAATTTTCACGTATTGCTGAATTTGGGAGTGAATATTTTACTGCAAATGGTGACAGCCTTGAATGTAAGTTATGGAGCAACGTTATCTACAACGTTCTAAAATAAGAACAAATATTTTTCTAAATAGAAAAAGAATATCAACATACTAAGATAAGTGAAGTTTTTAGTTTCTAATTTGTTCTTATTTTAGAATCTTGTTGCTTCACTGTTAATAGCTTCAATTTTTACTTAATCTACAACGTTGTTGCGACGACTGTACCTGTCTCTACTCTGCAAAAGCTGGTTCTTACAAACGCTTGTCATTCTATTTATTTCTTATTAATTCATGTAAATTCATTTACTCATTTCATTGTAAGATAGAGTATGCAAAGCGAAAGAGCGTATCGCACATTTTTTCTGATATTGTGACGCCCACCGCGGCGCACCTCAAAGGACGGTCGGGACCGGACTGTTTAACCCATTGGCGCGGCGCTCAAAGTCAGGCTGCCTGTTTGTGTATACGTGACTAACAACAATCAAGCGGCAACAACAGGGTTTTCCAGAGTATTCGAGAAGTGTGGAGTAATTGTATTGTCACAGTATTTGAGAGAAAGTGAAGAAAGACGGTGAAAGGACTCAGTCAAGGTTACAAGAAGAAAATAGTTCTGAGTTTTAATATCACGAAATACTGTAGACTGTATTAACGACAGTAACAGAACTGTGTATTTGTGCAAAAGTTTTAGAAAAAAAAAAAAAAAATAAACAGAAAAAAGTAAATGGACTGGACTTCTGTCGTTTTTGTTACACTACTACTTTGAGGCCTAAAAACGTGTTATTTTCGGTGAAATCTGGCAACGAATTTTTGGTGGAATGCAATACTTCCTCTATTTAATATCTATACTAAGGTGGGTAGTAGAGAAAGTAAGAGTAGGTTATAGAAGAGTCGATAGAACAAGTCATGTGAATGTAACATAGTTTTGCTTTAACTTTCTTCGAATGCTGTTGCCAATACATTCAATACAACAGCCAATCTGCAATATCAGTTTCTCTTTGTTACTTTTAAAGGAACCAATGTTACGTAAGCAGATTTTGGGGCTCTACTGGAAAGGAGTGGGCTTTTACCTCGCATGATTGGACTGGCATGCGTGTTGAAACTCGCTCCGTTATCACATAATCTATACGTATCAGTCAGTGTTATGATTATGGTCAACATTCGTTCACCATGTTTGCTTTATATAACAGACCATTGTTGTTCACCTTTGGAGTGGGTCCAGCACGTGGCTATATTTAGATTAAAAGAGCTGAAGAAACCTGCTTATATCAGAGTTTTAAAGATCTGAGCTGAAACACATTTGGTTAGTATATTCTTTGACGAAAAATCGCAATGCTGGAATCAGACGGAATTTGGAAAGTTGCTGGAAAAATGAATTACTTCCAGAGTAGATCCCTAACATGTTTACGTTTTCTCTGCTGCTTACCTGCAGCAAGTAGAAGCGATGCGATGGTTTTGAATAAAATCCTCCATCTTTTACATGGAACAATTTTTAAAATTTTTTTCCTAAAAAATTACTAACAATTTTTATTAAAATACTGTGACAAAATCCAGTCAAATAACTTTTCTATCACTTTATTTTTTCTTCTAAACTTATACACAAAAACACAACTCAGCTGTTTGCTTCTCGTAGCCTTGACCAGTCCTTTCACTGTCTCTCATACAGCAACTCCTACTATACAATCACTCAACACTCGTTAACTCTTCACGTCAACGCGACGTATCTTTCACAGCTGTCTCGCACTCATTGACACACTGACCGACTCAAAAACTACCTGCCTTCACGCGCTCCGCAAGTTTTTATACCGGCGATGACGTAGCCACATCTTTTTCGAAGGCCTACAAACAAGCCGGCCGCCAGACGTTTCTCGAATAACCTAGAAAACTCCTTTTTTGACGCACCGTGCTCATTGTTCTCACATGTTTGTTCGCGTGAGTGGTGTGGTGAAGCTCGATCTTAAGGGCCTTTGATTCGCGCCGCTCCTGGTAGTCTGTTTAGTCAACGCGTGTACAGTTGATTCACAAAGGAAATGTGCGCTGCCCACAACTAATGACTGTCATAAATCCATCTCCACTTTCCAGAAGACCAATACCAACCCTGATATAAGTGCCGAAATTCTGAATTCCAGTTTTTTCTGTTTCATTACCTGCAAAGGTTCGTGTTAAGATATTGCAACTCTGCAGAAGGGACCCCGGAGGAAGGGCCGTGTTGTAAAACGATTACAAGGGTTTCTCAAAGGAGGCGGCCGAACTGCACACGCGTGGGTTAAACATAAGATGTGGTATGAAGCAAGGCCCCGACTGTCCCGTGTTGTGCGCCGCGGCCGGTGTCACAACACTAAATGTTTAAGACATTTATATGACTACTAAAATGTATAACTTTCTGTGAACAGCTTACGAATTCCTCTTCATTCTGAATGATTTTGTATGATGTATGACCGATGAGCATAATGGAAATTTAGGTACAATTCACACAAGTTGTGGTATTAACTATTTCCGAGATATTCGTTATCGGTTTGCATTCAAAATAAGACGTGACCTATACCGCCCTGGAAGCCTTCGCATTCTGTTGGACATTTTCTTTAAAGCACTATGAATTTAATTCAAATTTTAAATCACAAATATGATAGTCAAAGATCACAGGAAGATGTCATTTGCCTTATTTTGCATGCATATTCAGTGCAGTAATTACTATTTTCTACTCCACGATATTCTCAACTAAAAATCAAAGCCTTCTTCGCAAGTAAGTTCTTTTACAACTACAATGTGTTGTATTCTTGAGTTTTTAGTAGTTTATGAAATTAAATTATATGGTGTTTTATAGTTCCTTGTCCATCTGAAAGACTTGGACTTTCCAATCATAAAATTAGGCGACTGGTTTTTGAGAGTACCCTAGACATAACAAAATTTGTCTTTAAAAAGATCACATGGATTAAGACATACAAGAAGTTACATTTGGAGATCTCAAAACTAAGTTGAACATATCACGTGAATGTATCCCAAGTTTAAATTCCAGTTGGAATGCTGGTTAATTCCACAAGATGAAGTGAGATAGAGGTTCCTCTCTAGAGGGCCTGGAATACAGCAAGCTCACGCTGAGATAACTTTTAATCTAAATGGTAATGGGGTGTTTACTCATACCTTAATGACGAGGGGACTGGCTCCCCTGGAGACCCAAATGAGGTGACATCAGCTGTACCTTCCGTTTCCAAGTGATACAGTGTTATCTCCATGCGTTCAAAGTCTCTTTATCAAGAGTCTTCTGGCCGCGCGCGGCCTGCCAACACAATTAATTTGGCCCTCGGAGATTTACTGTAGCTGCATTAATATATCTTTCTGATACAATCTGCTAAGTAGCGGCGCACTTCAAGGAACCCTACGAGTTTGTGTATCTGACGCTAGCAAATGCATTTCGGAAGCCGCTGTATTCTGTATTACGCTTTCAGGTCCTATACCTGCTGAAAAATCAATTAGTATGTTCTCTACTTCTTTAAGTGTGGCTGTTAATAATCTTGGAGTACATCTTATTCACACTGTGCATTATCATTTTGTTTTCTAACGCAGGGATAAACTATATTGATACGTTTTCTCTACAAGTTAGTATTCAGAATGGACTTCGTAATGCGATATACACCACGCAGGCTCTTCTCCCTGAGGAGTTTCGAATTCCTGGCAATAACAGCACTTCTGTATGTCACTATAGTCGTCACAAACTTCCTTGGAGAAGAGCGCTTTTCGTCACAACAAACTCACCATACTGGCCCAATATGCAAGAGCGCTAGAGTATATAGCAATAAACTTCCAGAGGGCTCCAGAACATTCGAGAAGACGAAACTTCCAGAAGCTCTAGTTATCTGGAGATATTGTGTTACCGCGCTGCTTATGTTTACAGTTCCGACTGTCCGGCGCCGACCTCCGGATAACCTACGGCCAAACACTACGCGAGATTGCAGTAGTGTTTATAATAATAATTCTATGATACGACAGTGCATGAAGGACTAGGGCCTCAAGCCGAATGTTCAAGGCAGAGGTGGTCCATTATCCTACATGTGTGGAGAGATATGGTCAGCACCTAGCATCCCCCAGTCCGCACTACTCCATATTTCTCACGATCGGAGTGGGCACCGGTCGTATCCCATAGATGGGTTCGTACCCATGCGCATTCCATGGTCAGGAAACAGAAACACCACCCTCCAATCCAAAGCGCCCAGACGCAGGGCACCGTAAACAGACACATAATACACAATCATCATTGTCTTTCACTTTGCAAAGCAGAACTACGATCCCCTAATATTTGATTTTGCTTTTTAGATGATTACAAAAGATCCCTGCTCCCTGTTCAATATTCTAATCTAAATTATACATTTCCTTGACATGTTCAATAGCTTTATGGCTGTAGACTATGCAACCCAGCCCAGATAGTTTAATGGCCTAGTGCATTGGTATGAACAGGACCTTTATAGCACAGCCGAGTCTACGGCACAATGTTTTGTGGAGATAATCTTTGTTCGATGGTATACAGACTCTGATCAGCTACGTTTGTTTATTACTCCCTTGGGCAACATAACTGCACACTGCAATTACCAAGATTCTCAAGATTACTCGCATGGTTATTACTAACATAGTAATACTTCAATACAGATCATCGGAAAATAAAGTGGACCATGTGACCTCACAGTTCAGCTAATACTATATTCTACAGCACTATGACGAACCAATTACCCAATTTTATATTATTAGTTTAAAGGCTGATGGAATTTCTGGCAGGCAAAATTAAATATTTTTAGCCACAAGACAAATCGCTAAAAACTGCAGCTTTTCGAAAACCATTAAATTGCATCTCGCTGCAGAGTAGAATGATATATGTATCTATTTCAAAGGTTTTTGTAGTTGCAGGTATTAAAGCCTTAACCACGAAGCTCACATATTTTACATTGTTATGAAAGATATACAGGATATAATGGATATAAGTGCAGATATTTTGATAAACAGTGCCTTAATGCGTATCCACTTCGGTCTGTTAGTTGTTTTTTTCTCTCTTCGTCTAACAGTTTTCCCAAACACCAATCACTTAATTTACTACCTGATGATTCTTGCATGGTCGTAACTGTACAGTGAACTGAACAACCCCTGTGAGATAGACTATCTGTTTTGTTTAACACCTCAATGCGCGACCCACTGGCCTAAGTAATGCGAGGTGATTGGCCTTGCCTAAGACATTCCAAATCCACTTGCAACATAGCATTCGTTACCGTAAGCTCGCAAATTCAGCAAATATTGGTGCAATATTCATTACCATGTCCTCAATTACCATTACAAATATCTGAACTTTTACTCCGTATGAACGATAAACGCAGAAATACCAGAAAACACTGAACTTAAAATATGTATTTTAGCAAATAGTAGTAGTCTGTTTAACTATAGCAATTTTAATATTTCGTTTAAGGTTACTCTGTTACTGAATTTTCCATAATATTTCCAGAAAAACAATGAATTTTTAAAAAAACGACGGGGAAAATGCTTAAAACATTACACAATTTGAATGCGGTTGTTTTTCTGGCAATTTTAAATGTCGAAAAAATGACGTTTATAGGACGTGGGTAGGTGTGGATGAAATTTTCTATTTTTTTAAAGTTTTTCTTACATTTACCACTTTAAAATGTTTCTAATTATGCAATTTTGAATTTTATTTTTTTCAGATTTTCAGTATGCATTTTTTTTACGGGTTAGCGAGATCTAAATATCCTTTTCTTAATTAAAATAGTTTTAGATTTATCTTTTAATGGTTTAAGACATGATTTTTATAGGATTAAAATGTTTAGTTTTTCTTCAGGTTAAGTTTTAATGTTACAAGCAAACTTATCTTTGATTGTACATAACTACTTTTAGTAATAATATGGAACATTTAACAGCTTAAACTTTCCTAACTTTCCAAAAAATAATATCACATAGAACTCATGAGCATTAAGTTGTTATAATTATGTTGAACAAATCTGTGATAAAAATGTAGCTAAATTAGTACTCAGTATCCTTTGTTACAATCCGATGTTAAACGTTGAAAATTGATTCATGTAAACCCAACATGGCGCTGTGACACATTTTCCATGGTTTTTGCTTGAAAAGTTCCTCCTAACAGGAGCACAGGCCTTGACTTTTGACCTGGGCACAACCTCTCTACGTGACAATTGACGAACAAAGAAATTCGCGAGAAGAAAGTTAATAAAGCACCACAACAAGACAGTTAGTGAGAATTGTTAACGTCCGCTATGAACAACACAAGGTGATTTCCAACACCCTCTTAAATAGGGTGATTACAGTATGTTTCCTAATAATCCTCACTTCCCTTCACAATAATCTTCACATCCTGTGACGGTGTCACATCTGCGTTCACACACAGCATGCAGTAGATGGCGGCGGCGGAAGCCTGTTGTTTGCTTACACGCGCTCGCTACCTTCTTTGTATCACAGCTTCCTTTCCTTGGCAGCGTGTGAACCCAGCTCTTACAGTAAACATGCATCATACTGAAGGCTCTTCTTGGACTAAAACAGGGGTGTAAATTAAGGCTCTTTCGATTTAATTTATTAAGGAAGCTAAGAAAAAAAAAAAAAAAAAAAAATCTGGAATATTGATAACGACACACTTGTGATGCCGGCTTCAGTATTTCCGTCTTTGTTGAATCTGCTGCCGGCTGTTACAGTGGTGAACTATGGGATCTTTCTCTAAAAATCTGATGTGTTGCACTCACATGACTTTCTCTACTCTTGTACTAACCATTCTTACAAACTCTTATTCCTATATCTTCCTCGTGTTAGATGAGATAAACATTTGCAGAAATTATCTTATTGCTTATTTCCTTGCAAGTGCAAGGAGAATATGGGAATACAGTAGGCTCTGAGTGATAGTCAAATCTTTTAATGCTTTCAAATTTCGTTCTCTTTGCACGGCTAACATAACAAATATTTGGACATAACTGTGTTTTAGCGAGATCTACATTTTTGTACAGTAAGATTTTGTCTATCTCTTACTGTTTATGAGTTATCCAAAAGTCGCCCAGAGTAAACAGGACTACATCGACTATACCCATAAAATTCAAAATATACATTTCATTTGTCATAATTTCATAATCATTTCCACATCTAACTTGTACACATGAAGCAAACAACTATTATGTATAAAATAAAAGTTATAAAGGAAAAAAGAAAAAGAGGCAAGAAATAGTAAAAAAAATAACAATGACATTATAAAATCAGTTCTGATTTTAACGACTTTTTCATTATACGCCAATCATTCAGACCAATAATGTGGTAGAAAGTTTGAATATCATTCTATATCGACAAATGATATTATCGCTGTTCAATTGTTCCATGTTGCTTTACGATCAGGTATAACGAACACGTGTGCAGTGAAAACAAATGCTACGAGTGCATTCAAATGCCAAAATAGCGTCTGAAAGGTTTAGCCAAGGTGCGAAACAGTAAATAAAACAAATTAAAGGTTATGAACATATGGCAGATATTTTGACAGATGCGCAGTTATCATTGGAAAGGTAAACGCAGAACTTTATAAGGATTTATTACAATATGGCGCGACATATGTTCAGTATGTTGACACAGAAAATCTAAGCCACAATGACTAGTGTTTTGAGGTTAACTTCTTTTATACATTTCTATGGCAAGAAAGTCTTACAAATGTGAGAGTAAACTTGTAGTGGTTTAAGCTGCTTCTTGTCTACTTCTTTCATGGATTATGCAAACACACGACCGTTACTCTCGCAGCAAACACAATAGCCTTGTCTGCCTCATGCTAACAACGTGTGATAATACAATTTACGGCAGAGAAAGCACAGTGGTTGGGCGTGGACAGGATATTAACCACGGTCCACTTGGACATGTTCAGCTTTTGTATTCCTGGATGATACTGGGTGGAGTGCTACGACAATAAGCTGATGGAAAACATGGCATCACAACAGTTATTCTCCAGCCCTGGATTATACCTACCTCTTGGCAGAGAAAGCCATGTAAGGGACTTCGGCACAAGATAGCGGTCCTTACCCTGCTATTATTGTGATGACCTGCTTCTCAAATTAAATGGATTACACATCTTACCAAGGGTAGGAGCACCATTTGAGGATTTACTGCATTCCATCCAAAAATAACATCGAGAGTTTTGAAATCCTTTGAACACTTCCTCCCCCAAAAAGGCACACGGACACCGGTGGCGTGGGACAAGGGTAACTTAGGACACGAATATGTAAACCGGAGGTCCACTGTTCAAACCTCGCTAAAGACCGTCCTGACTTTTCTCTCGGATTTTCCTCAGTCTTCATAGCTGGCAAATGCCGAGCAGATAAAACTTAGCCTGAGATATTTACTTCCCAATTTCCAAATATCATTTCATTGCATATATCACAAACGTCTGTTTATGGCACCATTATAATAAGAAGGGTGACAAATACCGCTATAAAAAGAAAGAAAAGTGAGAATTCTTGAGCGCATAGACAGTATAACAAAACCAATTTAAGTATACGATGTATTTACGTTCAGCATCTTCCAAGGGTGAGATACGAAAATTCTTCCATCACTAATCACCCTTCACATGGATTTTTTAAATTTTTCCTTCAGAAAGACTCCAAACTGTTTGTATTCAAATACCAATGTACAAGACAGCTGTACGACTAGTATTATTATTTCAAAAAGAGAAGAGCGGGCCTCTTGTGCCCTATGCACCGCGACCAGAATAGATCCATTGTGTTCTCTTCCTTCAAATAGCCAAGATCTTATCTCCTTCGCAAAATTTGCAAGTTTCTTGGCTTTTACTCCTTGAAATGTGTGCGACTGCATGATTTCACATTTAAGTGTTTAACTCTGAAGACTAAGCGCATCACAGTCACATAATAGCTGACAGTCTAATCCTGCTTCCCACATTTTCTACATTTCGGATCAAATACTTGACCGATTTTGTAGAGAATGTGTTTGAGAGTGATGACACAATATCATGCATACCTATTCTTTTGTCCGTACCCCGAGAAGTTATCTCCATTCTGAGTGACTTTTCTACAATATTGCATGTATCAGTGGTAAATCACAAGATTTAGACAAAACCCTACTGCACGAAAAATGTAGAGCTCATTGGAACAAACAATTTATGCCGAACTTTCTTCTGCAGGATTACCCATTTTCGAAATAATCTTGTTATATAGGTATTTAACTGTTCCAAGGTTGAACTGTCATGCGACATCTACAAAGCACATTTTACACGACCCTCGCTCTTTTTCACGCTGGTTTATTACCTAGTAACAAAAAACTGACTTACGATAGGTGAACAACCATGTTTTTCTCCACATTGTTCATGCAACCATTTCACTTAATTTTATATATTTCGGCCTGAAATAATTTCTTGAATAGAAGTATTATTTTTATAACGAATACTGCAACACATAAGGGATAATGTAAAGCAATAGGAAGAGATTCGTGTGAGTGTGACATTTTTCACCGGTTGTGGACGTAGAACTGAAAAAGTTGGGTATTTACAAAGATCACAACTCCGTCTTTCGTGTTTTCCTGCTTTATAGGCACTGTGGGGGAAAGAATATTGCATATCGAAGAAAAAAATCTAGGGGCAATACCTATTGGGCGACCCTTCGATTATACGGTTGTATTGGACATACATATCTATGTTATTACCTGCATCAATCACGATCCTTGTCAATATAGGGTTTTCCTTTCAATATCTTCCACTCTTGGCAATGCAGTCATCTGTGAGGGAGTCGAATGCAACATCAAACCTTCCAAACGTTATCAGTATTATTGATAATGCAAGCAGAAGGTAAATGAAAGTGGTGCTGTCTCTAACTTAGGGTTGTAAGTTTAAGTGAAAGAATGTTAACCCTGCATTACAATGGTAACCAAGAAAGTTTTTATCACAGTTAACTCCGCGAGAAGTTATGAGTTTATCGTTAGATTTTGGATTACGAAGCAAGAGAAAATTTATGTGTTGAAACTCAATCTTAAATGGATTTATGAAGACTAGTCCATGAGTAAAGTGTAACAGGTAATATAAATAACTACTTTCTTGTGCTGTTTAAAATCAAATCACCATTGTGTGAACTGTCAGATCACGGCATACTAACTAAATGAACTATTGAATATATTACGGAATATTAACCAACGCTACCAAAAATAAGAATGAGAATAAGATCCTAAAATTGGAACACAGTAAATTGGACTGAGCTACGGAAAGCCAGCTTGTTTTCGACAAAACTAAAGTATCTCCGTAGGAAATGGTCAGAGACAAACGTAAGATACCAAATGTGTTCCAAATGCCGAGATTTATCACTGGTTTAAATTAATGTGATCACTTCCCTTCCACCCAGTATAGTCCCATTATACTTCGTCTTAATGTTATCTGAACGAGTTCTGCTCCCCCCCCCCCCCCCTTAGAACAAACACCAAGGGCTGCTAAAACTCAAATATCTGAAAGTGCATTTATTTCTTGCCAGGAAGTTAGAATATAAGCATGTATTTGTGCATTCAATTTCGGTATTCAAAACACACTTAACAACAGCAGTATCCTAATATAACATCCCAAAGAGAGTGACAAATTAATACCAATCATAGGTGATTAAAATAACACATTGTGTAGAATCCTGTTGGCTCTGTTCATCCTGCCTCCATTATCAGCACCTTCAGGCCTGACATGACCATCATCCTCTATTCGTTGCATTAAATTAAAACATAGCGGCAGATGTACACCAACGTTCCACCGGAAATACACGCATGATTCATCCTCACAAATGCGACAGATATCCCAACCTTTCCGTTGTTGATCTTGACTATGTGCCAGGCATTAACACAGTTTAAATATTAAATAGAGTACAAAGTTTCATTGCTGCAGGTTAGATGCGTTTATCATTACTGACTTAAATAGGAAGAATTAACGGTTCTGAGGCTTTACGCCATGGGAAGTGGATGCAATTATGTGACACTATTTAGAAAATTCGGCTACAAAGGACTGTATAGTAATATAAAAACAGCATTACCAACTTGCCTGCAATTCAACACAGTTCACAAATGTGACTCAGTGTTAGCATCTGTGGCCCTATAGGGAAGGTCGTGGGTTCAATTCTCGTGGCCGGAAGGTTTTTTCGGGTGTTTCCCCGGTTCGCTAGGGAGAAATGATTACATACCCCGAATTTCTTATCCCTCCATTTCACCTCAATTCTCTCCTCCTTTCACTACACCGTTCATCTCGGTTAGCTGTTCCAGGAGTGTGTCGCAGGGAGTTTTGACGTGCATGGCAAGGAATATCTTTTTGTAAAGCTTCGTCCTCGGGGGTGGTGCCCTCCAGGGGATGTGTAAACCCGCAGGGGAAGAGGGTATAAATACGGAGGCCAGAGATGGCAACCCGCTCCATGAGCCTTTTCCATTAGGGAATGGTACAGTCATGGAGAACATGGATGAGCGCATTAGGAGAGTAAATATTTGAGTCTCCCGTTGCAGTGCGGTTTATACAAGTCGATATTTCCAACATGCAGCTGAGTTTATTGACACTCTGTTCCGTATGTTATCGTTTATCGGACACACAAAAGTGTGAGTGGTGATTTAAGACACAGCCAACTTGTATGGAACAAAGGCTATCAAACTCAGCTGCATGTTGGAAGTATCAAATTATGTAAACCGCGCTTTACGACTGTATCTACTTTACATATCAGCCCCCCGCCCCCTCGAGCTTACGCCAGGACGGAAGTGGATATGCCACTAACGCGCGTCAACCCATTATGGAAGACTACCGAGACCTCGATGGGGTCGATGTTACCTAGCTCCGTCTATCCGTTCCTCAGGTTAGCGTCGGAGACAATTAAGGTGTCTCACGACCCCGGCTGAGCATCGTCAGACGTACCCAATCACCTATGGGTATTGGGAACCACTACCCCGCCGAGTCCAACCCAATTCGAACAACTCCCTTGCGGATGGGGCTCGAATGTTCGACCTGATGTACTTCTAGGAACGTCAGAGGTACTACGAGTACTAAGGGTTCGCAGCACTCGTACCACGGCAGCTGAAGTAGTCGTAACCACCTCCTGACGTGGCGAGGGAGGGGAGCCGCTGTACAAACTGTTATCTGGGAGTATGAAACAAACAGTTAGGAACCCTGCCCTCTGCTACGTCTCCTAGGTCTGTACACTCCCCTCTTAGCCCTCCCTCCTGGGAGGCGCCCCCTCCGAACCTTGTACTTCATACGTTAAGGGGCCATCACAAAATCAGAAACTTTTTGGACATGCCTAATTTGATTTATGGTTGACTTTCAGCAGTTTAAGATTTGCGAGCAAGGAATCTCGTTAGGAAACGCGATAGCTCTCAACAGGATATGTGGAGATTGGAGTAGCAGATAGCAAATGTTTGTCTGGCTTCTAAATGTTGACGGTCTGCTGCACTTCTGGCTTCAAACCTTCCGGAATGCACAAAAACAAAGAACCGTGAGACTTGGCTGAGGTCACTTCGACAGTTGCAATTACACACTGACCAGCTCCGTAACAGTATAAGGTCCGCTGAGCAGCGCGGGAAAAAACAACTCGTTCCTTGCCAAAAGAAACTGTCTTAAACCAGCACAATGCGGTGTCTTTCATGCCATTGCCTTATATTGTGTTCAGACACAGCGGCTACAACATCGAGTTAATCTGATTTGGTAGAGGAAGCGTTGCGTTCCATACAAAAATTCGATTTCGAGATTTCGCTAGAAAAATAAACGTTTGCAGAAATTATCTATCAGAGGCCTCTTCAATAGATTTGATTCTTTTACATACCGAAAATCTACGACACGGAACCACCGACTTTACTTCCTTCCCGAAAGGAGAGCATTTTTTAAAATATTCATATAAAATTCAGGTTACACAGTAAATAGGTTTAAAAGCACTTACCAAATCGAATTTTTTATGTCAACCCTTAATTATTGTATAAAACTTATCACTAAAGGCCGGAGGGATGTGCGCTCGCATGCGATACAGGTTAGCTGGACGCAGAGTATGAATGACGTCAGCAGTACAGCGCGGCCATCAAATGTGCAAACAACTCCCACTAGAAACAGGAGTCGAAAACAACGTAAAGTAGTACTCTGCGAACTAGTGAAGCATTGCTTTGCAAGTGTTTGCAGACGCAAGGTCAAGGTGTAGTATAACGCGATTGTTTTGTTTCTTCTCGCAGTGAGCTGCAGACGTATAGTTAGTGTTCTTTCATGGTCAGGCTGAACCTACCTGCAGTTGTTTACATGCGCGAGCGATAACAGTAAAGTCCATGTGCAGTATATCTATGGAAAAACGACACGCCTCCGGTCTTTATCACTTTCATACTCTCCAAAACTCTTTATTTTTTCAAAAGTTAATTTAGTTTTCAAAATTGAAACATTTTTTGAAACAGGAATGCGGCCATTTTTTGTTTCTTTGCAAGAAATCAAGATTTAAGTTTGGGCATATCTATTAATAAACACACACCTATTTATTTATAATTTCAATTAATTGGTAATATACATGCACTTAATGGAAAATACGAAATGTGGTAAAACTATAGGAGACCGTCGTCATGGGGCTCACTGACAGTTCTATTATGTCACTGACCTACAACGGAAGAAGATGGCGCTGCAAGGCAGAAATATCTGTTGCCAACTTAACATTGTACAACTCGCTAAAACTACCAACTACGCATCACAAAATGCTAAAACAATGTACTATTATTTATTAATGTTGTTGTTGTTGTTAATACTGCGTAATCTGTAATAACATTACTGTATTATACAACCTCAATATTATTAATTACTTCATTATTATTGTTGCACTATTGCGTAATACTGCGTAATCTGTAATAAAATTATTGTATTATACAATCTCAAATAAGGATTGTTGTGCCTTTGATAAGCGTAGTCATCTGTGAAAATGCGCAACAAGTTCAAGTTTATTATTTATTTATGCCAACAAACTTACTATTGGTATTTTGAAACACAAACCGTGTGTGGGCAATGTTTGAGAGGCAGCACTAGAACTTAACAATTCAATACCACAGCTGGGATTTGAACGACAGACCCTCCGCTTACTAGGCGGGTGCTCTGAGAGCATCCCTTCTCGGTTTACCGCCTTCTCTTGTGCCTGTTGTGGTAATTTTCATTTTTATATGCTTCGATGAGCCACAATATCTCTTCCTCAGTCCAATTTTTCATTTTCAAACGTATGTAGAATACAGATTAAAACCACAACCGCACCGCACAAGAATTTAAGTCACATCACTTAATTACAAAACAATAACTCTAAATAACAACAAATAACGTTAACAAGTTGTTGGCAACATTCACATACTTCCGCTGATTTCAATTTCCCAGCGTTGGCAAAACATACGTCACCAACGAGTTAAGGGAAATGACAATGCTTCAGTCACAAACAACTGCCTATCGACCACGTGAGGACGGGCTCCTACAGGATAACCCGAAATGTTTCCAGTTGCTGGAATTCATGTTACTTTATTACGAAAAAATCAATGTTTTAATTTTTCATAATTTTAGGCCAAATCTCACAGATGCATTATCGTAATGGAGGCACAGCTGCGCCGAAACTCATTGCTGAACCTGAGGAGCGGTTTTACACGCTTGGCGCCAACAAGACGCCCTTTATCCCTATTGATCACGTCCCAAGCACACACACACACAAACGTGTTCGCATGTGTCTCCGCTCCACTATAAATTGTTATTTATGAGCCTAGTCTCTTCGTCACTAGACACTGTATGTTTCAGTCCTGCAGCTCACAACTTACGCATGGCGGCGATACGACTGTCCTGACATCTGCTGGATGTAATATTGCTTTATGTATGCATTGATTTGTTCCATTATCTGCCAAGAGCTGACTCTCCCTGTTTCACATGCTCTCTTTCATCTGTCTATGGTGCGTTGAGCAAGTATGAGGGCCACACTAAACATTTACAATGCCATGGTTTGTAGCATTTAATTACTCTACCCATTAATCACACGTTGGTGTAACTTTTGTAGCGATTAATATTGTATTCCCTGCAATCGGTGTGTGGAATAATTTAAATTCTATCTATCCCGGGCGCGGTAAGGATGAACTACTTTTATATAAAGTTAGAAGTTGCTTTGTTTACTCTTTATTGATATTAATAAACACTTCTCAAACAGTAATCTTCACACTTTTCACGTCGCTAAACAATCCGCTAAATTATGGCGGCCTCGTCGTTATTATACCTAAAAATCAATTTACATCTGATCAATCTTCTGATTAATGTTCAAATACTATGCAGAACGTTCATAGTACGGCTCAAACTTCACGTAATTCGTCGATAATCAGATTTTTAAATATACTTATTCGTATTTAAAGACAAAAGTCAATTTCAAACACTTCTTTCCACCATTCATTAATTGCAAGAAGACAAAAGAAAGTCAACATAGGCCAGCCATATAACAAATTATTACAGAAGGCTGTGTATGCTTCCTATATTATATATTCTAGATACAGAGAACTTATAAAGAAATAAATTGTTCTAGAGGGATTATTGAGAAATATTGCCTCAGTTTCTAAAAGAAAACGAAACGTTTTTTGAGATTTATTTAAGATCGTCTTGACTACATGGTCTTTTAGCCCTTTCATGGGCCGTTTTATTTTACGGGTGTTACAAGTTTGCTGTTGAATGCATAATAATAGTCTATGGATATACGTTACCAAAACTTTTTACTTTCCCTACTACGTAAGTAGAGAAAGTGTTGTATTTCACCCAAAAATTCGATGTTGTTAGTCACGTGTTCGCCCGCCTGAGTGGTGTGGGTAAGGTTGACCTTGCGCCTTGTTTGCTCGCCAGCCATCCTTTGTTGTGCGCCGTGCCCAATATCACAGTATTATAGAGACTTCTAAAAGTGTATTCCCGGTAAAATTTCCACTCTTCCTACCTTAGAATTGCAGAAAGTAGGGAAGCAGTCGAGAAAGCAAAAATCTCGAAGTATCGAGCGAAGAGAATCGACTACGAGCGGAAAAGGGTGTGTTGTTGGAGACCTTGTTTAATATTTCTGGCTCGATGGCTATAACGTCGGCACATGTACAGTAATGATCACCAGTTTCAGAGAATGGGCGGCGACTTTTAGAACAAAGCACAGCTCCCATCGGTTAGTTTGCTATTAAAGGCAACAAACACATCGTGAATCAAGACATCGCGCCATGAAACTAAAGTTGATACGTATTCTTTATTCTTTACTGACACGTCCGCAAACATCCGTTGGTGGTCCCAGTTATGGTTTATGTTCACTTGCTGACATGCTTCATAAGTAATGTTCCAAAGCCTACGCTTCAAATGTTCCGAAACTGTGGTCATATTTCCAATACTGAATTTGTGCTTTCGTTCCTCAGAAAGTACAAAAATGCCAATAATTCCTTAAGAATGCTCTTTTTCCCCATTCAAGATTAGATATGACACTTTCTATCCCTGTGTTTTGTCTTACAAGGTTTACCAGTCTCTAGCGTAATAGCTGAATGTCTTCCAAGGAAAACTACGAGATTAAGCCGTTAAAGAAATAGATGTACAGGATTATGAAGTAATATAACACAAACCTAAATTTATCTCTATTTAGTTCAGTAAGTCAAATAATTTTCATCTGTACTTGTGTCCAAAATGTTATAATTTGTTGCTTCCTCTTTTTAAGCGTTATAGCAAACATGGTTTTCCAAGCATAATATTTAAATGGTTAGTAAAGACATCTTTTCATACTTCAGATGAATCTTTTAACCTATATCCCAGTGAAGTATTGTGTTAAAACAAAGTATTTTATTGCATTTTGACACTGTAAATGAATGTAATTTGTTATCTGACATTAAATTTGAATATAAATACAAAAAATCAGCAAAGCGGGAATATAAGGGAAAGAATAAGAGCTAACGGAAAGCCAAAGAGCCAGGGGTGGGAGGTATTCCTAGGTGACATAATGTTTTCAAAACTGTTACATTTACCCCAATTTGAAGTATTTTAAACTTCATCTATGTTCCTACCTTTAATAGGTTTTTTAGAAAAAGAACATTTTATTTCTATTATACTACTTCAAAGGTGTAAAATCCTGTGCCCCGGCACAATGGGGTGCAACATGGGGCCCCGGTTCTCGGCCACGGAATGCGCTCGGGCTCATCTCACCCAGGAGAGTGCGAATTTTAAACCCGATGTATAGGATGGGTGCTCAACACCGTGAGGAAAGTGAGAAGCTGCGATAGATAGCGATTCAATATTCCCGCTGGGGGATACATAATGCTGGCCACATCACTTTCCAATATTAGTTGGATGATTGCCCATCTCTGGTAAGTGGGCATTTGGATTGATAGTCCTAGATCCTTAAGGGCCGTAGTGGCACAGGACTCCTACTCCTATTATTACTATTATTTATAACATTTTGCACTGTCTGTGCTTTTGAAAAAATAAAAATATTCCATTATTTACAATACTAATACACATAAGTAGTATACCATTTTCCCCCACCTCAGAAACAATTTTTAAACCTTAAATTTAATTTTCGTAACGATTTCTTCTTATTGACCGAATTAACTGCATCATACTTCCAGCAATTTAAAATTAAAAAAAAAATCGGCTTTTTAAAGTTCGTTCTCTCCGAATTTCTGTTGAAAAATTGAACAAGATTGCTTACAAACTACATCAAATGGAACTTTTTAATGAGCAAAAGTGTAAACTTAAAGTCACTCGAAATATAAAAGTCAACCTCCATAATTATTTGGATCAGGCTACATAAGCGGTGTACAAGTACCATTGCACCCTGACCAGCAGCTGCTACCTCCCTTCATTACCGCAATCTCACGCCTACCATCCTGCAAATCCCACATCTCCTCGTTTCAGTGGTTAGCCCTAAAACGGGCAGGTACACGAAAGACACCTCGGGCTGTCCTCAGCCTATCAAATCTTGACTTGGCCTGACCACAGTCCATCAGGCCGTGTACTCATGATCATTTAAATTGTCACGTGTTTAACCCTTTAAAAGCTCCGAGAGCAAAAACCATAGTATGTAATTTGAAACAGAAATTTCAAGTATTTTAATTTTGGGATACAATTTCAGCGGTGGACACCCTTAAAAATAAATAAGCAGACTCAAATTGTACTTAGAATGTAGTTAACTTTAAGATTTAATATAAATGCATTTATATTTTGTATAGTGTTAAGTAGAAAATAAATATTCCATACCCAATACAGTTAGTGCACACTTACTTTCCTTCGCTTGTTGGTGCATGATTTCTGCAGAGCTCCGCTAGCGCATTTGATTAGCCAACTTGTTCCGAAGGGAGCCACTGGTAAACCACTCCGTCCCGCCGAAAGCACCGCGCCCGAGGAAGTGGGGGAATGAAGAGGACAGCTTCAAGAGGAAGCCTGCTCAAGACTGTAAGCTGGCTCATGGCTGTCAATCTCTCTAATGACAGTCACGCGACAGCTGTGCTGCCTAATGATTTGTCACGCTAATGACATTACAGTGGTAGCCTCCCTGCTCATTGCCTCACTTTGGACATTAATGCGCGTGGTGGTCATGCCCTGTCATTTGGTAGCGGTCACAAGCCACACGCTGGTTCCTCTCAACGGTGCCGCTATTGCTTCAGCAACCTAACGGCATTTCTCAGTGAAAAACCAACGGAACAACTTTCGACTTCATGTTGAAATAGACTCCTTCACTTTTATAACCCTCTATTAGGCAAATCTCTGTGTCACTCCAAGAAAACTTTTCACTTCGATGAAACAGGAAATTTAAATTTTTACTTTCTTAGCAAGTACAGAAAGTATTGCATCCCATCCAAAAATTCGATATTGAGATTTCATTGAAAATAAAAAAAAAAAAAAAAAAAAAAAAAAAAAAAAAAAAAGCTTAGACTCGATGAACACCAAACTTCCAAGGTTGCCACACGCTTCTCCAGAATATCTCTCACCCCAAACTATTCTTCCTATGAACAAATATATTACTTTTGTTTTCTCCAAATGATTAACGATTTTTATAAAATTGCGATATTTTTATTGTGATATTTGCATGACATAATATGTAGGTACCTATATATCTATCTTAAATGTTTGTAAATACCCTGTGAAGTCCTTAATAATATCAATAATATCAGTGATTTATGGCAGGAATAATGTACATTTTGGGGAATAATCTTGAAACAGGCCGTCCAAATCACCTGCCATTAATTCCTTAGCGTGAGACATTATTTGTTATAACCCAGGTAAACTACGGTGAATTAGGTATTTAAATACAATAAATAACGAATTACTATATAAATGTGTGGTTCAGTGTATTAGAAATATTATTTAGGAATAATTTGTGTATATTTCATGTAACAGTGGATTTATTTCCATGTACGCTGAAATCGATGGCCAATGAGAACTAAACAACAGAAGTATTCGCGTGAAAATGTATAGAAGTCATAAGGAAACAGATTACCAGCCTGTGAGAATTCGAACGTTAGGAGCTCCAATGGAGGCCATTTGCGAAACGTAATATTCAAGAAATGAAACTTTTCGTGTGTTTACGCTCATGCTTTTTCCCCCGTTGTTTATTACATAATTGTAAACGTTTGGTTTTACTGAATTGCCCTGTGTTAGTAATTTGTTTCTTTGCTCTTTAAACACAATTTTGACAGTGAAGAAAAGAAGTAACAAATTAAGTAATGTGGACAGACTAAGAAGGCTCGTTCCCATGATAAAAGTCGGTGTGTGTCCAAATTATGCGGCAATATAAATTTGTTATCGGCGACAATGTTTACACAGGTGCGAAGGTACTGAGCCAAAAGCAAGCAGCACCTGCTGGGACAAATATTTCCTCTACAAGTGCAAACTCTGCGAGTGTTCAAGCAGACAGAAGGATATTGTGCACCTATTTCCGGACCCTTACTGTGAAGCACAGAGGATATTTCGTCCTCAATTTCCCCGCGTCCTGAATCCTGTTTATACTGCAAGGGCATAAGAAAGCTTGCCAAGAATTTGGCATTTCGAGGGCATCTTTCTAGGTAAAGTTGTTTTCGCGATATTTAATTTCTGTGTTCATTAAATCCGAAAATAATTATGTCAGGTGTTAATGACCTTAACGCTTGCAACAGGTTTGTTTATCTGTAGTGGTCATTAGCATTTCACCAATGTCAGTAAGAACATTACTTTTAATTATCTGTCCTCAGAGCTTCCGGGTTTTAACTACCACTCACGATGTAAAACGATTTATTTGACGGATTATTTAATTTCAGTAGCTGAGACATGCGGAAGAAATTGACCAGCTTACATTCCCAATGGTAGAATTTCTAATTTGTCTAATGTAATCAACATTTGTCACAAACTGTTCTAGCTCAATTATACGCGTATTTTAAATTTCATGCAAACATCTTTCATATTTTTTGAGAAAATAAACACATTATTGATGCATTTATTGAAAAAAATAAATAAAAGTACTACCATATTATTTAAATATCAATGGATAAACTTGCTTAACGCATTTTATTCACAACTCTCGTCTGAGAAGAAATTTTAACGCTGTAATACACGTTTATGCAATTCTAGATTAAATTGGTTTATCATGACGGCATAAATCGTGCGAAATTACCCTATTTCTGGCTTTAGTGCTAGAAAATTAATGACGTAATGACCATGATTTCGGTTGAAAATACCACGTTTTTTGGCTTGCCAAATATTTTTGTTATATTGACAGCGTAGGGCAATAAAAGTTACTTTTCTTTTTTATTGCGAGGGAGTTACCCGTCTGTCCTAGGGACAGAGCGCCCCTCAACGAATTTTTCCGAAGTTCGAAGAGAGAATCAATGAAGTTGAAGTCCATTGGCTAGAGCCTTGAGAATAAAGAAATACGTGACTGTGTAAGAAAATGCGAAGGCTTTCCGCAACATTATTTAACTTACTTTTGAGGAAGAAACAGAACAGTTCGGTGGAATCACTTATAGCGTGAACTGTAACACTCAGTATTATATATAAAACGGACGCTATGTCCTGTAAGCCTCTGACGAGAAAGCGTCTGAGGGGTGTTCTGCTCTCTGGAGGGGAAAGGGGAGACAGTAACACGTAGCAGCTCACGAGGTCATGAATAGATCTATCCAGAATTCTACATTGATACTGTGTTTCTCACGAGAATGTGGCTTATCACCGGGAAGGAAAAAAAAAAAAAAAAGAAAAAAAAAAAGAAGAAGAAGATATGACGATAAATATGACCTACAATTTTTTGGATGCATTTTAGAGATTTCCAAAAATTTAATGCTGTTTAAATTAACTTATAATGAAAATCTGTTTTAAAAATCTACCATACTCGATAATAAATAATAATTTTACTGTCGCATTTTGAATGTATTTAATTTCTCAATTCAAGGCTCTGCGCAGAATGAAATAAATGTCACACTTTGAAGTGCGATCAGAAAGAAGAATTACAACTGCAAATTACATACAGCTTACCCTCCAAATTCGCAGAAACATACATTTCTAAGAAAACTAATTGTAAGAAATATTTCAGACAAGAATTAGCAGATGTGAAAAATCGGTATTTGGGACGACTGCAAACAGATATGCGAAACTGGAATAAACATATAAAAGTATGACAAAAAATCCAAAATTTAAGAGACAGCATGACACTAATACGAAAACTGACTAGAAAATCACAAAAAAAAAAAAAAAAAAAAAACGTTAAAAAACTAAAATATGACTTACGACCCATGTGTATTGCACAAATTTAATCACCATTATTGAAATCGTGCTTCGCTTGTATTTTTCATGCAAAAAGCCACAAAAATATGACATGTCAAACATCTGGGCCCTGGTGATTACATTTCGGAAGTAATATCTAAATTCGACGAAAAGGGGAACTTGCAGAGTTCCTAGTATAAACAAGTGTCGACAATTGTGTTTAATTCCTGAGAACCCGAGAACCCATGTTGCCACTAGTGCTAACGCCCACCCACCGCACCATCCGAACAACTCGTCTGCCCCTGGGATGACGCCCTCCTAGCACAGACGCCAAGGCAACCATCTTCACCAGATGTAGCAAACC
The DNA here is from genome assembly GCA_030765045.1 of Tenodera sinensis. Lineage (NCBI taxonomy): Eukaryota > Metazoa > Arthropoda > Insecta > Mantodea > Mantidae > Tenodera > Tenodera sinensis. The sequence continues at coordinate 21,105,418 of CM060967.1, read as the reverse complement.
TGTTAAGTTTCCCGACGTCTGGAGCTGCAGAGAATACCAAATTTTAGCTTGTTTTTAATGACCTATAGTCATACCGATTTGGAAAGAAAAAATCTGATTTGTTGCACTCACATTACTTTCTCTACTCCTGTACCAACTACTCTTACAAACTCTTATTCCTGTATCTTCTTCGTATTAGTCGAGATAAACATTTACTGAAATTGCCGTATTGCTCATTGCCTTGTAGGTGTAAGGGTCATATGGGAATACAGTAGGCTATGAGCGATTGTCTGAAACTTTTAAAGCTTTGAGATCCGTCTAAGATACATATAAGAAATGAATAACCATCTTCCATTTCACGAAAGTATTCCAAAACTCTCACAAAAAACAAGGAATATCTCCGAAATGGCTCATTGTTTAAAAAAAAAGGGGACATAAATTGTGTGTTTTAACAAGATCTACATTTTTTAATAGTAAGATTTGGCCTATCTCTTACGATTTACCAGTTAAGTAAAAGTCATCCAGAGTAAACAAAACTACATGGGCTACAGCCGAAAAATTCAAAATATACATTTCAATTGCCATATAAATATCTCAAATATATGGTATTTTAATCAAAATGTTAGAGCCATTTTCGAGAAAATAAAAATGTTCGGAAAATGTTCCATGTAAAGGGTAGTTTAGGGTGGAGGAATTTTCTTCAAAATCTTGTGTCGCATCCTTGAATGATATTGAACTTAAAATACCAACCTTGGTTTTTAACTGACTTTTCGTTTGAGTTATTGCTTTTTTTGATTCAGGGGGTCTCGAAACATATTTCCGGTGACATTTAGACAACAGCCGTTTTCATTCACTTTATCAAGTAACTTACCCAAATAAAATCTGTAATATTAAAGTCCATCACTTGCCTTGAAACTGGACATGAGATTGTGAAGGAAAATTGAAAGTGAGTTATCGAATGCACAGGGCGAAGTATCTGACAAGGTAAGGGAAAAATTACGTCGTGTGCTTGAAAGAAATCCTGCATATACAACATTGTGTAAAATTGGTGGCATTCTTTGTGGTAAAGAAGTTTCTGCAAGTATAAGCCTCTGCTAATATCCGAAGATTATTCTAGTTTGATCATCTGAAACTGCAAGTCTTTATCCAGTGCAATTCTGTTGAAAATGAAACTCAAGAGAGGTGTGGATTATTTCATCTGTAACTATTAACAGTAAATCTGTTTTAAATTTATAAAAATAACAGCCCTAATTATGATCTAGAGAGCTAGAGCGTCTTCCACGCACTCAAACCTTATTAATTGCCAATTTATGTAACACCTTCGTAGCACGTTCCAGAACCTTGCCCAGACGTAGTTGCTAATTTATGCGAATATCAATGTAGTGAAAGTAGCATGCTGCTTCTGCGAATGTAGCAAGGTCATAGAAACGAGATCCAGGAAGCTATTCATTCCTAGAAGTGTATACCAACAAACAACGTTTAGAGGAAACTAAGACAGGGTGTCGGGGTCAGGGAATCTAGGGCTCCGCAAGAGTCTACTAAAGAGAAAGATGCACTTTTAACACGCGTATCACTTATGAGCACTTCATGAATTCACTGTTATTCACTTAATTTTACAGTAGACTTTGTAATTGATTTTTTGCATGACATTTTTGCAGAGTCCTTCAGATCCATACAGCTCAGTTATACTGCCTAAACCCGATATGCCAGCAACTTCTGTTTTGAACCAGGTACGGGCGAGCCACGTGCCACATCCAGGAGGGAGGGCAATAGAGTATTGTGGCGTAACTTAAGTATAGTTGCGGTGGTTTAGCTTGTCTTTAGGAGCATGCCACCCAAGTTTGAGGCAGGGGTAAAAAGTATGTTTCGCGGACAGAATCATTGGGTCTATTCATACTTGAGCCCTTCAGGCCAATATTGATTGGAACCTTCTCCCACCTTCCCCATAACAGAGACAGAAGGGTGACTATCTGCGTCTCTTTTCTCTTTCTTCAGGCCCGAGACAATATAAACCAAATACCCTATACAGCACAATGGATTTTTGGTTTTGAAAAGCTAGAAATGACTGTTAAAATGCCAGGCAGGCATTAAGGGGCTCTGGACAATTTGGAAAATCCCTATCTTAAAGTAAAATTTATTCACTTAAAAGAAACATTTTCTCAAAAACTATTAGGAATAAACATTTAAAAATAATACAGCTTGTGGATTACATACTTCTAACCACGTTTACATAGGGATTTATAAAAAATATTGGTGACTTTTATGATAATTATTTTTGTAAAAAGTGGAAATAAAAAAGACTACATTTTTCTATTATGTAAGGCTCTAACTTCTTTTTAAGTTATATAAATAACAAAATCCGTGTGTTAAAATATGCACAATACTCCAATGAATATACCCTGTAATTTTCAACTAATCTTGTCGAGCAAAAGCTGAGAAAAGATACATTTTATTCTTAAAAATACAACTTACGGGAAACAGCCATGAAGTTGTCAATGACATGGTCACGCCAACTGTTTTACTTAAATTAATGAATAAACCAGAAACAAGAGAAAGGAAAATTCCTTAGATGAAGACCAATGGAAAAAAAATCGAGTATCTCAAAATTTCAACTTGTCCGGAGCCCCTTAAATGACGGAATAATGCACTTTATTCATCATTACTCTTAGAATAAATATTAGAAAGTCGAAATCTGAAATTGAAGAATAAATAAATTAAAGATTGGCCAGTAGAGGATCGAAGCATGTTCCATTTATTCTTCTGCTGTAGTTTCATGTACTGAGCATAATAAAGTATTAGTAATAATACGTTATTTATTTGTTTACCTATACAGTGAGCAGTTTTGGACCCTTTTTCTATCCCCTTGGTTCATTCACTATTACAAGATCCATCCCTGTTTGAAAGGAGCTCAAAATTTATGTGGGTGGCCCTGGGCAATGAAATGCTATATCCTATTCTTCTTCCCCTTCTGCTTTACAGCGTAAATCCACCTTCTCCATTCCTTCCTATCCATCACTCTCATTTCCCCTACCGTCTTATTCCTATGCTTCCAGTCTTTCCCCACATTATCCGGAGACAATGCTATATCTAACAGTAAAAAGGCTTTTTGTTGTACAATCAATGTAACATTTTAGAATACGCCAAAATCTTTCGAGTAAACACGTACATGTTAAGTAGGGCATACTTCTTGACAAACACTTTCTCATGCCGATTCTTCACGTGATTTCTCTGACGCAGCAAAAGCTTTAAGAAAAAATAAATACTCACGCAGGTAATTTGCAAGCCAGCTGGTTGAAAAACGCTGAACGAGATAAATTTACAAAAGCGGGACATCAACTGCACCAATATGGTCCTCATATTAACCTTAATACCAGCTCATAACAAACCAGATGTAGCTGGTATTAACCACGTGGTGCATATATTTCTGATCTTGCTTCTAAGTCGCCAGTGATTATGTCCAAGAATAACACAACCCCGAGTTAGACTTGGTTTGGCTTTTTAACGAATAATACAAGAGCAGAAGCTAATAAAACTCTACAACCCAAGTACTTACAGAATATTACATAATCCTAGTTGTATTTTTGCCAAGCAAGGCCTTCAAGTTTAATGGGTTATTTGAAATTGTTTAGAGGATCGCTGAAACACCCCCCCCCCCAAAAAAAAAAAAGTTTTCAGAAAAAGATTGTGTGTGTGTGTGTGTGTGTGTGTGTGTGTGTGTGTGTGTGTGTGTGTGTGTGTGTGTGTGTGTGTGTGTGTGTGTGTGTGCAACTCGAAAACGAAAAATCGGTCGAAAACCAAAGTTGGTATTTAAGTTTAATGTCTTTTAAGGATGCGACACGAAGATTTTGAAGAAAATTCCTCCACCTTAAACTACCCTTCACATGGAAAATTTTTCGAAAATTTGGATTTTCTTAAAAATGCTAACGACTTTGATTAAAATGCCATATGCTTGAGATATTTTTATGGCAAGTGAAATGTATATCTTGAATTTTCTCGCTATAGCCCATGTAGTCCTGTTTACTCTGGATGACTTTTGAATAACTCGTAAAGCGTAAGAGATAGACACAATCTTACTATACAAAAAATGTAGATCTCACTAAAACACATAATTTATATCCAATATGACTTGTAATTATTGTTGAGTCTGTTATGCATTGTTCTTCCACATAGTTGTTGCGTTTACAATGAACTATACAAGTCTAGTATGTTTAATTGAGCGCTGTGTTTTCGACCACGTGGGAAGTAGAAAACAATAAAGCCATTGTTTTGGTAAAGAAAGCGATGAGGTAAGACTAAAATGATCGATTTCCCAGTCGTAAACGAATGGTCTTTTGAAATGCACTTGCCCATTTACTGTATGCTTTGTGCTAAGCAGTCAATATTTTATTACTACACGAAAAAATACAAGTGCTGACCTTAGGAGGGAAAAACATGTATTACAAACTTCTTCAAGCATGTTGTCAATAATGGTTCATTAGTCCAGTGCACCAAATATTCATTGCAATACCAGTATACCAATAACGAAATTAGGACAGACAAAAACCTGATCAAAGTTCTAAAAAAACTTACAGGCCATTAAACTGCGAAAGCATCTTAAAATAGGTAATTATAGCCACTATAAATCACTATGTAATCCTAGCACATAGAGCGGCTTGTTATGACGGTATAAATCGTGCGAAATTACCCTATTTTTGGCACCAAGGCCAGAAAATGAATGACATAATTACAATAACAAGACAGTAATGACACAAAACAACATAATTTTATCCATGTACCTGTAAAAAGACATGAAATCGTCACTCTCACAAGTGCAGCAACATTCAAGCACAAGAATTATCCCATTAATTTTATTTTAAAACCAAAACTAATAATACACATATCAATCAGAAGCTACTTTACTTGGATACTGACTTTCCTTGGTAAATAAACTATAAGCACTCTTGGCTTCATTCAAAATGTCAAGCCGAATACAATCCATATTTTCGACGATTTTATTATTACGCTCCATTTTCCTTTTATACGTGTTGAAACAAATGAACCATCTGCTTAGCAACCATATTACGTCATACAATTGTGATCTCCAATACATTATAATTTTGGTTTACCAAATTTATTAACTATTTTTGCGAATTTTAATGCTAAAATTATATAACACATGTATAATTTTTCCATTGTGACACTCGTAAAAGCTTACGCGCTCACCACAAGCAGTGAGGTTACATACAGTTACACAGATAACTAATATTTTACCCCAGTAAGAATTAAGCACATTTATATACACGGTGTTAGACTGTAAGTGCAGATACTTTGATTGGTACTTAAGAAGAGAAGTATATTTTCAGATTGGTTGGTACCTGTAAGTAGGCGTGGCACAGAAGGCATGACGCAGAGTGGGCCGGTCTCCTGACAACGAATGGTGTACCAGAACCAATTCTGCTTTCTGCAACACCTCACAACACCTAGCCCAGTAGGTCACATATTGAGGGGTGAACCCAAAACGGATTCTCCATACGACAGGCGTGGTTTCATTTCGCGGCGCAATGACGAATAATAAAAAATCATAGTAAACTTTGTAATTGGTTTGTGGGAGAATTGTTAGACGAAGAGAGAAAATAACAACACACCGAAGTGGATGCATACTAAGGTACCAATTATCAAAACATCTGCACGTATCCTCCTATCAACCTGTATAGAATGGCCGCATTCTAAACAAAGGAGCGAAATTGGCAAATGGCGAGCTCTAGTTCTGCACGAGGCAGATATTTTAATTTCCGGTAACAGTCCAAAAGTTAACGTCGAAATTAAATTGATTTACGAGATAAAAATGACTTGGCACGAAGTCATAAAATGAAAGCGATAAAACTGGCGAACCAGAAAGCTAATTGGCCCACATTCAAATCATTTCTCTGCCGGACTGGTAAGTTGAGCAGTGAAATAAGGTAATGTTACGACCTCAGTTTCCTGCTTGATGGCTTATGGAGGGACGGAATGACCATCTATCCCTTTTAATGTCTGAAGGCACTAAGTAGGATTAAGTTGGGCTAATTTACACGGTCCCCAAGGTTTAGGAAGAGCCTTAGGGGTAGTCCCTTGCGCTGAAAATTAATTTAAGATATAGCTGGTGTCGTAACCAGTTGCCTTTGGAAGACTGCTTAGTGAGAAAAATGTATTGGAAAGCACCCTATGGGGTGGGGGTGGGGGTGTTAATAAAATTGCAAGGAAAATTTGCCTTAAAAAGTTTAAATAACGTGGAATTTTATTTATATTAAAGCGATTTCCCATTATCTTTACGAAATATTTGTTGAACAATAAATCGATGTTATTTTAGCGAATTTTATCCATGAATGCAGATAGAAGTTTAAATGTCTTTCACGGATGCGACACGAAGATTTAGAAGAAAATTGTCCCAACTTAAACTACCCCTTACATGGAAAATTATTAGAAAATTTAGATTTTCTTGAAAACGGCTCTAACGATTTTGATTAAAATGTCATATGTTTGACATATTTTGATGACAAATGAAATTTATATTTTAAATTTTCTGGCTATAGCCCCTGTAGTCGTATTTACTCTGGGCGACTTTTGCATAACCGGTAAACCGTTAGAGATAGACCAAATCATACTCTACAAAAAATGTAGATCTTGCTAAAATACACAATTTATGTCCAAATAAATTTTTTTGTAGGGTGAACCATTTCAGAGATATTCCTTGTTATGTGTGTGAGTTTCGGAAAACTTAGAACTTTCGTGAAATGGATCATCGTTGTTCATTTTTTTATATGTTAAGTGTGCAAAGACAACAGAATCTCAAAGCTTTAAAAGATTTGACTATCGCACAAAGCCTACTATATTCTAACATTCCCCTTGTACCTACAAGGAAATAAGCAATAATTTGTACAAATGTTTATCTCAACTAACACGAAGAAGATATAGCAATAAGAGTTTGTAAGAATGGTTAGTACAAGAGTAGAGAAAGTCATGTGAGTGCAACACATACGATTTTTTCTGTTGTGATGCAGGTAAGTCTAACATAAGTTAGTACAGTAGTTAGTGTTTCGTACTCATGACTTGCCGAACGTTTACGCGCAACTCTGGCGGAGGGCGTGCCGGTCCTCGCTCAGTCCCGCGCCGCCGCGGGGCGGTCCGGCCGAGCTAAGAAGACACTGTAGAACGAAATGTATAATGTAGCCATTTCTGTAAAGTTTTCAACTTCGTTAAAATGAATGACATGCACAGCTTCCTTTACAAGCTTTCTGCAATTTTTCATCTATCTAAACTACGTACACATTATTGACTAATAAACGATAGAGGATAGAGAACGTCATGGGAATATAACATTTGTTGCTGCTCAACAATAAAGAAAACCTATATAATTAACATATATTATTTCAGAGGTACTACAGAAGAGCTCAGCAAACTTGTGAATCTACCCCCAACAAAACTTCAAACTTTCCAAATATCTAGAACAGTTTGTCAGAAACTAGGTTACAAACATCTGCAAAAGGGGCTTTTAATCTTCTCTAAAGTTTATCGGTTGTTTCAGCCACAGAGAAAGACAGTAAAATGCCATTCCTGGCTATATGGAACTTCTGTATGGAACCTTTGCCTCTGTAATATCTTTCGTATAAAAACAGAGATAACGCGAAAGTACTAAACTTTGTAATAAAACTTGGTGCAACATTGACGCAGTAATAGCACACTAAACTTCGAGGTTGGGAAGCAAGTTTTAGGAAGCGTAAAAAGGAATTATATAGTAGTCTTGCAGAGTGGCATGTTAAACATAACTAAAAAGCTAAGCTAATTAAATCGAACAGCAGTGATCAGCTTGATTACATAATCCTATTACATTTGCAAACCGTGTAAGAAAATTTCCAACAAAATTCATGTCTAAAACACGTTATTGACAAAATAGAAGTCCTTACCAGCAGGATGGCTCAGGCAGTAACACTTGTGACCTACATTCGGAAGATCTGGGGTTTAAATCCCGTTTTCCTCAGTCGCCAGGTAAATACTTGATTTGATTTTTACTTTCTCTACTAGTATGCAGAGGAAGTATTATATTCCACGCAAAAATTCGAAGTCGAGATTTCACTGGAAATATGCTTTGAGGTCCCCTAAATAAATAAATAAAAAATAAAATTAAAAAAAAAAAAAAAAAAAAAAAAGGATTTTTAGAAAAACTTGCGCGCGCGCGTGTGTGTATTGCCAGTCTGTGGACGACATAACTCAAAAAGGAAAAGTCAGTTAAAAGCCAAAGTTGCTATTGAAGTTTAATGTCTTTCAAGGACGCGACACCAAGAGTTTGAAGAAAACTGCTCCACCCGAAACTACCCTTTATGTGCAAAATTCATCGAAAATTTTGATTTTCTTCAAATGGCTCTAACGGTTTTGATTAAAATGGCATGCTTAAGATATTTTTAACACAAATGAAATGTATATTTTGAATTTTCTGGCTATAGCCTATGTAATCCTGTTTACTCTAGATGACTTTTGAATAACTCGTAAATCGTAAGAGATAGACCAAGTCTTACTATACATTTTTTTTTACAGTGAACCATTTCGGAAATACTCCTTGTTATTTGTGTCCGTTTCGGAAAACAAACTCGTCAAATGCAACATCGTTGTTCATTTTTGTATATGTCAACGGTGCAAAGAGAACGGAATCTCAAAGCTTTAAAAGATTTGACTATCGCTCAAAGCCTACTGTATTCTCGGATTCTGCTTTTCCCCTTAAACCTACAAGGAAATACGCAGTAACTTCTGCAAATGTTGATCTCAACTTACATGAAGTGCAACACATCAGATTTTTTATTCCTTATGAGTTTTAATTAAATAATTAAATGTGATAAGACATACTTTTTAAATATATCCACAGAAACAAGGCTATTAGGCAAATGCAGCCTAAGTTCGGAAGTTTTAGGGATAAACGGTCAAACCATGGGCAACGCCGCGTATTTCAGCTAGTTGTGGATTCGTATTTAAAGGATTTTGGCAACATAAATGCATATAGGTTGCATACTTTTCGTGCGATCTCTAGTTATATCAAACCGTAGCATTGCTGTTGATCATGTTCTGGGTAATATATGCGGGCTCTGATGAAGCTGTTAGCTAGGACAAAAACATAGGAAGCAATGCAGTGCATTCTCTCTACATAATGCTAATGAAACAGCTATGTTAAGTAGCTGATTATGTAAACACAAAGCCACGCATTGCCATACCTGCAAGAGGTCAGTGAGTCAGAGAGAGGAAGTGGGACAAAAGACAGTTGAACGTTAGTTCAAGAGGTTACCCGTTGTCACTTTTCAAGACAGCTGCATTAATATTCATAAAATGGCAACACTATGTAGACTGTCGCTGGGTATTACAAGATAAAAAACGAAAGTAGGAGAGATTCATACTTCCGGCTCTGTAGTCAATGTGTTACCCCATAGCCCGCTTTCCAAAAGGTGATAAAAAATCGTACTTTCACATGACTTTCTCTATCTATGGCAAATTTACACGAATCCGTTATATTTAAGCGATTCTTTTATTAAAGCACGCCACACAACTTTCGCAATTCCTGAAAGAATTTCTCTTCAACCTTTAAAATCCACGACCAGACATTATCATCAAGGTACAAATTGGTCACAGTAAATTAACAGGCGCTTTCCTGTTCTGCAAAGCAGCAGCGTCGATCTGTGAAGATGATGCTGCCTTCTTTTCTTCTTGTTCTTCTTCTTCTTCACCTTCTCCCCCTCCTCCTCTCCACACCCACTCATCCCGGTGGCGATCGACCGGCATGCAGAGCCTTGCGCCTATCACCTCCCTCGTGCAATTAGTGATCTAACATACATATGTTAGTGGGAAGGTTAGTTGGGTCCCGCATAAGCAGCCCGGTTAGTCCCGTAACGTTTGTTGTTGGCTTGCGATGTGTGTGCCAGGGGGATTTGTGGTGATGGTGTAAGTAATGTTCGTGCTTACTGGTTATATGTGATGAGACTGTTAATACTACATAACACACACAGAGAGAGAGAGAGAGAGAGAGAGAGAGAGAGAGAGAGAGAGAGCACACAATCCCAAGAAATGATTCTATAGTTCACAAATGAAGCTACAATAATGCTGAGGATAGTACAATCTTTGAAGTATGTTTCTTTGTACAATTCCTTATACGCTTTTGAAACTGTTAATATAAAATATAACAGAGAGAGAAAAAGAGAGGGAGGGGGGAGGAAAAGGCATAGACAGAGATAGTGTAATGGAACTCTTAGGGCCAGTGATTGGTGGAGGGAAATTCATGGCTGTTTATAGAGAGAACCATGAATTACCAGTCCGTCTTCCAATGATAGCATATGTCCTAGCTTTTTCCAGTTCAGTTAATCATGTTTAATTAGAGGCTGCTTAATGTACAGTGAGAACGAGACAATGAGATTAGCTAATGTTGAGTTTTTCAGCGAAATAAACTAGCATCAAACTGTATTTTCGGGCTTGTTTTGTTTATGGCGATGCAATATGGGTTTATAGCACTATTGTTCCCTGTATGGATATCGAGGGAAGCTCGCAGGTGTGTGAAGGAATCTATTACTAACCAAGTCATGTGTTAGGTCTTTATCGTACAAGGAAGCCGTGGTGAAACCCTGATCATAGAGAACCTGTTGTTTTTATACGATAATGGTTTTACCGCGCGTTTTATCATGCTGCAGCTGGGAAGTACACCTGTAAACTGAGTTAGGAATAAGCTACAGGTGCATCAAGAGAGTAAATCAAATTGAAAAGTACAGCACCAGCGTGTACTCTGCTATTACTGCCTTTATGCCTTCAACGTTACTGCGCATAATAGTGAATCATATACCTACATAACAAACTATAGGAAGATTTAAGTCTCAGACTTTACAAATACAAGTAAAAGATCAGGAAAAACATGTTTTTCTTCTTTAGCAGTTTTATGTTTTAGAAATACAATTAACTACAAAATAGTATTTGGGACAATAAAAGAATAACTTAATTTTAAATTATTTCAGCTAATTTTATTACACAAATTATTTATGAATTGTAACACTTATAACAAAAGATAATAAACAAATAAGATTAATACAATTTAAGACAGTGTGACATTCCTTCGAGGTTCGGTCTGGAATGCACCTGGATGACGTAACGTTGCCAAGGAGGCAGAGTAACTTTACGAGTTTTTGATGGCTAGTTTAAAAAGTGTGTGAACAAGAGTTCTTCAGAATAGTATATGTGTAATTTAGTTATTTTCAGACCAGTAACACTGTAAGGAAAGCAATTAAACAAAAAGGAAATTCAGCGAAGTTAACGGATTGAGTAATTAAGTTACAATATACAAAATGAATTCCCTTATGAAAATTCCTTTCTGGAAATGTTTTCAAGTTTATTTGAATTTATTAAAAACACTGCAGCCTTGTATAGCTGGGTATTTTTTATCATTACATTGTGTAACCTAGCACAAGAATGCAATTGAAAGCTGCATTTATTTTAGATCCAAGGTGTGAACTAAGTTCATTCATTTCAGGCACAGGGTGAGCCAAAAGCGCCAGGACACACTATATTTTGGAACAGAAGGAAAAATTATGTACTTGACTTACTGGTCAGGGATTCAAGAGACAACTTTTATTGATATCAGGGACATGGACGCTATCTACAAAATAATGGGGTGTCCTTGGACTTCTGAATCATCCGAATGTCCTGGGACTTTTGACTCGCTCTGTAGCACACATAATATACCGTACCATTTTGATAACGTTTAAGGTACTTAGACTTAAAATTGTGTTAAAAGGCTATAGTTTAGAAGTGATAACCGATTTCGTGTAACACAAATCAGATTTGAAAACAGATAGTGCGTTAGGCTTAATTTTGTCGTGAGTATTCGTTCTCTTTTAAATCTTACCCATACTAAATTAACTGTTTTTATTTTCCTAATATGCATATTATTAAATGTGGGAAGTATTGCATTCCACCCAAAACTTCGGTGTCAAGATTTCACCGAAAATATGTTTTAAGGCTCCCTGAAACCCACCGCCCAGCCCCCAAACAAAAATTTAAAACAGGTCTATGTGTGTACATTTGTTCGTCTGTCTTTGAACAACATAACTAAAATACGAAAAGTCGGTTAAAAACCAGATTTTACTTCAGCATCTTCCAAACTAGCGAGATGAACATTTTAAAGAAAATCACAATTTTAAAACATTCGATTTTCTCAAAAATGGCCGACGACTTTTATCAAAATACCATATGTTTAAGATATTTTGATAACAAATAAAACGTAGGCATATCTTCAATTTTTTGGGACTAGTCTCCGAATTCCTCTTCACCCTGTATGACTTTTGCGTTAAAGGCAAACCGTAAGAGAGAGACAAAATCTTACTACAAAAATGCAGATCTCGTTAAAACACAATTTATATTAAATAATTGTTTATGGAGATATTAGAGATATTCGTTGCAATAGTTTGGGATTTTTAAATACTTATATTTTCCTCAAATAGGAAATGTTTCTTTTTTTGTCTTGACCATGCATAGAGAATGGAATGTCAAAGCTATCACATAGTGATCAACTCTTAGAAGGTTGGTCTATCGCTGAAGCCTTCTGCATTCGCCTACTCCCATTATACCTGTAAGGAATTATATTGTAATAAAACCATTTATACAAACGTTTATCTCAAGAAGAAGAAGAAGAAGAAGAAGAAGAAGAAGAAGAAGAAGAAGAAGAAGCTTTTTAAGAATAATTTGTACAATAGTGAGTTGAGAAAGTCATGTGAGTGCAACAGAACATTTTTCCCGTCACTCTTCCTTTTTAATTCTTTGTGCTTCAGATTTGACAATTACTGTAAATAAAATATAACGACACAAAATCTAAAAGTAAAATAGAACGGCTTTATGATTTTTAAGGCCTATAGGAAATAATTACCTACAACTAATGCTTATGGTGTTCTCGGGACAGCAGAGAAAGTTTCAAGATAACGCAATACCGGACACAGTACAACACATTAGAAATTACACTCTCGTAATTAACGTTGCCTCTTCGACAGTATTAATATTAACCAGTTCGAGTAATCTGACAAAGAAAATTAAGTATGTATCTAACGGACAAGTATTTCCTCCAGATTTGAACAATCAATCTTCGTATTTCATGTTTGGTTTGGAATACTTGGCAGCTACTCGCTTAGCGTTGCGTGCTGAAGCTATTTTAGACCATTTAGGTCTTCTACCCTAGCTCCACGATCCAGGTTTTTGACCTCCAAAATAATGATGGCCCATGTTCTTTTCCCCTGGTGCCGCCCTGCTATTATTACTTGCTACTGTAATACAATCCAGTCAGATAATCGTGAGTTTGGATTTGTTGTTTCTATCTCTTCATTTAGTCATTGTGCGACATACAAGCCTCGCCAACGAATTTCTACAACAGGAATACTGGGAAATGCACACCGATACTGCCTTCTGTTTTGCCGAGCGTATGGGCATTTGTTGCACCGACTTTGAGGTTAAGGATTTTGCAGGGGACAAATGGAATGTGACACAGAGATTTCTTGGACTTGTTTCCACGATAGCCCCAAACTAGTTTATCTTTTCCTCGGTTGGCTATCTTCCAAAACGGACCCAGTTTGTGTACATTTTTCTGACAACGTATGCATTATGGATTTGTTGGGAGCAATGATACCAAGGAATTTCTGTATAAATTCAAGCTGCCGTCTCACATTTAGCTCCGTTCTAGCAAAACGTAACGCACGCACGCACGCACGCACACACACATTTTGTAATAAAACCACGTGGCAATCAGCAAATAGCTTCGAATAACCTTACTTGCACTGAACATATTGCCAAACAACGTAGAAAAGCTGTTTCCCTCCATAGGCGCATGCGCAAGGCAAAACGAAGCGAGACCAACTGGACGGCGGCTATAAGACAGACACTGGTATTGAAGCCAAGAGCAGGGGAATAATAAAACCCGTATTTGCTTTTGAAATGAACCTGATCAAATTAGTTGTGGAAAACAATTCATTAAGTTTTACGATTATACGAAGGAAAGTATAGTTATGCTATTTATAGTGGACCAAAAGTAGGTTAGGACGTAATTAGAACCAAGGCGAAGTTCACTAGCTCTAATTTCAGAAAAAACAACTCATGTGATGATAAGGACATGTCTTTCAACTGTGGATGAGACAGCAGAGTGACCATCAAATTTCACTATTTTTATTACGTGGTGAAAAACGAAGATTCTGTGGACGTAATGGAGTAATTAACAGACGCATGTATGACCATTGATTCACAGGGAGAATTTTATTGAATTCCTTGTCAGAAGTCTTTGAAATAATTGAATCACAAGTATACAATAAATAGTTAATAAAAAATAAAATATTGGAGTAACTAAATCACTAAAATAATTTAAATATTTGGGATCAATTCTTAACGAGTTTGGAAACTGTAAAGTGGATGTAAACAGCTGCTGTGCAAGGGGTCTCGCGTTCGATTCCCAGCTGGAAGTGGGGGAATTTTTCTTTAAATATAACTATGAATGTATGTATGTGTGGATTTAATGCAATGTAAAGATTTTCTTTAACTAGAATTCTTTCCCATCCTCCCTAGTCTGGAAGTATGAATAGGATTGTGAATATGTGTGAATTTAATGTAATAAGTTAATCTAAGGTAATAGAAACCCAAAACTCAAACCCACCGCTGAGTGAACACCATTATATTTGAGCAGTTTTTCTAAGATGTGAAAAGCCGCCGATATGACCTTCGATGCTAAACGCGGTACCTATATAAATGGAACATAAAAAAAAAGAGAATGTAAAATTTTTTTTGAGCTGTTGCAACTTCTTTGGTCATATCGGAGGTTAAACTTGAGAAACAAATAGTCATTTCTCACTGAACTATAGGGTTTGTTAATGTTGACTTTTAACACACTGCCATTCGCTCCTAAATTCATATTTCCAGACTGTGAGGGATAGGGAATTATTCTGGTTAAAGAACAATTCCCAACCACAGCCGGAAATTGAACCCGGAACCTCTGGGTTGAGAAGCTAGAACGGTGACCACTCAGGCAGTCAATCTAAACCATTAATCACTCTGAATTGTTAGAAAAGCATGAAGAACTCAATGACACAGCCGGGATTTGAACCACGGATCTTCCGGTCTCCGTTCGGCTGCTCTAACCACTGAGCTACCATGGCCAACGTGCCGACACGACAAATTCTCCAACTTATTGCACCTATACACAGTGTGGAAGAACAATGAATTTCCATTCTGATTTGTAGTGTTTTCTTTCATTCTAAATTTGTCATTTTTACAAATTCAATACTTTAAAGGTAGATTTGATTCAGTTTGAATAAGCTGTAAATTCGTTATATATACATTACAAGGTTGTAAGAAAATACCTAATGTTCGATGCAGAAAGCAACAATTTGAATTTGTATCACTCGTAACTAGGAATTGCTACGCATTTCCATCTACGTCAATAGAGCTAAGCTCTTATGAAACGTAACTTCCTCAGCCTACATACGTAACTTAGACGCCAAGGCGTTACACAACTATGTGTTCCGTTTTGTGCCCTTGTTTCACAGGGCACCATTATGGAGATATATTCTGTGGATATTACATAACGCTACCCCAAAACATGCACTATATCGTCAATTTATCGCTTACAGTGATAGGAAGAGTGATGTACGCTATCTGGTCGCTGTATCATATCAGTTATTAACAGCCATAAATCCAGCTTTTGGACAGCTATAATGTCTTCAGAACAGGGACGCTCTAACGACCTGCCAGCGTTTTAGCTTTCCCAAAAGATCAAAAGCTTGCCCTCTTTTAGTAAACGGTCACTTCCATAGCTGTCGCAACAATTAAATACGAGTCCTGTAAACAAAGTACACAAAACGTACAAAGCCCAAATTTGGATGTGCTATTTTCATATGATTTCTCTATCGCTATCGTTTATTAATGGCTGTACAAACTATTCTTCTGAGAACTATCTACTTCTGACACAAAGCAGTAACACTACATTATCCATTTCGTATAGTACAATAGAAACATCGATAATCAAATAATTAAGAACTGGTCGCTGTGTGTTTGCCTTAAAATTTCACATTTTTACTTTCTCTACTAAGTAAAGGATGTATTGCATTCCATCCAAAAATTCAATGTCAAGATTTCACCGGAAATATGACTTGGCCCACTGAATCCAAAAAAATAATTTTTAGAAAAAGGTCCGTGTCTATCTGTGGACAGCATAACTCAAAAACGAAAAGTCGGTTAAAAACCAATGTTGGTATATAAGTTTAATGTCTTTAAAAGATGCGACGCGAAGTTTTTGAAGAAATTTGCTCCATCCTAAACTGCATGGAAAATTTTTCGAAAATTGGTTTACTGAAAAATGGCTCTAAAAGATTTTGATTAAAATGCTATATGTTTGAGATATTTTTATGGTAAATGAAATATATACCTTGAATTTTCTGTTTATAGCCAATGTAGTCCTGTTTACTTACTGGTGACTTTTGCATAACTTCTAAACCGTAAGAGATAGACCAAATCTTAATATACAAAAAATGTAGAATTTTGCTAAAACACAATTTATGTCCAAATGAATTTTTTTGTAGAGTGAACCATTTTGAAGATATTCCTTGTTATTTGTGTCAGTTTCGGAAAACTTAAAACTTTTGTGCAATGGAACATCGTTCATCTTTTTATATGTTAAGCGTGTAAAGAGAACGGGATCTCAAAGCTTTAAAACATTTGACTATCGCTCAAAGCCTACTGTATTCCTATATTCCCCTTGCACTTACAAGGAAATAAGCAATAAGATAATTTCTGCAAATGTTTAATAAAGATATCTTTAAAGTAGCTTACGTAATAAAAATACTTGAAGAAATTGTGTTCTAAAGATATCTACATCTTTTATGCAGTGCGTTTTCCTCTATCGTTTAACGTCTTGCCAGTTAAAAATATTATACAAAATCGCTGTGAGGAGGAAATCAAAGGCTCCTCCAAGAAAATTCAATATAACAGTATTTTAATCAAAATCGTTAGGGCTATTTTTCAGAAACTACAGTTCGAAAACTGTTTCATGTACAGGGTAGTTGGGATGGAGTGATTATCTTCCTTGGAAGGTAATGAGCAAATTGGTATTTTTGAGTTTGAGATTGCTATCCTCTCTTAAGAGTCCTTAAAGAGGCCTCAAAACATTTATTTCCGGTGAAATTTCGATATCAAATTTTTGGGTCGCGTACAGTACTTCCCCTACTTACGTAGAGACGTGGAGAAAGTAAAAATGTATAAGTATACCTACGATGCACTGCTGCAGTTCATCTGGTTTCTAAGAAAGGCCTTCGACCTTGAGTTTTCAAGCGGCCGATTAAATCGGGGTAATAAAAAGTAGGGGCAGTTTTTTTCTTCTACGAAATGAAGCGCTGCAAGTACCTCAGTACTTTAAAGGAAGTGGACTTGCGAAAGTTCCTAACATTGATGGGCAGTGTCGTCAGAAAGTAAGGTCAGTGATATTGCTTTTTTATGACACAAACGGCACCGCTCTGGTTTAATTGGCATTAAGTGCACATAACCTTGTAGACACCGCCCGCTCGGTGAAGGACTCCAGCTAATCTTCCAAAGCAACCGCTTATCTTAAAACAGCAGATTCCAAACATTTACGTCATTCCTCAACTATTCTGGCATAAGGCACAAATACTAGCCTTGTAAAACATAAATGTATCAATACTAGATAAAATAGCCTGCTACTTTGTCGGAACTGTTTATTTTGCTGAGAGCTGCGATGGATTTCTGGATGTTTCTTTCGTTACAGTTATAATAAAGGATAGTTATAATTAGAACTCGGAAGTTCATGCCCTAAAAAAACACTGAAATATGCATGCAAATATGCTCTTAAAAACTTGAAAATATGCCAAGAAATATGCACTATTTAATTAAAACAATTAATGTCCCTTTAGTATTTTGCACAGTTTCTATTGATGAATCATCTTTCAAGTCCAATGAATTAACCTCTTCGGCTATTTCTATGTGCTCAGGATAATATAAAACTGCATCGATCCATGTTCCCCATCGAGTTAACAGTGGTGCAGGTGGAAGTCGGATATTAAGGGCTGTTGATCTAAACAACTTAACTCTTTTAGGAGATTTAACAAAAATTATCTTCGTATTGGACACAAATCTATCTACCAATGGGAAAGAACCATTGTCTCAGAAATGCTACCAATATGAAAAATATTATACAGATGAAAAAATAAAAAAAAGCATAAAATCATTAAAATATGCAATATAGGGGATATAGTATTGAAATAATATGCATTTATCAAAAATCAAGAAAATATGTAGTTATATGCACCATAAAATCATGTCCAAATAACTGAAAATTCCGTAATTCGTGCACATAATGTAAAAGCATACATTTTTAACCCCTATGAAAAAACATACAAATGCATGAACTTCCTAGCCCTAGTTATAATATTACTGTATTGTCATCGGCCCTTGATGTGTGTGCAAATGTTCAAGTCAGACGACTCTAAGTGGGTGAAAATTACGTCGAAAGATTCTGTCACATACATACTTGCACACATACAGGTGAAGCTAATATAAAGCGTGTAAAAACAAATACAAATGCGGGTGGTGATTCAAGACACAGACTGTTTGTCCGATACACCATAAACATATGGAACACACTGTCAATAAACACAAGCTGCATGTTGGAAACATCGACTTGACTTGTACAAATATTCTGCTCTTCTAATGCGCTCACTTTTTCCATCGCTGTTCGTAGTTGGTAGAAAAATTAGTTACAAAACGTATAAAATCAAGACCTGTAAAATTGTCTGAACGCATAGTATGTGTTCTTTCTGTGTTGATTTGGTTCAGTTTGAAGTAGAGGCCAGTAGTCACAGTAGCCGAGCATCAAGACGAGATTGAAGAAAACTGTCAACTTGAAGTTACCCTCAAAGTGGCAATAAAACTGCGGAAGGGCTACAGACTATTTGCTCACACACATGCAGCGATCGGTCTAGACGCAGTAAATCATTACCAGACGGACATAAATTGCACAAAGGATGCACAAGAACAGTTGCAATGCTTTCACTTGCAAAACATGAACCAATTCTCCCAATGCTCCAATTCGATAACGCAAGTGTGATAAAAACGAAAGCAGATTTCTCAATACTCCAGGGTATTTCATCCATTAGAATAGATGATAAAAAACTGGACTAGGAAGCCAAGAGCACGGACTATGACCACAAACAAACGTGTGATACACAACTTCTGTGGAATTTTCCTGTATGGCCGGCTTCATAAAAAGGTAAGCACTGAGTAATAAGCAAGGTCGGGTACCAGCTGCATCCCCAAGGTCCTTGGTTCATAGTCGGTCTACTCTCATTAGTCATACAATGCCTCTCCCTGTTTTCTAGTGGAAGCAGCTGGGCTCTAAACCCAGAGGTCATGGTTTCCATTCCCGACCGTAGTGAATTGACCTACTAGGGTCATTTCCGACTTCTCAGGAACTTGGAAGTGCATGGTGATTCAACCAAAGCAAATCATTAGAACTGCAAAGTAAACACTAATTATATAAGCTGTTTAATTCATCTATTTTGATAGTTGGTATCCTAGGATGTATACACTTCGATGTGTGTTTACGTTCTGTATTACGTAAAGTAGAGGAAGTATTGTATTCCACCAAAAAGTTCGATGTCGAAATTTCATCGGAAATAAGTTTTAAGGCTCCCTGAATAAAAACAAAACATTTTTAGAAAAAGATTCGCACGCGGTGTTTGTCAGTTTGTGGACAGCATAAATCAAAAACGAAAAGTGAGTTAAACACAAAAGTTGGTATTTAAGTTTAATATCTATCGTTCAAGGATGCGACACGAAGATTTTGAAGAAAATTCCTCCAACCTACATGAAAATTTTTTCGGAAATGTTGATTTTTTTTAAATGGCTATCATTTTGATTAAAATGTCGTATGTTTGAGATATTTTTATGGCAAATGAAATGAATATCTTGAATTTTCTGGCTATAGCCCCTGTAGCCAGAGATAGACCAAGTCTTACTGTACAAGAATGTAGATCTTGCTAAAATACACAATTTCTAAATTTTGTAGAATGAACCATTTCGGAGACATTCCTTGTTATTTGTGTCAGTTTTGGAGAACTTATACTTCTGTCAAATGGAACATCGTTATTCATTTTTATATGTTATCCGTGCAAAGATAACGGAATTTGAAAGCTTTAAAATATTTTACTATCACTCAGTCTACTGTATTCCTATATTTCCCTTGCACCTACAAGAAGATGAACTGTAAGCTACTTTCTACAAATGTTTATCTCAACTGCAATAAGAGTTTGTAAGAATGGTTAGTATAAGAGTAGAGAAAGTCATGTGAGTGCAACACATCAGATTTTGTTCCTTCGTCTTACAGTTTTCCCTGAAACCATTCACAAAATTTACTACAGTATAACCCCGATAACACGACATTCCCTTTAACTAGGCGATTTCTTTATTTTCACTTTTTGTGATCAAAATTGAGTGTAACAATTTCTATAATACACTATGCGGTGCAAACAATATAACTATATTTTAATTAGTGTACGTATACAACTTGCCGCATTCTCCCTCACAGCAACAAAAGGACTGACCGCTTATGTCGTCAGAACATAAGCAGCCGGCACACCATTGTCACGAAATCAAAAGCTTGGCATTAATAATGTGGATACCTAGCACAAACACTTGTTGGGAAAGTTTATTGCTTTACCCAGTACAGCTATCGGACAAAGGGAAACATTAATACACAATACACTTAAAGATATCTTATATGTTTCTGTTTCCTATACTGTGCTAGAACATGCTTTTATGTAATTTGCAGGATTATATTATGAGTTATGAATAGCAGACCTCTTCTGTGAAACTAGACATTTCATAACTCGACACCCTCTCAGTCCACATTAGGTCGAGTTATCAGGATTCTATTGTACTATGTAGTGCGAGGTCGGCCTTGGAAACTGCTTGAACTCAGTTCCGGTACGCCATTCTTTATCACGAGACCGTCATACCTTCTGTTCCACGCCTACTTGGAGGTATTAACCAACCAAAAAAACACTACTCTTAATAAATAAAATTATAAGTTAGTAAAATAAGCGAACATAGATGTAATGTTGTTCATTACACTGCCCTCAAATATACTGATACCAATCATGTGCTTCTGTATACAACACCTGAAAATATTTTATTTCTGCTACGACAACCTGCCAGCCTGCGATGCACGTAAAGGAATAGCATACACTTTTATGTGAATATTGTTTTTAAGACCTACAAAGGTTTGTAGGTAATTTGAATAAAGCTTATTTTTCATTATCCCCAGAAAAAAGTAGTTACATAGAGAGAGAAATCTGGAAATCTTGGGAGACATTGAATGTCTACATTTTTCGAAAGCAGTTTGTTGTGGCACCATACTGTTGGAATTATTTTGCCCGCTCTCTAGTAGATAAAGATAATATTCACAGAGAAATTCAGGTATTCCAGTTGACAGATTGCATTATAACAGATATGGTGCCCATTAGTTGAACAATTTTTGAGAAATGAAATGTCCTCTGTTGCAGAAAAGGGTACAATATCTTAATCTTATGCATTTGCTATTTTATATAAACACTATCACTATTTACTACGAACTTGTAAACAGTTTTGTTGAATGACTGGATGAAAGAGACTGTGAGACTGAGATAGAGGAAAAGAGAAAAAAGGAGAGAGATCGTTTACTAGGAGTGTTGAAAATCAATCTAGCTGCAACTAATTGCATTGAAAGCAAGACTTTCTAGGAGAGCTGAGTGCTGCTGAAAGTAACAAACATGTTGCCGAGTAAGACTGAAGAACACAACACTTGATCATTACATCGAAAACAGCTGCGGTAGTGGACCAGGATGCTATCATATGAGTTGACAAATATATTATTCAGCACTGTAGAAAACACTGAACCGAGGTTGCTTTAGGCAAGGTTATATTAATATGGTTTACTACTAGTTTCCTCAGTATGGTAACCAAGCTTGTCTTGGACCCCTAACGGAAGTGTTCCATCACCGAAAAATATGCCATAGAACCGAGCCTGAGTGTATCTGCACACCATCTAGGAGCCAACACCAGCCCATAGGCTCACAGCTGATGTGAAATAGGTTTACAAAGTAGACTAGCCGTACTATTGAATGTTACCTGATTCATTGTCAGTCAACTGGGTGTTTTATGACGTCAGATTATCTCTTACTCCCTGAGCAGAGAGAAACTCGTTGACAAATAATAGTAGTCGAGTCAGAGAAAGGCAAGGTTGCTGATAAGGGAAGGACTAGAGGACGAAGGGGAATATATGTATTCGTTTCAACAATTATGTGAATTGCAAAACACGACGCACCCTTTCCCTTCCAATTCCTTACTGATTCTCCGTAACCACTTGTTTCCGTAGTCTGTCACATGCTTTGGTACGTCACACTAACCCAATAGGTGAACTTGATTTAGTCGATCCTTCTTAGAAGTTCTAAGAGCATCACAGATTGCTGAACCTTGACCATAAAATACTCAATGACGGTATGCTGTGGTATTTTTATGTCACATTAAAAATTAATAACAGGCTAGTTATTTCATACTTGCAACCTTAGAAATGAGTCTGCTTTTGTTACTTAAACATAGGCAGCAAGTTCGATCAGACTTTGAAAAATTGAATGCCACAGCGGTCAGGGTTCCAACCACGGGTCTTTGGCTCTCCGTGTCGATTATCTTCCCGCTTGAGTTACCATGGTGAGATGCCCGTACGTGCATTAAACCACCTCATCCGGCTCAAGAATACCGGTAAACCTTCACAGCGAGCCTACCAGACATAACATTCAATTTCAAGTGCAATTCAACTTTCCATAGTTTATGTTTAAAACATTTCATTTCCCTTTCTGATGCTCAGAACTTTGTGTTTTGCCGCAGGCACTGCGATTACTGAACGGCTTGAGTTCCAGGTACAAAATGGATCTTTTGTCGACTGTTTTCGATGGAATTCCTAATTACCTTAGGTATAATTACTTAACTAATTGATTTTGTTTGACGCCGAAATTGCTTAGTTAATAACTTCCCTGACAAAATTACAACTCGTGCTTACTACATTATGAATTGATTTTAACACAGTTATCCTAGAGAAAATGAAAATAAAAGGGAGTAGCCTCGCGAATTTAAGTTTAGTCGAGTAGTAACGACTTCAGAGAGGAAACGACAGTTTTTGGCTGGTCAGTCTATGCGAACGCATCTAATTCTTTGGCGTGTGATATATTTAAAACTAACGGACCAGATTTATGTTATAGTAGAGCATAGCTTTAGGTTTCCAAATACAGGTACAGTTTTATTTGACAAGTGAATGGTTTTATAGGTAATAATCTACATTGATCGGCAACGTCTCTGTATAAATAGTGAAAACACTGGAAACAGAGGATATTGTTACCATAATTGTCACGATTTCTAAACAAAACACACGCACACTTAGGGAGAGAAATCTCAATGCTCTATCGCCGGCAAGGGACCGAATCGAGGAACTCTGAGGCATTATTAAGCAGCGTGAGGTATTGTTGCTTCAAACTGTGCTATCAACATATGACCCACAAAGCGCTATTTCGCTTCAATATTGTTGCAGCGACAACTGGTGAATGCTTCTTCAAATGGTCTTTCCAACGTGTGGCTGAATATTGCTTCAATATAGGTATGTACTATTTATTACAATTATTTCTGTATGTCCTATCATTTCTTTATAAAATTATTAGTCTTACCAGTCAATAATCCGAGTAACAGAACTTAATACTTTAGTCATGTCCATTGTGAAAATCTCAAAGCCATAAATACTTCATTCGACGTAACGTAAAAAAGCCACGCTTCCAGCCTTTACTGGCAAACTGTAAAAGTTGACAAGTATGTTAATGTATAATACCGTCTGATGATGTGATATGTTGAACAATTCTGCGCAGTTTCTACCACAATTGTAACAGGTTAATTGAGTGGCGTCAGCTGTAGTTTACGTAAGTTACATGGTTCTGCCAACCAGCATGAGTCAAAAGCCACAGAATGGGTTTTCCGGATCAATTACTACGTAGATGCACAAAAAGCAGACAAGGGGTTTTCAGCCTTCCAGTGCTGGCAGTACTAGAATCGTCTTCTAACATTAATGTCATGCCTCTGCTTTCCCTTATCATGAATTATCCATTCCTCCATACAGATGTTGTCAAGCCGGAAGCGAAAATTTTCACGGTCTAATGAACACAACGTTACGAAACAAAGTCACCGTCAAACTTAAGGAACCTGTTTCTCGTATATCAGTCTCATTTCAAGAACGTTACAATATTATGAAATCGAGGATGGGGAGTGATTTATGGCAGTAGACTGCATTCGAATTATTGGCTTCCAAGTGGTACTTTCCTTGAGCTCCATAGACTTACATCTGTTCATGGCATGAAGGTTTTTACACATCCGGTGGGGGGAGGTAGAAGCGGTCTACTTCTTGTCATCCAAGCGTTGATGCCTGCCTACGCTGGCGTATTACGCTCCCCAGGTAGGTTCCTAGATTCCAGGTATACTGTCTCCATTGTGGCCCGAATATGGAGTCCCAGTTGGTATCACGAGACTGAGTGCACCCCGGACCAGACCTCCCGGCGGGGAAAAATCCCCACGGCGGTATTGGGAAACGAACCCGGGCCTTCCGCGCCAGAGGCAAGCGCGCTACCACTACACTGTGGAGGCGGTCTAAGCTAGGTATTGTTCGATTTCACCAATTACACAGAAAAATCACCTTAAGTAGTACCTACATGGACAAAATACACTGCATAGAGATAAGAGGGGCACATCACTTATTTGCTTCATTTTTCGTCTTTTTTAGGTATACAACGCTACTAAAGAATTGTAATTTGCAGAGATCGCCTTTCTGCTAAACAATAGCACAATGTTTAGCATCAAATACAAGGGTCATTTGAAAAGTTGGAATGACCCCAGATTACAGTAGCATTTCCGACGCAGTTCAGGTTTTAAAACCAGCCATTTTTCATGGAAACATTTGCACAGTACATGCTAGCCCAGTCATTTTCAAGTGGACCACGGAGTTTAAAAGCTTAGCCAGAAGATGACGCAGGCAGCGGAAGACGGAAATCCGCCTCGCGACAGAAATAATCAAAGTTCAAGACATGGTTTGGAAGGATCGCTGAATAGTGTCCAAAATTGCTGAAGTTCTGCCTCTTCAAGGAAATGTAAATTTCAGGTTTTGAGAAAGAGTTGGACACGAAAAAAATAATCTGTCGCGACTGCTGACTCGGGATGAAAAGCAAATCAGAGTTTGGCTCGTTTTCTTTCAGAGCGATCCCATGGATTTTATTCGTCAATTTGTCAACAAATATAAACTCTGGAAACACCGCAATGGAAGCACAAAGATTCTCCTCCACCAAAGAAGATGATGGTATCACTTTTCTGGGATGCCAAGAGAGTGGTGCTAATTGATTAATCATCTTGCCTTGTAAAATCTATCACCGGAGCGTATTAAGCTAACCTTCCGGACCAATTGAAGACCAAAATACGCGAGGAAACGGGCATGGCAAAGAAGAAATTCATCTTCCATCAAGACAATGTTCGTTCTCCATGGTCTACGGATCACATGCTAGCCTCTCCAAGTTCGCGGGCTTAAATCCAGCAGAGAACAATGCATTTCTTCTGGCGTAAATTTCCTTAGCATGTCTTCCTTCGGAAAGAAAATAAAGTCATTGATCCCGTGTCATAGATTTACGGAACGTAAAAGAGTATAAGCATCATAAAGAAGTCTGTGTTGTAATAGCGAAACCAGTGAAGTAAGATGTGATTTGCTGTCACATCCAAATTATTTCCCCGATTTCGCTTCATCAGGCGTCCATTTGTATCCTAAATTGAAGAAGCTCCTTGGTGGAAATAAAGTTTCATCCGACGAAGTCTGGAGGAATCTAACCTCCATAATGGGATGAAGTCTATGGAACATTGCTGCACCAAGAGCATTGATATCGGGAGAGGGGACTGTGCTGAAAAACAAACAATTTGAAAATGTTGTGACATCATTTTGTGCTTCATTCCAAGCACAGACTAAGGGAATTATTAATGATTATGTCCGCGCCCAATTACCAACCATGAGGCCAAGGGCCTCGCGTTTACATATATCCCCGTCTTTGATATAATGATCTATTATTCAGACTAACACTGGAGTTGAAATGGCTATACACTTATATGATTAAGAGGATGAAAATAGCCTAGATAATAAACCCTTAAACGGCTAATTCTCCCTCAAAAGGAGGATTACCTCAGGCCCTAAT
The DNA here is from genome assembly GCA_030765045.1 of Tenodera sinensis. Classification (NCBI taxonomy): domain Eukaryota; kingdom Metazoa; phylum Arthropoda; class Insecta; order Mantodea; family Mantidae; genus Tenodera; species Tenodera sinensis. The sequence continues at coordinate 21,079,124 of CM060967.1, read as the reverse complement.
CCACATTTGAGCTAGGTGCGTAGTGTTAGGTACGATATTCATATCTCGACTTGCACTGCAAGCATTTTGTCACTACATTTCTGAATCTTTTTCTTTCAATTTAATTTTATCTAACACTTGGTAGGTGTTTTTCATGTCTATATCGATGGTTATTCATTTTCTCTACTATTTATAGCAAGTAGGGAAAGTATTGCACTCCACTTCTTAAAATTTCGATATTGACATTTCGCTGGACACACAGGTAGTGCGTCCCTCGAATAAAAAAAGAAAAGAAAAAAAGGGAGGAGACTTTTAGAAAAACGTTGGTGTGTGCGTGTCCGTCTGTGGACAACACAACTCAAAAATGGAAAGCCGGTTAAATACCAAACTTGATATTTAAATTCAGCATCTTCCAAGGATGCGACCCGAAGATTCAAGAAAATTCTCCCGCCCCAGGCTTATGTTTTACATGGAACATATTTGTAAAATGTTGATTTTATCAAAAATAATTAACGATTTTGATTAAAATACCACACGTTTAAGGCATTTTTATGACATGAAATGTATATCTTAAATTTTCTGGAAATGTCCTCAGAAGTCCTCTTTATTCTAAATGACTTTTGCGTAACTGGTAAACATAAGAAATTGACAAACTCCTGCTACACAAAAATGTAGATCTCCTTAAAACACAATTTTTGTCCAACCCATTTTTATGTGGAGCAAACCATTTTGCAGATGTCCCTTATTATTTGTCTGAATTTTCCAATACTTATACTTTTCTGAAATGGGAAACCGTTATTCATGCTTTAATCTCTTGACTATGCAAAATTTCAGAGTGATCACGTAGCGATTAGCTTTAAAACCGTTGACTATCGCTTAAAGCCTACTGTATTCCATATTTTCTTTGCACCTACAATAATAGTTTGTACAAGAGTAGAGAAACTCATGCGAGTACAACAGATAAAAAATGTTTGTATGGGAACTCTGTTTATAATGTTGCCAGCCGCATATCGTACTTTTTGGGTTAAAACTGGTTGCTGTGATAATTATTAAACCATTTAAATTACTGCACAGACACAAATACCTATATACAGAATTTTGAGGGAAAAAAAACAAACTATTTGTAACAACTGGGGCTACAGTAACAGCAGAGCTTACCAAGAGGGGGGGGGGGGGGCACCAGGTAATTAAATTTCGGAACGAGTGATATACGTTGTTAGCAGTTTTAGTTATGCTACAACATTTTATGTTTAAGCAGATCCTCTAGTTGCTAAAGAAGTTTTAGAAAAGCGCAAAGCTGGAATTGGTGTGGAGTACCAGTACTAAAGGGCTTATGCAAGTGTGAAATCATCGTCTACCCTCTTGGCGTCATCGTGTTTGGTCTAGCAATTTGGTTGAGAGTTCTAAATTTATAATTACACATGTGTCGTCTGTTGGCGTTCGCTGTTGAAAGCCGTTTCTGTTACAAACTCGACGGCGACGTCGGTCGTTCTCTTGTCTTCGCCTGGGATCTTGGCTCCAGTAGCAATAGATCTTGCTATCCGGGTTCATGCGAGTTCATACTCCGCTGTGTTAACCGCCAAACGCCTTGTTTCCCTTTCCGGGAAGTGTAGGTATAAAGCCTAACTCTTTTCTTCCTTATTGCCACATAACGTGAGAAGCTACGAGGAACTTCAAGCTCATTCTAATTAACACAACTCGGATTTTAGCGCAAAGTCATTTTGCTCCTTCAGGAGAAAACAAATAACTGCAAAGTTGACGTTTCTTCAAAAAGTGAAAGCCATTCATGGGAATCAATACTGCCCTCTCAGGCTTATGTTTCTTCTCTGCCCTACATCATTCTGTAGTTTTGCAATTTTGTTTTTCGACGATAGTGTTTCTTTTTCTCTAATTCCTGTACACGCTGTCATAAAGAAAAGTTAAACTTCCTGTTTTCAGTGCCATCATATACCTAAGTGTTTGTCCGATTTGTAACACATGTGTATGAACTATATTAAATCCTATATCTTTTGATATATTTATTGGAGGCATGGAATATGATCATATTTGATAATATAATTATACCATTTAAACCTTATGTGAATCCTTTTTCTTTTATTTTGTAAGGCTTGCTTAATTTAGTTCATTCAGCAGCTACATATGAGCTGGTATGGCAGACACAACATTTAATGGCGGTCGATAGCTGGCCACTTCACGATCAGATTATTCTCTTTCCCGTTGCGCAAATAATTTTAATATATGCCGTCTTTAACGTCGAAGGTCATATCTGCGGCTATTAACCTCTTGGAACAATTGCTCAAGAGTTACGGTGACTTTGAACTTTGGGTTTCTATTACTTTTTTAAATTACATTAAATTCACATATTCATTATTCCTGACTCTAGAGAGGATGGGGAATAATCCTAGTGGAAGAAAAATTCACACCCTCCAAGTCGGGAATCGAACCCGCGACACCTTGCAGAGCAGATGCTCTACAGACTGAGCTACTGGGCTAACCTCCAAAAAATCTATGTGCAAACGATACTTATATCATCGGCTTTAAGCATGATTTCATTTCGTGTTCAGCTATACAACACTGCAAGAGGAGGCGAGTCTCTGATTGGATGTTCTGTTGACCAGCTCCTCCTGCCACTCGGCATTAAATTTTGTGTGTGCTATAGTTTAAGGCCAACACAGACGTGGATAGTGATCGCCAGATGTTAGTGCTGGTAACCTTGCTGCTGGAACCATTGTTAAACAGCCGCTAGTAATTTAATTTCTAAGTAACAACTAGTTCCATTATTTACTATTGCCCAAAAAATTGTATGCAATGCAGGTGTAAAGAATCTTTTATTACAATATACTATTTACTTAGGTTTTATCGTTACTTCAAACGCGCAGATATTCGACTGCATTGTATCATTCATAGCAATTTCATAGGTCACATTGTCTGCAATCAAACTCTGAAGCACTTGGCTGAAACCTGGCAGTTTGATGGTCAAATCGAACCAAGTTCTATCGTAAACTTGCTGTTGTTAAATTTTTCAACCCTCGTTCTAACCCTTAGGAACTTTGTGATAAAGGAATCATGCTGCTGAGCTTAGGTGAATGAGCAATAACATTTTCAAGAGATATGCTTCGGTTTAAGAGCAGAAGGTCAATCTTTCTAACTTCTACTCTAAGGTAAGGATTTCAGTTACGCCTCAGACGTGAACTATTTCACGACGACTGTCGGTTCTCCCGCGCAGTGTACCATAAGTATTAAATACTTAATTCTTCTCGTATAGTTTAATTTGGTACATTCTTTCACGAGACATTTTATTCTCGTTGACTATCTTACTTCTCTATCTTCTTTATATTGAAAGGTAAGGTTTCTTCTTTCCCAAACTGATTAAGATTTATTAAATTTATTTTCAATGTTCCTCTCTATTGTAGCTTATATTACAACGCAGATAATCATTAAGCATTCCCCACAGATAATCGCAAGTTCTTTAGATTTGGAGAGCGAGCCAAAACACTTTTAAGGCAAGCCAGCTGTTTGCTTGGACTTCGTGAACTTAAAATGCCTACTGAGACCATCTTCTCGCATTCAGAAATAGTTCACGTTTTACTGATGCGCGTGGCTGATCCACTTCATCCTGATGTACATACATGATTGTTTCTTTGGCAATTTCCTGGCGGCTATTTTATTTTAATTATTCCAGGGTGTGTGAGTTTGTCTTGTACATTTCATGTTTTAAGTTGCCACAGAGATAGAAATCGCAGGGGCTTAGGTCGGGGGACCTAGGGAGCCCTAAATCTCTGCTTTGTGTCCCGAAACACAACTGTCCTCATCGAAATATTGACCATATGAACTGTTGCAAGTCTTGTTGAAAAAAAAGCAAAATTACACTGCCTGTCTGTTAATTCTCTCTAAAAAAAAAAAAAAAAAAAAAAAAAAAAAAAAAAAAAAAGGGGGGGGGGCGATTGTATTCATGTATGTACGGGCGTCAACTGTTAACTCAAAAGTTGCCCTGTAACTCGGAACCTAAATATCGTTCATGAAGTACTCCTTCATGACGAAAAAATTGGTGTTTGGTGCAGAAAGGTTTCTCAGAGCTCCAATAACCTAAAGCAAACTGCCCAAGAGAAACCCACACACCCTGGAAGAATTAAAACAAAATATGCGCCAGGAAATTGCCAAGCATTTCTCAACGTGAACTAAGGCGAGTGATGAATAGTTTCATAAAGTTTTTATTTTTGTTAACGTCCTCCAACGTAATATCATATCGGTCGGTGAATGAATGAAATGATGCTCAAATGAGCCCGAGGTCATCAGAGCTTTAAGTTACCCGACATTCGTCTTCTCAGGATAAGGGAAAACCTGAGGCAGATACGCTAACCAATACGCTACAGAGACGGGCTTCATAAAGATAGGACAAAAATGTATGGACAACGACAGTGACCAATTTCAGCATTTTCTTTCATAAAGTTGGTCAGTAAAACCTTTATAATGTACGATTACATCTGAGCTTTTCCATTGTAACGGCAGACGACAACGGGCGCCGAGGAACCGACAGGCAAAACACCGCGTAGCCGTTCGGTTTTGTCTTTACTAACTATGCAATGTTTTTATGGAAGTATTTTAGCATAACGTTGAAATTCGCTCAAAAAGCTAAACAATTCAAAAACGTTTTATGTCCAAAACCATACATGGAATCTTTAGCTTCAAATGCATACTTAAACTCCATGAAAACCATTTCAGAAGTGTGAAACGTTTGAGAGACAATATGCGTGACCTAAACAGTTTCGGAAACACACTTTGTGTGCATGTTGACCAGGCTATTTTTGGAGGAATGGCCTGTATAAGGCTCTGGCCAGTCATAACAACGTGTTTTGAAACATAAAATACAGAGCAGACGGAAATACATACAGACATATTATGTGGCTAGCTAGCTTCTCCACGTGCGACCTCTAGCTCTGTACTTCACTTTTTCACTCGGTATAATCAGTAATCGATACAGCTGTGCAGTAGCGTTTCTGGGGCATGCTCAATTTCGCGCACTTATTTACCATGACAACTACCTCCTTGTCCATCGCCGAAGTCAGCGAGAGTTGCCTGCGCTTGCTAATTAAAAAGCTACACACAGTAGCACTCCACATGCCCAAGTAATGACAACAACGGCTCTGGAAAACATGACCCACACACACACACTCTATTTCCTCCAATAGGGATATTAGCAAGACTGCCTCTGCCCATTTCAACTTCATAATAGTGACAAAACAAAACCCAGTCTGGTCACTTTGTCTTCTGAAGTGTTACCACAAATAGTTTTCTTCTCATCGTTGTAACAGTCTAGTCTTTCGAGCTATCAGAACTCGCAAGTGTTCCTTACATGACCTTGCTCACTCCTTTCAGTGTCTTTCCTCACTTCATCTGTCTCTATTATTCTAATTACGACGATGTAATCACTCCCGACGCTCGTTGAGTCTTCTTACGACGTACTAACACGAGACACACGCACAGCTGTCTTGCGTTCACTAAAACACTCAACGACTGTAACTTAATTCAACTCTTCTTCTCAGGCCTCCTTATATAATGGCGATGACGTCACAGGAACCTTTCTTCATTCCACACACACTCACGCGCACCGGAAATGACTCAGCTAGAAGTCTCGATAACGTTCTTCACACCTTTTGTTTCTGCTGCTTGATTGTTAATGGTCACGTACACACAGCAGACGCGCGAGACAGCCAGCCTGACCTTTAATGTCTTTGGCTGCTCGCCGGCCCGGCATGTGCTATGAAGTAGCTTGGTTCCGTCCGTCTATTGTTGTGCGCCGAGCCCGACGTCATGATATTATAATCCCTTATTTTACTAATTAACACAAAAGAAAGCATTTCAAAATATTCAACCATTAATAGTTTTAGAAATTCAATTTCGAAAACATTCCTACACCAGAATCGTCTAATTGAGAATTCAGCATGAGATTGTATCCTAATGCTTCAATATTAAATATAACCTTTGATAAGTCAAATAATGCATATGGTTTTCAAAGTAGTTTCATTCACGAGGAGATTACATGAAATTGACTTGAATTATTATTTGATGTGAACGTCTTAATACGTTTTACATGTGTATAACAAAAGTTTTTAATTAATTCATATAAAAGGGATAATTGGAGCATAAAACCTTCGAGATATTTATTACTTTAATCTTTCAATTCGTTATATCACTGTAACAAAAGGGCAAAATCCAATCCGGTTACTTTGCTATCATTTTATTGTCTTCTAAAGTTTTATTACAAATATACAGTTCTCTTCTCGTCTTCAACACAGTCTAGTCTTTCCTACTATCACAACTCACAACTTTTACTTGCGTAACCTTGCTCAGTCCTTTCAGTGTCTTTCTTCACTTTCTCTCTCATACACTCACTATCAATCACTCGACGCTCGTCAGAATCTTCTTCACCACGACCGACGTAGGTATCTCGCGACGACGCGCGCACACACAGCTGTCTAGCATTCACTCTGTCTATAAACGTAAAACTCACTCATTGCTGTTTCCTGGTCTCTTTATATGGTGTGAATGACGTCACACGGACCTTTCTCGATCTCTACAAACGCGACGCCAGTCACGCAGCTGGATCTTTCTCGAAAGCTCCCTAGAAAACCCGCTTCGAAAGTTGTTAGTCACGTAAACACACAAACAGACGCGCGAGGCAGCCTGAGCTTTTCCCGCTCACAGGCCCGGCACATAAAGTGAAACAGCCGGCCTCGACAGTCCTTTGTTTTGCACCGCGCCCGGCGTCACAAGTCTAATCACCATTCTTTTGTTTCAGTTAGTCATGCAAAGAGTGAACTCAAAGCGAGCATACTGTTAGCCATTTGTTAAAAATTTGACTATTTCTTCAGCCTCCCTATTCCCCTTTAAAATCTTGCAGATTTCAATATGTAAGAAACCATGTCATAAATGTATTTCACACAAATACGATTAATGACTCTTTAATTTAAAAAAGCATGCAAAATCGACAAGTATTTATTACCTTTGGCTATGAGAGACGGCGAAGTAACGCCACTGCTTACAAAAATCTGAAGACTGTGGAATTCCAATAACTAGTGCAACAGAGTACGCTGCGCAATGCGCATGAAAAGCAATACTCTGCAATATGCAAGGGATCCGGGGGTTTTATTTAGAAAATTGCTTCCAGTTGCGGTTACCCACACATTTTCTATAAAAAGCACTGACCCTGCGACCTGTGCTCTCCATTCGCCATGTCAGACGTTCGATTGCGTGCCACTTTACCTTCACTTCTCACGGCACAGCTACACTCTGCATTCCGATGAACCCGAATAACCCAGCAATACTGCAGTGTTTGACTGTCAAATCTTCTGGGTCCAACACCAAAAACATTTAATGTCGTTATTCCTACGAAAGTTTATCTACATACTTCATGTTAATGGAAATATACGAGGGGAATTCAAAAAGTAAGTTACACATGATGACAGGCCAACTAACTTTTATTTAATGCGGCACTACATCGCACAGATATATGACTATTTTTTAACATAGTCACCAAGTCTCTCTAAACAACGGTCTGAAGGTTCTACAAGTCGTTCGATTCCTCAGCGATAGAAATCCGCTCTTTTGTCACGGAAACATTCAAGGATCGTTGTGCGAACTTTAAACTTGGCAGTTTGTTCGTCAGCTTGCTGAACAGATGGAGAACGCGCTGTGCAAGATCTGGACTGTATGCCGGATGCTTCTATACCTTCCATCGAAGCATTGCAGGGTGTTCAACTCTCGTACAGGAGAATGCCTTTGGTCAATTTCACTACTAGACGCGACATTGCATTTATATCATGGTGAATCTCTGTGCAATTTCGAAGCGCATACCTAAATTCTAGAGTGGGCCCAGGCGATCCGTCATTTCGCTCGCACACTGTGATGCGCCTGTTATTAGTAGCGTAGCTGAATTCCAGAACAAGAACTCTGTTCTCACGAAGTACCATTCTTGTTAGCGATGATCTTAGTCTGGGACATGTGTAACTTACTTTTTGAAGTACCCTCGTACATTTGTATACAAGGATTCAGTACACTTTATACACATACATATCGCCTGGAGCGATTGTCAAACCTTGAAAAGTGACTCATACGTGAAGTTTTAAAATTAACCTCTCTGCAGGACCACGGAAGGGGGGTGGGGGCAGGACTTAGCACTTGAAAACATAGAAAGTCGATATGAGATTTTTTTCTGTGATCGATTATCGGCAGTTTGTACCACCTGAAGACGGGCTAGAGTTAGTACATCTTGGTGGTCGTCAGAGGACTTTCCGCTTAGCATTTCAGCTACCCACGACAACTTAAGCAATTCACTGATAGGTATTACGAGAAGTTATTATAAACTGTGCAGTTATTGATACGTCAAAAGTTAGTAATTATTGTTTCTGGTGTTAAAATTCAGGAACAGTTTAATTCTAAATCCTCACTCAGTCGGCAATCGCCTCAAATAGCTCATTATTGGCCTCCATAATTCATTTACCATCCCACTTAACTGGTGTTGACTATTCTAACACCCACCCAGACATAGGTACCCTGAAAGATCCCACAATTCACCACTGTAGCAGTCGGCAGCAGATTCATCAAAACGCGCAGATATTGGAGCAGCATCAAACGTGTCGCACGCTGGGAAAGACAGGTATTTGAAACTTCAAACTATAACAAAACCCTATCTTGGAAATGGTTAATGTTGCAAATATTTTAAATATGTGCTGACGTTGTTGCTGACATTGTTAACTTTAACAGCCACAGTTTCTTCCTTATTCAATAAAATACACGTTTCTATGGAACTATTCCTACGTCGCTGGTAGTTGAATCGATATTCAGGATGTATGTCGTTCGCTTTTCTAATGAGAGGCAAGATATAATATGTTTGGGCTGAGTAGTGATTATGGGCATTGTTTCACGGCACCCATCATTGGGATCCCAAGTCAGATAATCCCCTGACCTGAATCCATCCAAGCATACTATCTGGAGCAGGTTGTAATATTAGTTTCCGAGCATCCTAGCCAAGCAAGGGTATACCATTGTCGGCAATAGTATCAGTATCGTCTGCAGTATTCAAGTAGGATCGTTTCATCTTTTACTTACGCAACTCAGAAGAAAGCAATGCATTTCCTTACCAGTTTCATTGAAGTTTCGATTCGATTGGACATGGAATTTCATTAAGGTGTAATACTTACATTTTTATTTTCTCTACCACGTACATAACAGGCAGAAATCTTGTGGGTACTCCACCAAGAATTTGACACCCAGATTTCACCAAAAATACACGTTTTGAGGCTCCCTGAATGCAAGCATAACTCCAAAACGAGTAGACGGTTAAATACCAAATTTAATAGTTATAGTTTAGCGTCTTGCAAGGATGCGATACGAAAATTTCCAAGGTCTCTTTACCCCAAACTACCTTTATGGAAAATTATTTCGATAGTTTTCATTTTCTCAAAAATAGCTCTTAAAGATTTTGATTAAAATATCACATATTTAAAATAATCTTCAGGACATGAAATATATATGCTGAATTTTCTGGAATAGTCTACAAGGTCCTCATTCTCCTGAATGGTAAACTGGTAAACCGCAAGCGTGGACATAATCTTACTGTGCCCACATCTGTGGTGAGGGAGTAGCGCATCTGCTTTACAGTGAGAATATCTGGATAAGGTTCTTTCCGGGGTTTTCCTCTATCCTATTCTTACAAACTCTTATTCCTATATCTTCTTCGTTTTACTTGAGATAAACATTTGTAGAAATTATCTTATTGCTTATTTCCTTGTAGCTACAAGGTAAATATTAGAATACAGTAGGCTTTGCGCGATAGTCAAATCTTTTAAAGCTTTGAGATTCCGTTCTCTTTGCACGCTTAACATATAAAAAAATGAACAATGATGTTGCATTTCACGAAAATTTAAGTTTTCCGAAACTGACACAAATAACAAGGAATATCTCCGAAATGGTTCACTTTACAAAAAATTTTATTTCGGCTTAAAAATGTGTGTTTTAGCGAGATCTAAATTTTTTCTATAGTAAGATTTTGTCTATCTCTTACGGTTTACGAGTTATTCAAAAGTCATCTACATAGGCTATAGCCAGAAAATTCAAAACATACATTTCGTTTGTTATAAAAATACCTTAAATATGTCATTTTAATCAAAATCGTTAGAGCCATTTTCAATAAAATCAAAATTATCTAAACATTTTCCATGTAAAGGGTAGTTTAGGGTGGGGCTAGTTTCAAGATCTACGTGTCGCATCCTTGCGTTTTTGAGTTATGCTGTCCACAGATTGACAGACACACACGGACCTTTTTCTAAAAATGTTTTTTTTTTTTTTTTTTTTTTTTCAGGGGGTCTCAAAACATATTTCCGGTGAAATCTCGACATATAATTTTTGGGTGGAATACAATACTTCCTCTACTTACCAGTAGAGAAAGTAACTAGCAAAGATTTTTCTAAAGCTCAGTATCGACTGTTCACATTGCTTTGTTGACCTAGTTTATAATTGTTGAGGTAGTTACTCTAAACTGACACCAATTGCTTTTGTTCAAGTTTATTACTAATGCCATGGAACGATTCACTATGACCTGAAAATCGGAGTGTAGCGGGTGGCAAGTGTTAGAAATATAATAGGACACATTCTCTTCAATCAAACAATAATGGGTAGAATTATTTTCCCGGTGACTCCGTTCCTTCGTCAAACGGAAAGAGTCCGCAAATGGGTTATATAACGATCCTATACAACACACACCACAATAACTCTTCGGCTCGTTGCGGACAATATGGATAACGCCATCTTGTTTTGTGTCTCAGATTTAATCAATCGATGTTGGTATTCTTTATGGCCACGAAAATGTCAGATTCAATAAATAAAAAAGTAAATATTCCTTAATTGATTCTGAAGTGACGTAAGCATTTTTGCCCGTCAGGTTTCCCGAGATTTATGACGTAATTTCGAATGTTTTTGTGCCTCTTTCATATGTTTAACCTCACTACGCTGTACATTCTCAGCAAGACCCATTCGCAATATCTGAACTATCTCTTTGAACACCTGCAAAGATATCAATGTTATGCAATCAGTTCTTTCATTTGTTTGGCCAAACAATGCTCTGTGATCTAACACTTGTGTATATGTCCACATAAATCTGATGTGTTGCAATGTCTTACTGCTAATTTTTTTGTAGGTACAAGGGGAATACAGTAGGCTTTGAAATTCTGTTCTAATGCACGGCCAAGAGATAAAAAAGGGAACAACGACCATCCATTTAGAGAAGAGTATGTGTTGCAAAATTCTAACAAATAACAAGGAATATCTCCGAAATGGTTCGCTCAAAAAACCATTTGGACATAACTTGTGTCTTAAGCAAGATTTCGTCTATCTCTTATGGTTTACCAGTACACAAAAGTCATCAAGAGTAAACAGCACTACATAGCTTATAGCCAGAAAATTCAAAATAGGAATTCCATTTGCCATAAAAATATCTTAAAACATAAAATCGTTGAGCCATTTTCGAGAAATCCAAATTTTTTAAAACACTTCCATGTAAAGTGTAGTTTAGGGTAAAGGAATTTACTTCAAAATCTTCGGGTCGCATCCTTGAAAGACATTAAACCTAAATACCAACATTTTCGTTTTTGAGTTATGCTGTTCACAGACTGACAGACACACACACGCACACGCAGGACATTTTTCTAAAACTGCTTTCTTTGGGTAGGCCTCAAAATGTGTGTTTCCGGTGAAATTTCGGCATCGAAATTTTGGGTTGAATACAATACTTTCCCTACTTGCTAAACGTAGAATAGAAAGTAATAATAGCACATATTTTCTTTAATGAAACAATACAATATAGGATTATTTCACCGGCGATTTTCGGTTCCTTCGTCCAATAGAAAGAGTAATAAGGTATCAACTTCGGTGCGGTCAAGATTGTAGATAAGACCATCTGTTTTGTGTCCCTGAGTTTATCAATCAATCAATCGATCAATCAATGTCCGTATTCTTTATAACCTTGTAAATGTCCAATTCAATAAAAATGTAAATATTCCTTAATTGATTCTGCTGTGATGTAAGCATTTTGGCCATCGGGTTTCCCGAGATTTATGACGTAATTTCTCTCGTTATCGAATGTTTTTGTGCCTCTTCCTTATGCTTAACCACACTTCGCTGCACATTCTCAGCAAGCACCATTCGCAATATCTGTTCACACCTGTAGATATATCGAAGTTCTTTTGTTTGTTTGGCCAAACAACGCTCTGTGATTTAACGCTTATGTATATGTCCACACAAATTGAACTTGCATTTTGCTGAGTAAATTCACTGCTAGCGATGCGTGACCACCTTGCGAAAATGTTTGCACAACACAGCCTAAAGCACTTCAAGCTACTTTCTGTTACTCAACGCCAGTGGGTATACTCACGTGGATGACTTGATAACGTTTCTTTACAGCTCCGCAATGCTACACCGACCGACCAACACTTCACACACAATATATCCAAACAATTTCCTACTCCTCCTCCTCCGAAGAAAGTCGCTGCTCTATTTTTACTCTTGTCCATTTCTATTTCTGCGTGCCCATGAACCGAGCTGCCGATCCAGAGTTTTGCCTTGAATCCAGGACCAGGACTTTATTCATTTCCGGCACGGATATAGCTCGGCAGGACCTCGCCTCCAACAAGTGACCGCTTTGTTCGGGTCCAGTCGGTGTTGATGTTCCCATGGCAATGAACACGAAGGCTGGAAAACTGCCATCAAGGTGTTTTACTTTTTGTCTCAACAAGTGGCCCGAAGCAAGACTTCTCTCGATAACAATGGGTTTGCTGTAGAAAATTACAACTACGACTTGAATTTTTAGGTAAATACATATTTTGCTTGCGTCCAAAATGAACTTGAAATTGCGTTTAATCTTCTGGATATCCACAACAGATAAAATATTCTAAGTTTATTTCCCAAGTTTTAGCACCTAAAAATCCGAGCCTTTGTGAATCTTGAATGCTGCAAATGATATTCAGGTTTCCAAGTGTGGTTCAATATTATTTTGGTAAGGTAACAAAAACAAATAAAATTATCTAGAAAAGTTTATTAGCGAAGTACCTAAACCCCACAATTTCAATCGCATGGTTTATAGCTTTAGTCATGCATCAAACGATGGATTTAAAAGAATGAAAAAAGTATTTAACAATTATTACGTTTAACAATTTGAATGTACTTAAATGTGCTCTGTAACAAAATTGACTCTTAACGCCTTAATTGATACATCGATTATACCTAACAGTGTGTTGACCGGCGATGTCCAACCTTCTCTTTGAACGCCATTACGTAATTAGCAGCTATTCCCCACTCCACTCCTTCAGTCGTAGGGTGAATCAGCTCTAGCCTGTAGCGCATAGAACTCCCAATTAAACAGTCAGTATCCAGTTGCGGACAAAAACAAATGGTTCCATGGCAGTAAGTCACAATTTGAATTGTCCAGGAATGCCCTCAGAAAACTTCATTCTGGATGATTTTTGGCATTAATGGTAAACAGTAATAGACACAAAAACTTACTAAATAAAAAATGTGGATCTCATCAAAGAACACAATTTATGCCAAATACATTTTTTCTTCTTTTGAGTGAACCATTTCCGAGATATTATTTATTATTTGTTTGAATTTCCCTTGCATCTACAACAAAATTACCAATAAGATAATTTCTGAACATGCTTATGTCTGTTAAAATATAGTAGATAAAGAAATAAACATTTGCAAGAATAGTGTGTATAAATAAGAGTAAATGTAACTACATATATTTGGGGACAGAATTTCACCAAATTGAACTATTTTGAAGCCTGTATCGCAATAGCTTACATTTGGTGTATCTTCTAAGGCTGCACTTTGACTTTGTCGCCAAATATTGATAGACTTCTTAAACGTAAGTAGTACCAAAGAAGTCACAAGCAAATAAATGCGTATCGCATAAGAGTTGAAGGTGCTTTCGTAAATCAAACACAACGTACATATTATAACCCAACCGACACTGCAACACAACTGGGTGTTAAAAGACTGGCACAGCCCGCACAAAGTGGAAGGAGGTAAATATAACCTCCCCTCTTTCGCAAACTGAGATCGCTGGTGTTGACATTTGTTTCCATTCACCCTTCCCTTCCCTATGCGCGTGTTGATGCGGTGCCTATAGTCAAGTTGGCGCACACTGGAGGGCTTCGGTGAATAAACTTCGAGCCTTGGTAATTATCAACATGTCACAAGCATGCACTAGACAAACCTTTAATGAAACAGGCCACAGTGGCAAGAGCACTAATGTTAATGACTTACAGATTACCTTTCAATTTACCTTTACATTACAAATCTCATATATAACGCATGACTTTCTCTACTCTTGTACTAACTAGTTTTACAAACTCATATTCTTCTAGCTTCAGGTTAGTCAAAATAAACATTTGTATATATTATGTTATTGCTAATTTTCTTGTAGGTGCAAGGGGAATAGGGAATACAATAGGCTTTGTGCGATAGCCAATTCTTTTAAAGCTGGTCGCTATATGAAAAAATCTCATGTGTTGCACTCACATGACTTTCTCTACTTTTGCACTAACCATTCTTACAAGCTCTTATTCCTCGATCTTCTTCGTGTTAGTTAAGATAAACATTTATACAAATTATCTTATTGCTTATTTCCTTGTAGGTGCAAGGGGAATATTAGAATACAGTAGGCCTTGTGCGATAGTCAAATCTTTTAAAGCTTTGAGATTCCGTTCTCGTTGCACACTCAACATATAAAAAATGAACAACGATGATCCATTTCACGAAAGTTCTAAGTTTTCCGAAACTCACACACATAACAAGGAATATCTCCGAAATGGTTCACCCTACAAGAAAATTTATTGAGACATAAATTGTGTATTTACCAAGATCTACATTTTTTGTACAGTATGATTTGGTCTATCTCTAACGGTTTACCAGTTATGCAGAAGTCGTCCAGAGTAAATACGACTACAGGGGCTATAGCCAGAAAATTCAACATATACATTTAATTTGTCATAAAAATACCGCAATCGTATGGCATTTTAATCAAAATCGTTAGAGCCATTTTCAAGAAAATCAAAATTTTCAAAAAAAATTCCATGTAAAGGGTAGTTTAGGGTGGGGCTATTTTCTTCAAAATCTTCGTGTCGCATCCATGAAAGACATTAAACTTAAATACCAACTTTGGTTTTTAACCGACTTTTCGTTTTTGAGTTATGCTGTCCACAGACTGACACACAGGACCTTTTCCTAAAAAGGTGTTTTTTTTTTTTTTTTTTTTTTTTTTTTTTTTTTTTTTTTTTTTTTTTTTTTATTCAGGGGGCCTCAGAACGTATATTTCAGGTGAAATCTCGACATCGATTTTTGGATCGAATACAATACCTTCATTCGTAGTAGAGAAAGTAAAAATTATCCTCGTAGTTCTACCGTGAAAACGAACATTTACAAGGTGAAAGGAGAAATAACTTAAAGGCAAGGCATTTATATTTCAAATTCCTATAACCACTGATTTAGAAGCTTGTCTTCGTTCCTAATAATTGTTGGTAATCACTATCTCGTACCGTTTTGTAAGAATTACTTTGGTGATGGTGCAAAAACAAGGAACGAGTATATCTAATCAGCTTAAATACTCGTATACCGGTTGCAGCATGATAAATCAGGCATTACCCAATCAGTTATGGTATATCACTGTATTTACCAACGGCAACTATAATGTCGCGAACTTTCTTATCCGTCCTATTTCATTATCTTGGACTAGCAGAAAAAAAACTAGGTCAGATTTCTGGCACAATCAGCTTTTCTGCAATAGTTACCTACACTAAACGTTTTTCAGCATAGTGACTGGAATCGAACTCGCTTTGGTGACAGGCGAACGGTCTAAGCGCTCGGTCACGGCGCCTAAATTTAATTCGTCACGAAAATGTCTTAAACATATAGCACTGTATTAGATATCGACAAGAACCATAAAAAATCTGATGTATTGTACTCACATGACTTTCTCTACTCTTGAACTAACCATTCTTACAAACTCTTATTCCTATATCTTCTTTCTTGTTAGTTGAGATAAACATTTGTACAAATTATCTTATTGCTTATTTCCTTGTAGGTGCAAGGGGAATGTTAGAATACAGTAGGCTTTGTGCGATAGTCAAATGTTTGAGATTCTGTTGTCTTTGAACACTTGACGTATAACAAAATGAACAGCGATGATCCATTTCACAAAAAGTTTTCCGAAACTCACACACATAACAAGGAATATCTCCGAAATGGTTTACCCTACAAGAAAATTCATTGAGGCATAAATTGTGTATTTTAGCAAGATCTACATTTTTGTACAGTATAATTTGGTCTATCTCTAACGGTTTACCAGTTATGCAAAAGTCGTCCAGAGTAAATACGACTACAGGGGCCATAGCCATAAAATTCAAGATATACATTTCATTTGTCATCAAAATATCTCAAACATATGACATTTTAATCAAAATCGTTAGAGCCATTTTCAAGAAAATCAAAATTTTCGAAAAATTTTTCATCTAAAGGGTAGTTTAGGGTGGGGCTATTTTCTTCAAAATCTTCGTGTCGCATCCTTGAAAGACATTAAACTTAAATACCAACTTTGGTTTTCAACCGACTTTTTGTTTTTGAGTTATGCTGTCCACAGACTGACACACAGACTGACACACAGACCTTTTTCTAAAAATGCTTTTTTTGGATTCAGGGGGTCTCAAAACATATATTTCCGGTGAAATCTTGCCATGGAATTTTTGGGTGGAATACAATACTTCCCCTACTTACCAGTAGAGAAAGTAAAAAGAAAGAACAAATTGAAAAATGTTTACGGGGGAGTATATTCTTGTAAATCTTTGTTCGCAACTTTGGTAGACACACAACTTAAATAGCAAGTTTGATTGTTAATCGAGGTTTTGTTTTCAGAAATCTCAATATTGAATTTTTGAGTCGAATACAACACTTTCCTGGTCTGTTATATGCAAAAAGGAAACTAAAAATTTGATTGGTTGATTAATGTGTAACAGCCAATTCAACGTGTTTCCGTGCTGCAGCTGAGGTTAGAACCTTGTTAGATTCCAGGTGTGACGTGGTTTTTCTTCTAATGCAATGGTGAACTGACCCAGAAACATCCCCAGTACTCTTGGAAATTAATGATATTTATAGACCTCTGATTTCCTTTTTAATCATCTGTGGGTCTTTAAAATAAAGCAAAAGTTTCGAAATCACTGTTCGTCTGTGGGCTGGTTCCTGATATTACACGGCTACCTAATAAGGGAGGAGGCATACTCAGTTATTATGAGGCAATGACCCCTTTGTTACGCATGGGTACATTCAATACATACTAATACACACGCTATCACGCACGTCCTTACAGAGGAAGAAACCTTTCCGCTACCACCCAAACGTGCTTTTTCATACACTTCAACTTTAATTATGTATCTTATTAACTCTGAATGCAGTTACATTACAGTCGTTTAAATTGGGCGCATCGTTACACCTGTGTTATTAACCTTATATCAGTAGTTAACAAAATTTCCCTAAGGCACCAACCGCCCTAAGTTCTGCAATTTCTATGTCCTCATTTAAAATTATTACTAGGGAACGGATTTTAGGCGCTAAAAAACCTTAACAAATTGAGAATATAGTTGCCCAAACCTTAAAAATACTGTAACAAAACAACAAAATTCAGTCCAGTTACTTTTTTCTCACTTTATTTCCTTCCAAAATGTTTGCACAAATACATTTCTCTTTTACTAACTCATAACTGTTTTCTTCCTCTAACCTTCACTCAGTCCTTGCACTGTCTTTCTTCACTTTCTGCCGCTAAAACATTAATTCTGACGATACAGTCACTCAAAGCTCACTAAAACTTCACTTCTACGCGAGGTATCTTCCACGACGACAGTATCAAACACACACAGCTGTCTCGCCTGACACACTGACCAACTCAGTCTGTAACCGTAACTCCTGTAACTCGTTGCCTCGTCCCCTTATTTAGTGAGGATGGCGTCACACGGTTTTTTCTGGAAGTTCTACAAACACGCCGGCCGCCGGATACTTCTCGAAAGTTTCAGCAATCCTTTTTTAAGCGCCGCGCTCATTGTTAGTCACGTACACACCAACAGTCGCGTGGGGCAGCCGACCTTGAGCGCCTTTGCTCGACGGCCTGCTGTATGGTGTTAAGCAGCTAAGCCCGACCGTCCTTTGTTGTGCCCGGCGTCACAATACTTACTGAAAGACGAAAGGTATTCGGTTTCATTTTCCAAAGAACAAGTTATAGTATGTAATGTTATAACTTTTTGTTCCTTTACCTGATTACCCTCGTCTTATGCAGGACTTACACCCTCTAGGGCTTACAAAATATATCTGCGCAGTTGTATGCAAATAGCATGAGCAAAGTATTTTCTTGAAATGTTATTTTAACGTCCTTTGTGTTCTCAGGATAAGGGAAAACTCCGGGAAAAACCGTCTCCGGATAGGTCACCCTAACCGAGATTCGAACTCACGACCTCTTGAATGTGAGGCTTCTTGTGAAGTCAGGTACCAAGCTAAATGATTAGAAATAAGAAACCTTATTACATGTGCTCTGACTATCCACACGAGAAAGGAAGAACAAACAGCCGCACTAGTGCAGTTTCCGCTCTGGTAAATAAACCGTCGTTACTGAAAGGCCTCCGGGTGGTTTGGTTTCCATGCTGTTTGGTTTTCAGGTGTAACCTAACAGCTTCTGTTCGCGATAATGGTTTGATCCGTTAACATTGACCACGCAACCAAAGTGCCTCTAGTAGGAAGTCTGTTACAAGGGTCTCCGCTCTCAACGTCGTGGTACAAGTACATTGAGAAAGGTCACTGCACCTTATGCACGTTCTTCTTCCTCTCCCATCGCATATTTATCAATCCATCTCACTCTCTTGAGCACTGACAACAGGTTGTAAATTAAGTGGAGAGAACACTACAAGTCTACTTTTGTAACAAAGGAAATATAAAAAAAAAATTCTGTTTAAAATGCGCATACAATTATGTCAAAAGTAGGGCTTTCAAGCCGAATTTAGCAATCGTAAAAGCAAAATAAAATAATTTATTACATGTATTATCATACACCATTTTTAGACAGCCCATGGTGTATCCAGCTAAAAATTAGTGTGGAAATAGTATACATTCGGGCATGCGCAAAGGATAGTTTTAGTCTGTTATTTGGTCTTTGTTGTTTGTAACACAGTAGGTATTGTGGCAAAAATAAACACAGAATAAGTGTTAATAATTTATTAATAAACATATACTTTATTTAACTATTATTATTGTTGTTATGCAGCGGCCGTAGCGCAATCTTATCGGAAGGTTGGCGCTGGGCAGTCGGAACGGCGAACAAGTTAAGGCGCGCGCTCGACCAGCGTACACACAATAAGCGCTATGGGCAAAAAACTAGAACCTTCTGGAAGTTTCGACGTACCGGACGTTCTGTAAAGTTTTCAAGGCTATGTGAGCGAGCGAGATTGTGAGACTATGGTGAAGTACAGAAATTCTGTTACTGCAGGATGTTGGAGAAATCTTGTGTTCGACTCCGCAAGGAGTGAACCGCCCAGAGCAAGCCACTACGTCACCTAAGGAAGTAGGGGAAATGACACAATGTGTCGGTTCTCCTCATCTACGAACTAGATTATTAAATGAATGTGAAAACCGTGAAGTGACAGATTTGAAAAACTGGACCTAAGAAAATGATTGCTTTGAGATAATTGTGATGAATGTATAATTGTTTGTAATATTAATTCCTAGTGCAGAGGAAGTAGCATTTATATTGACATCATTAAAGAAATGTGTCGTGTTGTTTCCTTGATTTCTTTGCAGCTTACAAAATTTCCTGTCTCTGCCCAATCAATTTCCGAGTCATTCAAATAATTTCCATTGGATCAATCGATACAAGATCTCCGCTTAGACTTATACAGTTAATTTCCATAGCAAGAAACAAGGCTGGTAACATTAAGGGCCGATGTTGAATTTTAACTCAATATTAAACTGATTTGACACTGAAGCTAAAATCACTGACTTACCCCCACACATTAGAAGTCGGAAAATGGCTGCAGGAAACCGGCTGCTTACGTCAATTTGCTGTATTTGGTGTTTGAGAATATCATTTCTAATGGAGAAATGGGTGTGGGCCATTTTAAATGCGAAAGCCTACAAAAAAGGAACTTTTAAAGCAACGCAACTTTTTCAAAGCGGTCAAGAGAATAATTTTACAGCAAATACCTACGTAAAGTTGCGAGATTTTTATCTTACTGGCACTTATTCGATGGTAAAGGTTGGGATTTCCAAAGCGATTGCCTCAAAGCAGCACAGTATTTTTATTGCTTGATCCTTAATCAGTAATAAGTTGATAACACATTTTTGCGCTCTTTGATTTGAATGCAATAATCACCGTTCAGATTTAAACCGTTGTAAATGCTCTTAGCAATCGACTATTTTGGTATTGCCTTTTATGTTGGTATAAAATCACAACAGTTGCTTATTGGGACTGGGAAAGAGGGCATTTCAGTTACATTACTCTCAGATTTTCCTCATGGCTGCATTATCCATTAAGTCCGTCAGCTTTTCGAGCAGTGAACCATTAATTCCTCTGAATGTAGATATTTTTTACTTAGTATCGCGATTCTAACCTCAAACGATTACAAAATAAATGACATGGACCTAATTAGTTGTTTGCGATGGACACAGAGCGCTGCGATGCGTAGACAAAAGTGCATCGGGGCAAGTTCAGAAGCGTTCTCGAAAGTCTGTTGTTTGCAGTTGTCTTTGGCATTAACAAGAGTTGAGTACAATTCGCTGTAAAAGCTTGATGAAACAGAAATCTTAACATTTAGTTAAATCTTTGATTAAACATTAATGAACTTTCAGCTGAAGTATTTTTAATATCAAATGGTGAAACTGGCCTTAAGTATTATAATAATCTTCAATATCTCATACAGCAAACAAATTTAGCAAAATGCAAGGGTATAAGAATTGTTTAACAAGGCCTTCGTAGTAGGTAGTTTTTTTTTAACGTCCTCCAACATCGTGTCATATCGGACGAATGAATGAAATGAAATGGGTGAAATGATCAAGGCCTTTGTAGTTTTCCCTTCTTTACCTCTCTCCAATGACAGTACTATTCATGCTACTGGCTGGGCGTAGTTATAATCAACGACACGAAAGGAAAGTATTGATTTTTTTCAGGTCACTCAGTAAATCGTCATACCTCTCCAATGACAGCACTACTCACGCTAAATGCTAGTTATAACCAATGACATGTCGGCCTGAAGGGAAATTGATTTTTTTCTGATCGTTCAGTAAATCGTTACTCATTAAGCTCAACGGTTGTTTGTTTCACACCATGTATACATCAGAAGCTACACGTGGCCAGATTATTGCTCTATGAGAGGTGGTAACACAGACAAATTTCATCAACTGTGAAAATTTTCAGAAATGTAATTAAAGTTTAATGTCATACAAGAAAGGCAGTTTGTTGCACAGGTATTAGTTAAAAAAAAAAAAAAAAAAAAAAAAAAAAAAAAAAAAAAAAAAAAAAAAAAACACCACTTTCATTCCAAAGCAGAAACTGTATTAAATAACGTAATAGACAAACATGTTTAAAGGCTATTTCGATAAGAATTTTATTTCCAGTATAAATATAGGGAGAATTTATAGAAGGATGAAATGTTTTTATGTTTTCAATACAATATTGCATTGTTTACAGTAAAGGTTTACGTGCTTATGATTCTAAGGGCAAAGTGATAGCTTTTCTTAAAAATCTTTTAACTCAATAAATGCTGCTTATTTCAAGCAAAATTTGCAACCTTTTTCGTAATAGGCATTAAGAATTTGGAGATAAAGCTAAATAAAATTAAAACGTGGCTTTTCTACGAGGCCAGGTTTATCTACCCTTCCCTCTCTCCCACCTTTCCTTGTCTTCATTAGAGCGCCACGCCTTTAGTCCCGTATTGCAACTGTCATTGGTTTGGAATCATCCCTCACCCCTTGCCATACCTCGTAAGACGATAAGAAACTGAGAGATGCTCCCAAATAGTACATATTACTAAATTCGTTTTGTGTACAAGTAGCTCGTGTTAAAATGTCTACTTTTGGTGCCAACTGCTGGAAAGGAATTCCTACAGGTACAATTTATTTTCCCACGCTGTAGTGTTTCCACCAAATCAGGAATGATGTTCGTGGGCTCTGTGATATATATCCGGCCTTCTGAGAAATCAGGCACACGATCGAGTTGGCGTAACACGAACATCTGGTCTATCTGCTGTAAAATCTACATATATGTCATGCAATTATAGCAGATTGTGATACATGTGCAGTAAACGCAGCATAGCAGAACGAGCAAGAATTCGAACACTTTCTGCTTCCTAGATTATCCGTTGCACTCGTGGGAACAGTGGGTTTGGCCAAAAAAGTAGATTTGTAGAGTTTTACTGCAAAAGAATATATCTGCGAAATTTTATTCCCCTAGAGAGGGAGAACACGTTTTGGATGTCATTTTCAAAGTGGTGCTTTGATACAATAATTACTTTCTACCTTTTAAATGGGCCTGACCACACCTTTCCTTCCTGATCGTGTGCATTTGTTCTTACTTTTGAAATAATTTAGTGTGTCTATGGGGTTATTTGAATGTAATTATTGATATATACATAGTATGTAGTAGGATTACTTATTTTATTTGTGGGGAAAATAAAGCGTAATCTATGACAGCACATAATTTGCTGTTATTTCTATGAATAGACCACGTGTTTGTAAGCACTATGTTAGGTATATTTTAAAAACGCATATTGGACTACTCTACTGGTTTAGAATGCTGAAAAGAAAGGGTACGACAATTTATGCAAATCGCTCTTATGAGAAACACAAGATAAAATTAAATTACTGCGTAATGCCTCTACGCCTTAAAAAAGGAAAGGGGCTGCCCATCACCTTATGAGTCCTATGATTTACAAATAACTAAGAGCTTCAACCCTTCAGTAGCTTCTCCCGCCATCTAAGTTCATTATAAATATTGCCGTAGTAACGTGCGTCTTTCGATTACACAGTGCACACGGTAGTGGTTTCCGTTGTGCTAAATTTATGTGAAGTGTTTAGTGACCATGAGTGAGGGACCAATCCAGTAGTTTAAAGGGGTGGTAGTAAAAAAGGATATTCGTTTGTATATTGCAAGTCATGTGGCATAGACATAGACATTGCTTCTGCAGGTAAAACAGGACTAGAGGAGCCTGCTTTGGTGTGCTGGATGCCTTGAACTTCCATTGGCGAGTGTTTAAGAACAAATTATTTCATGTTTTCAGTCCTATATTTACGTTTTAGTGTTGAAATTTAAGCATCATAATGCTCGTTCCAATGCAGTGAGTGATCTAAGAGGGGAGGCAGGAGACAATCTGCGCAGGGTAGTGGGAGGGAGGCGTTCAACACTTAAACTGTGATAAATAACCTCTAAATAAATAATATTACTCAAGTTTCGCGTTCTCATACAGATACGAAGGAGGGAAATGGTTCGTTCCTGTTGCAATGCATTCGACATTCTACTTTTTTCTCCTTTTTAGCCGGTACGCGTCTACTTCTTTCGCTTCAACAAGAATGGTAACACTGATTCGTAGTAACAAACGAAGCCCCCAAAATGTTGCAATGGGTTGAGAGGAAAATAGAAAAGGTTATGAATTGATGTTTACAAAAATACTACAAAGTATTAGACATGGAAAAGTAAGTCAGGATAAGAATATGGCATGTAATAAAATAGGAGCCCTACTCATTAGCCCTGCAGCAAGTTCACTCTGCTTTCCTCCCTTAACAACAACCCGTTCTGTGCTCTCGAGGAAAACAAACACGCATAGCCTGTGTGTGCCAGGCATTCTTTGAGATACTAAGCAATCTGAAAACATACCCCTCTTATTACCTACAATTATTAGTCTGGAAATGAAATAAATATTGATGTAATGTTGTTCATTACTCTCTCTACATACATATATAATACCTACACAAATATACCACTAATAAGGCATGTCTGAACGCTGGGATGCTCGATATAGAGCTCAGCTTCAAAATATATACACGTACAAAAAATCCAGACAGGACAAAACCGTCTCCCAGGAATAATAGCGGACGCCCCAAGGTACGTCTGTAATGTCATCCTTCATTCGCATCTCGCCATATTTGTTTCTGTTGCACTCTACTTCACATATCCTTCACCAACCATCTCAACAGCTTCCTAAACCAGGCTCCTCAACACTTTGGTCTACAACATAGAAAATTAAAAAAGCACCAACCGACCTATACGATACATTTGAGGATAATTAATGAATTGTAACCCCTATGTTGTCTCCTGTACACACAAAGATTACAATTTATTATTGTAGCTGAACTATAATACACGGCGAGTGTAAATTTAAAAAGTCTGACGTATTGCACTCACATGACTTTCTCTACTCTTGCATAAACCATTATTACACTTATTCCTCGATCTACTTAATGTTAGAAATAAACAGCTGTGGAAATTCTTATTGCTAATTTTTTTGTAGATGCAAGGGGAATACAGTAGACTTTATGGAATAGCTAAATGTTTAAGAGTGATCTCTATATGGTGACCGAAATTCAGTTTACCTTTGCGTGATTATGAGATAAAAAATGAATAATGGCCTTCCATTTGAGAAAAGTATGAGCATTACGAAACTCACACAAATAACAAGGAAAATCTACTTGACGAGACTACATTTTGAGGCGATATTGTTTAGAAGAAGCCTCCTAAGATATTTAAAATGTATGTTTATAGTGGTGGCAGAAAAAGCCCCCTAAAATTGTGAATCATTGTTCTAGTTGGCAATGATGTAGATAGTTAATTTTTTTCTTGTTCATGTGTTTTCTGGATTGGCGTCGTGTCTGTTACACTAAGTCCCGGAAAAAACTGTAATATTACGGCATATACGCCATAATATACGAATATTCGTGTGTATTAGTGTGAAGGAATTACCCTTCACACAAGAAATATATTAATTTACGACGCGGGTCACAATATAAAGAACTTAAAGAACGTAGAATAGTGCGTGGTCCGTGGCATCGATGGGTGAACCCCGTAGACAGGAAAGGACGCAAATCCGTCATACCTAAACGTGTATTCTTGTGTGATTGTAAGAATAAACTATTTCAACAAATTGTAAGTGTACTTCTAATTAAAAACCGCGTGTCGATCCGCACCACTCCCTAGATAGGTACATTTAACCGGACTGCAGGAAGAAGAAAGAGTCGTTCAGGCTCACCGCTGTGTTAGCCGGCAAGGAAGGATCGACGCCCCCCCCCCCCCCCCCACACCAAACAACAAATGGTACCCTCAGGTCCCAGTAAGAACAAAACAACGTTACAATTTTAACAGTAAGATTTGGTCTATCTCTTATGGTTTACAGTTATACGAAGAGTAAACAGGACTACATAGACTATAGCCAAACAATTCCAAGTGTAAATTTCATTTGCCATACAAATATCTTAAACATATGGCATTTTAAATAAAATCGTTAGAGAAATTTCCATGTAAAAGGTAGTTTCAATATCTCCGTGGCGCATCCTTAAAAGATATTAAATTTAAACACCAACTTCGGTTTTTAACCAACTTTTCGTTCTTAGTTATGCTGTTCACAGACATACACACCGATCTTTTTCTGAAAATGCTTTTTTTATTTTAATTTATTCAGGGGTTCTCAAAACATACTATTTCGACAGCGAATTTTTGGGTCGAATACAATACTTCCCCTGCTTACTATAGGTAGTAGAGAAAATAAAAATTACTGTCTATGCGTCTGATGCTTTCGACAGCAAACTTGGATTCCTCGAGCACTTCAGCTTTAACTGTAGCAACAAATCTGAAGTTTAGGATAGTAAACCTGTTTATTTGTTTACCGAGTAAACGAGCTGACTCAGCATGCGAGATCCATGACCTCGTCTGCGGGATGACTCGACCTGCGTTGCCGGTACTGCATCCTCCCTTCAGGGAACCGTCACCTCAAGAACGCACTTGCGGTTACCTGTTGCAGAACAATGCAACCGCGCATACCGCAGACTGGCCCATTGCGTCTTTGTTTTCTGGGCGCACAATCACTGAAAGGCCTTCTCTAAATCCGTATCATTGTCTACCAGGATGTTCAGAGATTTATGCAATTAATCTCCACACACTCGATGAATACTGGAGAATTAGACTGAAAAATGCTAAGTCATGGCCGGAATTTGAACCACGAATCTTCGGCCTTGCTCTAATTATCTGAACTACAATAGCAACATGTCGGTAAATGCACCAAATGACTCACATTTTGTTGCCTCATAAGGAATTTCAAAACGTCTTGCAGTTTACTGGGAAAATGTGGGTCAGCTGAATTTACTGTCTTACTGGGTGATTCAAAACCCGGCTGTGGCACTGAAATTTTGTCTGATTGTATCTTTCCGACTTAAGCCTACACAAGAAATGTCCAAGGACAGATGGTGTGTATTTCGACTGTTCTAACAAAAGCGTAAAGTTCTTAGCCTTACCTGTCATTAATTTAGACTTAAATAACCGTTTTTAGCGCCTTAAACATCGACCCCCTTTACTAGTACCATAATATTTCAGATGAATTGCAACTGAATTTTTACAAAGTACGCTAACGACCTGGAAACCTTTTAGCCCATTAACTTTCACTTTCTTTACTGCGTATGGGAAATAAGAAAAGTAATATATTCCAACAAGAAAAGAAAACAAAAATATTTACTCCCTACAACAAGTTTAATCTTCTAACAATAACTTGATGTTCTTTTATGTGAATGTGTTTGATTGCAAAAATTAAACAACACACACAAACGAACCTTTTTCTAAAAATGGTTTGGATTAATGGCAATAAAAACATGACAAAATACGAAAAATTAAGAAAAAATATGACTATAATATGAAAACGTTAAAAAAAGGCCAAAATATTACTTTATACATATGACCCATGAGAATTGCATAATTTTAATCACCATTGATAAAATGATGCTTTGCTTATATTTTCCATGGGAAAAAACCACAAATAAAAACTGTGACAAGTCACAACAACAATAATAATAATAATAATAATAATAATAATAATAATAATAATAATAATAATAATAATAATAATAATAATAATAATAATAATAACCACAACAATAACAATAAGAGACCATCATCATTAGAGGGCATTCCCCCAAGTAAACACCATTAGGCGAGTCCTTCGGTCCCGCTGTCGCGCAGATGGCCTTGGGAAGGGAGACTAACTTGCGCTTCTTTGTTTACATTATTTCTGATGCTTCGCATACGCGTGTCTGTCTGCTCCTTAGCCATGACAACAGCGATGACTTAGTTTTCGATTTTAGTCCCGTTTGGGCTGTAATTTATAGTGATTCCAACATTCCAAGCAGCACAATACATTCCGCTAGAGTGCAAACTGTTCCACTGTTGCCAAGCGTATTGGCGTGTACAGCCGCTAACCTGTACGTAAGAACACATGGAAAATCCTTCAACCATTAAAGCCTTACCTTGATGGTGTTGATCCATGTCAAACGTCGAATTGGAGAAGGTATTTTTTTGTGTACATGTCTTGATTTCGATGGACATGTTCACACACTCACATCATATATTGAAAAATCTGATGTGTTGCACTCACATGACTTTCTCTACTCTTGTACTAACCATTCTTACAAACTCTTATTCCTATATCTTCTTCGTGTTAGTTAAGATAAACATTTGTACAAATTACCTTATTGCTTATTTCCTTGTAGGTGCAAGGGGAATATTAGAATACAGTAGGCTTTGTGCGATAGTCAAATCGTTTAAAGCTTTGAGATTCTGTTCTCTTTGCACACGTAACATATAAAAAAATGAATAACGATGACCCATTTCACGAAAGTTCTAGGGTTTTCCGAAACTCACACACATAACAAGGAATATCTCCGAAATGGTTCACCCTACAAGAAAATTTATTGAGACATAAATTGTGTATTTTAACAAGATCTACATTTTATATAGTATAATTTGGTGTATCTCTAACGGTTTACCAGTTATGCAAAAGTCGTCCAGAGTAAATACGACTACAGAGGCTACAGCCAGAAAATTCAAGATATACATTTCATTTGTCATCAAAATATCTCAAACATATGACATTTTAATAAAAATCGTTAGAGCCATTTTCAAGAAAATGAAAATTTTCGAAAAATTTGCCATGTAAAGGGTAGTTTAGGGTGGGGCTATTTTCTTCAAAATCTTCGTGTCACATCCTTGAACGACATTAAACTTAAATACCAACTTTGGTTTTTAACCGACTTTTCGTATTTGAGTTATGCTGTCCACAGACTGACAGACACACACACACGGACCTTTTTCTAAAAATGCTTTTTTCGGATTCAGGGGGCCTCAAAAGATGTATTTCCGGTGAAATCTCGACATCGAATTTTTGGGTGGAATACAATACTTCCCCTACTTACCAGTAGAGAAAGTAAAAAATGAAATGTAATAATTTCATTTACATAATAACAATTTTCGAATTGCTTCATTTCTTTATTTCTCCATAAGGATATATTCACGTACTGCTCTCAGGAACTTAATCTCTGCTGCCTCAATTATTTTGCTATCTGTCCTATTCATAGTCTAGTGTTCACTTCCATGTTGTCATTGGAATATTAGGTAATAACAATGTCCCCTAGCCGCGTTACGAGCGCTGTGCAGGGTTAGGTTTGTGTTGGGGCTGCCACAAAAATAAAAGAAAAAATCAAGTGACATGTGAAGATAAAAAGTGCACGGCTTACGTTCTAAGCAGGGGCGTAGGGCGTAGCGTCAATGGATGTGGGTGATGTATTGCATACCCTGCCAGTTTTCCTATTAACTTTTCCTACTATTTATATACCATTCCAACTGGCGTAATGCTTGCTGAGAAGTATGTTTCCAACAACAATCTGCTATAAATTAGTATTGTTGACGTATCACAACCATTGAAGCAGAGCGGTTAGTGGTTGTGCGTGCCTCATGCCAGTTAGGTCAAACTATGCGCGCGCAGTGGATGTAAAGTAGAAAATTGCATCTCGCTTGTTAATGAGGTTTAAGTTTAGGGCTAAGTTTTTCACTATTTTGTTTGTCAGTGAAGGTTCATTTCATATTTAACGTTTTCTGTACGTATCTGTACAACAACCAGCACTTTGAACTGTAATGTAAGAGAAAAATACGCCAGGAAACCGAAGGTAGGGTATGCAAACTACTCATGTGCTTCCACGTGGTTCATTACGAGAAAAACACGTGTTATAGAGAAAACTCTACACTTCCTGGAAAACTACTGCTCCAAATAAGAAATCCGAGTGCTTGTAATCAACAAACTGACAATGTAGGAAAAAAAAAACTTACCAGTTGGTGAATTGTAGTTCTTTAAAAACTATAAAAATTGTGGGAAAAAAATTTCAAAGTTAATTGTTTATTCAATAAACCAAAGCATTATAAAATTTTCCGCTCCAAACATTCTTTTGAAACTACTTATCTATAAAAGAACTTAGAAATCTTCATCGTGTGGAGCATTTTAGGTACGCTGCCAAAACACTAGCTAGAAAAGATAATAAACTTAAAGGTGTTGAAGATATTACAATGAAAGTTTGAATGTGCATTATTCCTTACATGTATTATGTCTGATATGAGTTTGAACCAAATCCGCTAACAGAAACGTTACCTAGCTATGCGTACCCTTAACACGAGTTCAAAGTGCATACCCAAGTCCACACAACACGCTACGCCACTGACTTAGAGACAGATTCTTATATAGCCATGATCAGCGCGAGCACGTGGTTCGCTGGAACCTCCAGTAGGGTCTAACTTCAAATACCTTTAACTTCTGTACCTATTTTAATCCTTGTAAATTAGTTGGAATCCCAACTTGGCAATTTTCCCGAATTTCAACTCGAATGCCAGATAATTTAATGTGCCAAGACATGCAAGGCTAATACTATGGGCCAAAATAATTACTTTCGTTCACATTTACTCGTCGCACCTCGTTTAGCATTACACTGGTGTTTTCTGCCAAATGTCCATGCATTTGTTATTGAACTAGTGCATCTAATCGTTATGTGCATCCATATTAGAAAAGTCATTTCTACTTTAAACAATTTCCAGCTGCCAAATTGACAGAGATAATTCCAATTTTTAATATGCAGAAATAACAAATATTATTTACAGATTTTTCATTTTAATAGTTATATAAATTGGAAATTGCATGGATTTTTCAACTTTTTCATGCAGTGTTTAAAAATTATTTTATACGTATTTATTCAGTAAAAAAACTGTTCAAAACAGAATTAAAATTACTGCAATGAAAAAATCTAAACAATAAAAGTACATAATATAAATTATTTTAAAAATCAGTACAATTTCAAAAAAAGAGCTATAAAACAAAACAAAATCTTGTTACTAAAATCTTGAAACATGCCAACACACGCAAACAATTGTGCTCTTTCTTCATATTAAAAATAAGAATTTTCTGTTTGTGTGAATTTGTCTCTTAGGACTTTATAAAGTGGAGGCCCATATTTTACGCAATGCTATATGAAGTGCTCTACTCAAACATAAATATGCTCATACATTAAGACAAACAAAATTTTAAAATATTCCTCGTTTCAGTAAAGCCCATAAAACCAGATATTTATAAGAAATGTAAATTTTACAGAAAATTTTCGGTTACAGCTTTGTTGCACCTATAGATGTTGATAATTAAAGAGCCTTTAAAGTCATAATTTACGTCAAGTTATCTTATTATTTTAATTGATGCTAGATTCCATTTTATCCACTTGCAGTCTCCTCTGGCCACCTTTTGCGCCACTCCACTTTGTTGGCGGTGATTTAGAGCGTTCACATTGAAAATTACACTTTTTTTTTCTTTAAAATTTTCAATTTTGTATTATGGTAGGAATCATTTACGTAACAGCGTAGTTTATTGATTTATATCAGCATGTACAACTGTCCACAGAGCAATTTTATTTATTTCGCAAATTTAAAATTTTGATAGTTTTTAAAATTTATATTCGTAAAAACCGAGTTTAAAATGAAGTTATGGCTTCACTGATTTAACTTTATTAAGCAGACAATAATATGAATCTCCACAACTACAGTAATTAACACTAAAAAGGCAAAGTTTTTTCTATAAAGTATAGGATTCTTAACGCAAAAACAAAGGATACTAATTTTAAAACCAATCTATTCCCAATATATTTCAATGTTGAGAAATAAAGAAACAAATTAATGGAAAACGGGCTGCGATATTATTGCCCTTGTAAACACTACAGTCATTTTAAAAAATTGCACTTCCTTTTTTTCCCCCTAAATATTCCCAAAATCATTTTGATTTTACAGGTGCACAGCTTTATTTTATCAACAAAAGAACCAGTTCAAAAATGTAGATTTTCTCTGGAAAGTAAATACATACACTACACGACTTCACAAGAGCAAAAAATACTCGGCGCGTGTGTTATTCTGTAATTATCCAGCTTTTATCGTCACTCATTTTTTATCCATGCTTAAACTGTAAAGACCAGAAGACTTTAGTGTGCCTTGTCACAAGTTCGAACTAAGGAAAGTTTATGTACGGTATCCACATACATAGTAATCATATGATTTTGCTGTTTATAGCTTCATCCTATTACTACTTGAATCTTAAGATGTTTTATGACCATAACAAAGTTCCAAGGTCTTTATTCTTTCTTTTCTTCTTTGAAGTAAACAAAACTGCTGATTCTGTTCTCTTATCTGATTCACAATTCCATTACACTTGACATTTATTATTATTTTTCGACCTTTGATGCCGTCAAAACACACCCGAAGCTATTAGTTTTCCCAGTTGTATCCAATGCGAATAAAAAACAATCGTGGCATGACCAACGTCTACCTATATCCAGAGGAAACGGGTTCAATTCTTGGCACGAGAGACAGGAATTTTTCTCTGATTTTACCAGACACTTTGGAAAGTGTATGTGTGTGTGCATGTGTATTATTTCAAGCTACCTAATTGGATTCGCCAGCGTTTGTTTACAAAGTTAGTCAAAGCCGCCAAAAATATGAAAGTTGTTAAATGCGGCTAGAAAACGCAACAATTAGCCGTATTAATATAGAAAGAATAATCTTCGCGTTAACTACCCTTAATTGAAATGCATTGGAAACTTGATTTTAGACCTTTGTAAACAACATTTCAACCCCAAAAGCGCAGCTATTTGCCTAAAAATCTTGTGTTTTTAAAAGACTACGATTATTCTGAACCGACTTCGATGGGATAGAGGTAAATTCATGTTTTGAAATTGTTACATGCAGAATTTCAACTCAAAACCTACCCATTGCGGTTCGTGACTTGTTTCATATTTACAATGGACACTAACAAATGCACAACAGTAGTAAACGCAACTTTTGCCTTTATTGTTATAACAAACCAATACCGCCCAGAGATGACAGGAATAAAATAAATCAATGTAGAGAAAACGCGTTATTATTGTTTGCGATTTCTCTGCCTACTGTCAGGGTACTTCAGTTCTCGTTGCTCAATTGATTAACAGCGAGCTCGTTACTGGCTAGAAGATATTCGCTTTATCAGTCATAAACTCGAGAGAAAAAGAAAAGAATACAAATATTAGGTCTAATTAAAAATAACAGTCACGCTATTGTTCACAGATAATGAGTTATGATAACAGCTGATTAGTAGACGTAATAAAACGTCAGTGTGGTGTTTAACCTCATCAAAGAACACCCACAGCACGTGCAAAGAAATACAGTGAGTACTTACTGAATTGCTAGACGAAGACCTTCCATTCCTTTGTGTCAATGAAGAATCAAGCAGTCTTCTCCAAGACCAAATTCACATCCCACACGCGGCAACAACACAATGCGGAAGTAAGAATATTAGAGTACAGAAAATATATTGTATATTTAGGTGTGTTTCATATCATTAGAGCACATGTTAACGTCACTAATTGGCCACACTATATGTACACAAAAGACTTGCTTCCCATCTCTGTCGTAACCGCGCATGCACTCAGGAGCAACGCGCTGTGCCTTTGTTTCCACTAGTTCGCCAAGGAGGCCCAACGGAAACTAACCAACCAGACTGCTTGCCTGCCAGCCTGTCTCCTTGCCAACAGCTGACCGAGACAAAACCGGCTCGGCCTGCCGCAGTTTGGTAACCTCACGGATGAAAATGCACTAGCAACAGGGTTAAAACTCGATAGCACGGATGCATTTGTCACTACAACCATTAAACGATATTTTACAGTATCACTTGGCAGCTGCGACGGTGACTTCAAATGTCTACGACTTTTGTGTACTAACACCTTTAAAATCGTTAACCGCAACACGGAGGGACCGAGAGGGGATGTAACACCCCCTCTCCTCAATTAAAGATGAACTATGGCATTTATATGGTTATTGTAGTTATGGAATTATTTGCTTTGGTAAAATTGAAACCAACTCTTGAATGCATTTCTACCCATCTAACTTAAATCAGACGAGCATCGATTCTTTCACAGTAAGTGAATTTATATTGCTTACGACATACTACTACAAGCTGGCGCATCTGCTTCAGAAATGCACAAAAATTCTTACACACGCCAATTTTCGCCGGTAGAGGCGCTCAACTACTCTAAAAAGAACATCTATTATGATATTGAAGCCTTTGACATTTTTTTCACATATTGTATAAATATATTTCATGTTTATGATGCTGTATATCAATGGATGGACTGTTATTGAGATTCGAATTATACAAAAGTAAATAGTCGATACTTCTATTGGTATAAAATATAACGGAAGTATAAGAGGATCCATCCCAAGCATCTATTTCTTTCTCGTCTATTATATAATTATACTACCCCAGTATGTCACTTATCTTTGGAACTGGCAGGAAATAACGCTACTGTTTGGGTTTTCCAATGAGTCACAAACGCGCTTTCAGTTCATTAATAGCCTGTTTATTGTGCGTGTGTCTGTTAACAAACATCATTAAGTGCGCAATATTTAGATTGCTGCACAATCACATAAAAACTTTATTGCTGTGTGCCTCTCCACTAATTCAAAGCAGGAAAAGGGGTGTGGCTTGCCCTTTCATCTGTTTCCAGACTACAATCAAACAACACAGAAATGATGCACAGTGATTTGTGATCTAATAGAAACAACTTTTATCTTTCTTCCAATCAGTCAGTTCAATACAGGACTTTAAATGCACCTACATTTATATTTCCGTATATTGCGTTGCAGTTAAGTGTTGTGAGCAAAGTTTACAAGATTTGAAATCTAAATCTCAATAAGGTAAAATTTCTAAATCTTGCCATTTTCTCTACATTTTTACAAAATTTTGTCACGAGCTGATGTACATAATTATGTGTGTATTTAAATTCCATGCGATATCGTAAATACTTTTTGAGACGTTTATTACATCAATTGATTAGGGGTTGCACATAATCCAGAAAAGGCAATTTCTAAGATATACCATAATATAAATAATACACAAAACCGGTACACGGTACATTTTTTCTATTCTGGTTGCTTGAGAAAAAAACTAAATATTATTATTGTAATAATTTATCCTGCATAGTTCAATTATGTCATTTCTTGAACAATTTAAAAGTGTAACAAAACCTACATCACATCTCAGAGTTTCTGCTTAAAGTATTTTTTGGAAAAAAAAATGCTAGACCTTTTGAACATTTTGACCAAGTTTCAGTACTGGATATTCTGGGTACATTTATGTATCACTGCTTGTCGGAATTTTTTAATACGTTATTAATGCTAAAATGAAACGGATAACTTTCATCCTGTACATCCAATTCTTTATTAATCCTGTAATGTTTACAAGCTAAGTTAACCTACAAATTTGTCACTTAATGTTGAGTTCAATACAAAATAAATTTCGAAGATATTTTGTCTAAACACGATTAATAAACCAAAACGACACAAATATATTTACTTAAAAACATAGAAGCTCGAGGTATTCCGCGAGTCCCCTAGCCCTGACTGAAATGGTATGATCGAGCTATCTTGGCAGTCAAGTGCAAACGTTCACGAAACACATCAGGAATGAGGTTATGGCAACTTCTTGTATCTAGTAAGCAATGGAATTTGTTATAGGTGAACTATATCTTAAAAGATATTTCACTAACTCGGGAAGAAAAAGGAACAGATAGAAACATATACGCTCTACGTTTACTAACAAATAACGAAACAAGCTCTGAAACAATAGGGGCAAAAACACAATAAAACTAAGTAATCAAAGTGCCACGTGTCGCATGTTAACCTTACGACAGCGGAGAAACTTGTAGCTCTGCAGTTATCTTGGAAAATTCCCGTTCCAAACACAAATCACCATCGCAATTACAGTCACAGGTGACTAGGCAAATGTGAGGCCAGGAATGCAGACAATGATATACAACACACAGGTAAGCATTTGTTTTTTCAAAGCGCACAGTTACTTAAATGACAGTTTTGTACCTGTGACGAAATAGATTGTGAAATACTGTTAAACCTTGACTATAACTTGATCAGCAAACTCGACTCAATGGGGAGCTTTTATGTTTACCACCTCCAGCACGGGAGGTTATGGGCCTCAGGTAGGCCGGTCTACAGAAACACGCAGGGGTCCTTAAAGATTCCAAGCTTGATGACCCAGGCACACCGGGCTGCTCATAGGCGACTTCCCTCTGGCGGGATCCACTTAAAGCAGGTCAGATGTTTGCCATCTGGTAGGGCCAAGAAGAACCTTCCAACTAACAAGCTACACAGCCTATCTGAAATATGAAAGGGAAAACAATAGAAAATGAGGGAAGAAATAATGGAGGTAAGAGCAGAACTGACTCTCGTAGCGCAAGGAGCCGAAACTCCGGTCTTTTCCATAAGGGACGGTGCCTATTTTATATACCACACTCTCAGATTTCATCAGGGCTCAAGTGGATACGCCACTTACCGCGTCAACCCATTAGGGAAGACTACCGAGACTTCGGTGGGGTTAACAGTACATAGCTAACTCTTCAGCTTAGTGCCGGAGAACACTGACAAGTCTCACAACCCGCCTGATCATCGCCAGACGGACCCATCTTCCATATAGGGAATCACTACTCGCCGAGTCCAACCCAATCCGAACAACTCCCTTCTGGGAGGGGATCTAATGCTTGAGTCCAGCGTATATCTAGTAACTAGAAAATGAGATAAAAAATCGTGATAGAAGAGAAACCAGTTCTGCATTCACCTTGCCAACCAGAAGTAACCACGAAAAAAACCCAAGGTGGCTGTGGCTGTTCAGAGTGACTGAACCTAGGGATCGAATTCAGCACATCCGAACTCAAGGCCTCGAAGTTGCTACAGAGCCGAGAATCTTATTCGCCAGAGACCGGTGATGGCGTGCTCGGGTCGCTGAACTCTTTGCAACTGTTGGTTAAATGCGTGAAGTTGTGCTTTAATTAGCTAATAGCGTTCTGTTACTTCGCACTGGCGTGGAAAATTACGCCTTTTTTCATTTCCGCAAAATAGTTTTCTGCGAGAACTTCTCCTTGGATATTTGGAACAAACCAACCAACCTAAACTCGAGTTGTAGGTCTGATTTGCTTAAATTCAGTATAGATATTCAGTGTAATTGGCATTATTTCATGACCAGAATAATTTAATGTTAAGAGTGCAGGCTTGTAGTTGCAGACCTTGGGAAACACACCTGTAAATACGGACAGTAAATATATGCCCGTTCTTATACAGAGAGAAAATTTGTTTGTGTTGTGACTTTCTTCACTTCAATTAGTTCTCACAACAGCATTAATGAAATACGCGCGGAGCAGTCGCTTCATACTTCCGCTTCACTCGCTTAGAGGTCGAACACAAGACCTCTCTAACCTCTTGCAACAGCTGAGCTCACTGTACGTCACAATAACCATCACCGTGGCTAACGAAAAAGACAGGCTGCGGCGTGAATCGGAGTTACGTAGTAATGGTAGTCTGAAACATGGCTAAAGGTAAAGAGGGGACACCTCGCTCACTTCGACCTACACAGATCTATTGTGGCTACCATCCCCCGCGAGACAGGGATGAAACGAGGGAACCGCAGGTGCCACACAGGGTCGCAGCTAGACAGGCCACAGAGACGTGCAGAGATCTCATCCCGGGGCCTGGCCCCCACAAGCAGCCATCACACCGCTGTTCCAGTGTCGCACTGAGCATCCCCCCCCCCCCCCGACAGAGGACAAGGTCGGCTAAACGCCACCTAGCGCCGAGAACAGCCAACAAAGTGTTAGGTACATGCGCTCGTATATATCACAGCAGTTACGTTAGATATGGCGGCATGGGTGATTCACATACATACATTTCGTGATAAAAAGAGCGACTGCGTGAGGAGATTAACAGTTCACCCCACTCTCATGCCTCAGACCCCTCTCGCCTTCTTCTGGAGATGCTATAAAGTGGCTCTTGGCAATATGTGTCTATCTGTAGACGATACTAATAGCTCAAAATCGTAGTTTCATTCTCACAAATTAAGAGCTAGGATTTTAAGCTATCATGCTCCCTGAAGCATTCAATTACGAATGGTGTTCAAACACGCTTGTCAGAAGTATCTACTGAATTTCCTAGGCAACCCAATATTGACATCTGTATCGTTCCAGAGGTCTGCCATTCGTCTTTATTTACATACCAGACATGCAACAACTGTCCAAACTTGATGTCAGTCAGCCGTTCAAAACTCGTCTTTCTGTTTATGTTAAGCGTTATTTAAATGGGCTTATTGTGCAGTGCTGCCATAGAATACTTGAAGAAGCGCTGTCCTGAATGGCGTATGGCTTCAACCGACACGTCTACAATTACATGGCCACATCTGTAAACATTTTCTGAAGACCAAATTTTTATACCGGTCTCCTACTGATGAAAACTCATTCTTCTATCCACTTCAAGTTAACTGAGACAAAGTTTGCAGAAATGATAGGTGTTTTAAGTACAAGGAGGCAGAAAGGATAGACAATTCTTTAAAAAAAATATATACCTATTGGCTTTACATAAATTGAATTCTTATTTACGCATGCTCCTTTAACTGCCGTGGTACCTGGCATTCCAATCTATACTGGGTGTGAAAAACCACTTAATTTTGCTCGGAGGCCTCTTTATCAGGCTTGAGGTTATTTTATGCGACCTAAATCTACTGCTTTACTTCCCTTCCGAAGGAAGCAACGGTTTTACGCCCGAAAAAGAAGCATCGCCCTCCGCCGGGTTTCAACCCGCGACCTCGGGCACCAAAGGCTTAAATGTTCCCTCTAGACCACGGAGGATGACCCCTACCTACTACTACTCACTTTGATATTCCATAATCGTCACATGACCGCGAAAAACAAACGAATGCATCACTTCAAAGTTTTGAAAGAATAGCAACGAATATTTCGGAAATTATTAATGTCTCAAAGAATTCAGATTAAATGGTGATTTTCTCCGTGATCTATTTTTACTTTCTCTACTAATAAGTAGAGGAAATATGTTTTGAAGCCCCCTGAATCAAAAAACAAAATTTTGGAAAAAGATCCGTGTGTGTGTGTGTGTGTGTCTCAGTCTGTGGACAGCACAACTCAAAAAGGAAAAGTCGGTTAAAAGCCAAAGTTGGTATTTAAGTTTAATGTCTTTCAGGGATGCCACATGAAGATTTTGAAGAAAATTGCTCCACCCTAAACTACCCTTTACATGGAAAATTTTTTGAAAATTTTGGTTTTCTTGAAAATGGCTCTAACGATTTTGATTAAAATGATATATGTTTAATATATTTTTATGACAAATGAAATGTGTATTTTCAATTTTCTGGCTATAGCCTATGTAGTCCTGTTTACTCTGGACGACTTTTGCATAACTGGTAAACCGTTAGAGATAGACCAAATCATACTATACAAAAAATGTAGATCTTGCTAAAATACACAATTTATGTCTCAATAAATTTTCTTGTAGGTTGAACCATTTCGGAAATATTCCTTGTTATTCTGTCAGTTTCTGAAAACAAACTTCTGTCAAATGCATCATCGTTGTTCATTTTTTTATATGTTAACCATGCAAAGAAAACGGAATCTCAAAGCTTTAGAAGATTTGACTATCGCTCAAAGCCTAATGTATTCTAATATTCCCTTTGCACATACAAGGAAATAAGCAATAAGATAATTTCTGCAAATATTTATCTCAACTAACAAGAAGAAGATAAAAGAGTTTGTAAGAATGGTTAGTACAAGAGTAGAGAAAGTTATGTGAGTGCAACACAGATTTTTGTTAACTTTTTGTCTCTTAACTTTTACCGGTTAATAAAAAGTATAATACATTTATTCAGAATGACGATGACTTCACAGGTTATTCGAAAAATTGTCAAGTTATACACTTTATTTGTTATGCAAATGTTTTAACTTCATTTCAAATAAAATTGTTTGAGCCATTTTTGGGAAAGTAAACAATGAAGACTAAAGTAGGGTGGGGAAACCTTCTTCAAAATCTTTGTCGTGTTCTTGGAAGACGCTGAACTTCGTTTTTGTTATTCTGCTCTCTGTCTGCCCCACCCCCCTCTCTCTCTCACACACTTTTCCCTTATTTAGGGGACTTCAAAGCGTGTATTTCCGGGAAATCTGTTAGTCGAATTTTTGTGTAGAATACAGTATCTTCTCTACTTAATATACAGCTAGTAATAAACCGGCTGAAATAAATTATAATCTTTGTTCAGTGTGTTTGTTTTTTAATATTGAATATTATACAAGCACGTACAAAACGAGTAGGTATAAACAATATCAGAAGTACAATTATTTTAACGTTATGTATTCCCTCCTGTTGTGTAACGAAATTTACATAACTATACTATTACAAGCACAGGAGCATGACGTAATGGGTTGGAGCGCCGTGTCAGTTCCAGCCATGTTGTGTGCGTGGGTTCGACCCCACCCTACGTGATAGCGCATTTTTCGGCCCATCTAAAGGACTAGGGATGCATTTGCTACGATAGGTAGCGGTTTTTAGGTCACAAAATCAATATTCCTGTTAGGGACAGCATGGTGCTAACCCAGGGGTGCTCAACCGCAGGCAAGTTAGGGGCGGTTGAAATCACCTACTTCACCCGCTGGGACAGAATGACGCATTATCCGTGGTTACCGAGTTCCAGTGGCGGCACATTCATATTCTACTCCTCATTAACCCACGATGTTTCTGAGGGTACTTTTTTTGGCACAATTTATGTTTCAATATTTGGTGCAAAAGATGAACTGCAGTCTCAAAAGATAAGCAAGGTGATTTTCACTTATCTTGCTACGATACCTACTTTTAATGTAGTTCGTTTTTGTAAATGTTTGTTCGCAGATATAAGTGGAGCCAAAAACTGTCATTAAACTAGATGCAAACAAACGTAATCTCGGATATTCACAGCAGGACAGAGACCTAAATAATTCCCACCCTTCTTTCTCACAACATCTTGCAGTGGCGGAATTCTGAAATGCAGGTAGTTTCATATTTTGTAGCTCGTCTGAAGCCTCACTACATGGAAGCTTCAAAAGTGAAAAATAATTGGATTTTGGTTTCAAACTATGAAGAGAAAATGTGTCGTACAATTGCTTCTGAAGTTCGTTGTATTTTTTTCTAGAAGAATAACATTTATCGTGAACACGGCACGTAAACAAGGGAAATGATATAAATATGCAACTTACAAAACAAGCACTTAACTTTATCGTCTTCATCTCGAAAATAAAAGTATTCGTACTCCCACCGAGTTGTATGTACTACTATACATATATACTCCGCGCCATCTCTGACTAGCAGGTCTAGTTCTGCTTGCCTTGGTCATTGGAGCGGGAAAGTAGCACGTGTAGGGGAAGCGAGCGTGTGGTCGCTTGTTGAGAATCCCTGTGATAACCAAATCATCTCCTCGTATTGGTTGGATGATCATCCACCTTTGCCAAGATACGTAGGCGTGAGGTCGGCAGCCGAATTGGTGTCCACAACAGTTGTCGTGCCTGTACGAATACACTAATAAAAAGCTGCAACCTGACACCCTTATGGTCTTACGAAAGTGAATTAGACCGTAAACCTCTGCGCAGCTTCGGCCATTCGCCACCTGTAAAAAATACATCTGTACTTCGATGCGACACGTGAGTGGGGTTTAACAGCCCGTCGACAACGAAGTCGTTTGGGCCCAATACGTTACACGTACACTTAAACAAACACTGGTTTTATAAACCTTAAAATGTGTAATAGCTTTTATTAAAACGCCAGAAATAGACGCATTACAGCTGGCTTTTAGAACACAATAACTAATAAACTGCACAGAGAGTAAAAAAGAGAACCAAAGAAATAGATACTTTCATACTTACGTACTTCAGGATGCACAAAGTCGAAAAGAGGTGAAAGTTTATTCGCCGAGTATGGCACTACATAGTGACTAACAACATGACAAAAGTGTGACCCAGGATTTGTGGATTTCCTCTTGATAGGAAGTGCACTTTCTTTCAGTGATTGTCCGCCACAGATAAGTATTAATGTTTCCTCATAAACATGATAGCATTTAACGCTTTCCGCGCTAACCACCTCACTACACAGCTGTGCAAATTCTGTGAACAGAACGTCCTCTAAAATAATCATTTACACACAGCAAATTAAGTATGAAGTAGTTCTCATTTGCACATATTTATTGAAAATATTGCAATGGTATTACACTACTACTAGCTGAGCTATCCGTACTGCAGAATAAACTATGGTGAACAGCGAAATATTAAACGAAAATAAAAGTACCTAACAAATTATTAACAGCCGCTGTACATTGTGATTCCAGTAGTAAGCTCACCAACATTAACCTTGCTGACGAATCGATAGGTTATCCACGCCTAGAATAGCTATCAGGAACGATGGCGGTAAATGACAACGCGCAAGTTGAGATAATATGGGATTTTTTTTGTAGTGTTTAACGCCCGCTTTTACTACTACGGCACCGCAGGCGGTGACACTGATATATGAAATGAGATGGTGGAATGAGATGGTGGGGGAAACCGGAGAACCCGGATAAAACCCGTCTAGACGCCGCTTCGTCCACCAGAAATACCACATGCGGGTCCTTTAAATTTCATTAAATTAGTTCATACAATGTTAGTTATTGCATATTTATGAGGCTGCAATTGAACGTCGATTACTGTCAGTAATGCCAACAGCTTTTAATAGTTGTAATTGCACTACTGGCGTTTTTCCATTGTTATTAAGGGACACTGGGAGTGAAATTTGAAAGTTCCACATTTCTTGACAGATTTTTCTGAAAATTTTACTGTGTTTGTATTTATATAAGAATAGAAGGTACACCAAATTTCATTAAAATTGGATAATTCGTTTATGATATATAAATTATTTTATGAATTTAATAGGCACATTTTCAAAATAGAGCTCGCGTCTATTGACTTTTCAAAATTCATTTATATTGGCAGAACTGATATTCTAAAACATGGGTAACAATTGTATGAAGAGATATTTCAAATACGTTTGCTGATTGTGCTGTACATAGTTTTTTAATAACAAAGAAAATTTAATCTTAAAAATTATTGATTTTTTTTCATACAAAAAATGTTTTTGGAATTCATGTTAATAACATCAATATTAAATCATAGTTTTATTTAGCTGCTATTTATGAATACTTTTGGAAGTTTTCATTGAATTTGAAGCAAAACTCAGGCGCGACCTTCTTTTGGAATGTGCAGAAATGTAGTTTTGAGAAAAACAGGCTTTTATATAGGAGCATGCTGTGTACGTTAAGGGAAGAACGCTATTTGAAAGGGCCGTAATGGCCACATGGAGTGGGGGATATGAAAAATGTTAGCTGATTCAAATGCACCGGTGTTCCAGGAACATTTTAAGGTAAAAAACCCATTTTCGACTTTTTAACAATTCTGACCAAAATTTCACTCCCAGTGTCCCTTAAGTATCGCAGAAATATCTTTACATAAGCTGAAACCAAATTTCATTTTCAGCGTCTATCTGTTGTTAGAATATACATTAAATGCACGATTGTTAAAAATGCAGCTATATTGAATTAAGAACTGCATTTGTTGTAATAAATGGCCATATCATAATTACAATTGAAAAAGTAAAAGCAGAATTTTGTAAATTTATCTGGTATTTTCGTAAGAAGTTGTTTTTTAATGGCACTGAGAAAACAAAAGCAGGAAGCGCCTATAATCTTAAAACAAAAGAATGGCTCTCAGAAGCATCAAGAAATGCGACTGTAATTGGTTGAAATTCAACATTTCATTACATTCCGTTAGTCGAAAGTGGAATTACATCATATGAATGAAATAGCGGTCGTCATCATCATAATAAAAATCAATGCCCTAATTCGTGAACTGGGCGTTGATACCTTCTGATTTCAAGGAATTCCTGATCTTCCCGTCTCACAATGGGGTCATTCTGCCTCTTTCGCAGCCTTCCTTCCTCGCACCCTCTCACACTATCTCTCCCCCTCCCCCTCCTATACAGCGCCTTTCCCTTTATTTTAGGAGGTATGCTTTTCTTTCGCACTTCCTCCCCTCTCTCCCCCGCCTTCGCCCTCTGACCTTCTCTTCTCTGTGTAGAGTACTTCATGCGGTACTTTGAAAATGGGTCATTTTACACAAAAAATTTTCTATCTTCTTACATATTCGTCCTCTTGAAATACTGTACACAACTCATAGAATAATGAAGCTAAATCTTTTCTTACCTAACATTTTTCATAAAACTCAATAATAAGCGAGAAATTTATATTTTCTAATTTCGCGCCCCATTATAAACCTTCTCCTCCCTGGGAAAGTAATTAAAGTCCAATAGTCTATTCTCTAAATCAGTAATATCCAACCTTATATGAAAAAGGGAAAGGCGGTTTTGCCTCCACCTATTGTTCGTCGAGCTATAACGCAGTCATGGGACTAAAAACAAAGGAATAAGGTGGCGTCATTAACACAGAGAAGACGTTGGGGATTACTTATTTAAGTGGAACCTTAGCCATGTTAAATATCAAGTTTTTCAACAATCTGTTCGGTTGTTCTTGTGCTTCAGGAAATTAATTTTGCTCAGAGGTCTCATTATACGGTTTGAGGTTGTTTTACGTGCCGTAAGTCTATGATATGGGACTGCGCCTTTACTTCTCTTCCGAAGAAAGTCATGCTACGGATTTTTGCACCCAGAAAAATAAAATAATCACCTTCCGCCGGGTTTGTACTTCATTATCCACGTTAACAAGCGTTATTCAACCGTAATGGAAAAATTGTTGGAAAAGCGTTCCCAAATAAAACTTAAGAGAAGCAATGTTAGAATAAACAGACATTGCCTGTGCACCTTTAGAT
This sequence comes from Tenodera sinensis, assembly GCA_030765045.1. Classification (NCBI taxonomy): domain Eukaryota; kingdom Metazoa; phylum Arthropoda; class Insecta; order Mantodea; family Mantidae; genus Tenodera; species Tenodera sinensis. The sequence continues at coordinate 21,034,766 of CM060967.1, read as the reverse complement.
CTCTCTGTGCACAGAGAAGTTATTTGGCCTCAGCGGAAAGCATAAGTGTATTGCCTAAGATACAGGATCAAGGAGATGATCGTGCCATGGATATTTTTCGAAGGTATCCAGCAATCAGTTATTAAATTTTTAGCGTCAAAGCGTGGTTGAGACGAAATTATCTGAATATGAAGATGTGTATGGGAACGGGTGTTGCACGACAACGCCCGTCCATGTTGTGTCAAGATGTTTTGGCAGCAGGTTTGTCACTATGCACCCTACAGCCCTAACTTCTCGACTAGGGTATATCATGGCTTAGGGATCATATGGGACGTAAGACAAACAAGAAACATTCCGCAGGAACCATGGACGTTTAGTAAACAGCCTGTAGAACTCATACTTAACCGACATACCATCAATGCATCGCTATTTACTTCTATATGTGTAAAGTTTTCAAAAGAATTAACCGTTAAGGAAACTAATTTGAGTTTCATTTGGGCTATTTATGGCTGGGGAAGGGAGGCGGAAGCTAGGGGAACCCAAATGAGCTTGCTATACACATAAAAAGTTTCAAACTTGTTTACTTCAGGCTAGTATATTATATACATCAGTTACCTAGTCAAAATTGTGGTTACTACTTGGCTAAGCGTTGAGGCGTATTGACCTTGGCTGTCGAGCGCTACGATCGCTTCTTATCTTGTTTATCAGAAGATAAAGCACAAATAGATCTCGCGCCTGCCGATATGAGACGTTGCTGTCCTGAAGATATTAGGCGAGAGAGTACGCACACCGTTTAGCCATGTTTGTGCGATAACCTCGCGTAAACATCTGTGCAGTTTCACATTGTTTCCGATACCTACATGATTTGCCAGGTAATATAATGTTTTTATATGTGCCTAACTAGGATAGATGTTTGTTTTATTTAAACATAATATCTTCCAAGAGATATTTTACCCATGCCAGAATGTGACATGCTATTATTCTTTCTTTTCTCTTTTCCTTTTTGGTTAGTCTTTAAGATTAGACTAACTTCATGCAACTGTCAAGTCATGCAATTGTCATGCAAGGGGTAACAAGAAATAAGGGGTGATTAGCTTCCTTATGAAAGTGAGGCTCTCAAAACGTAATTCTCAACTAGATATGCAGTACTTTAAGATGGAGTATTTTTTTAAATGCATGACAAGGAACCCTAAAATCTTGGAGACATTGTGATGAACAAAAGAAGGGAGGAAGACTTCCTGAAGCCCAATAGAAAACAATTTGCTACAGCCAAGAGTAAATCATGTAAATTCTCCAAGAATTGTTTATTGAAGGAAACGAAATGGAAACTATCACGAATAAACATTACTTCACGCGTTATGTTAGTCTCAGCTCAGTCCCTGGGCAATCAAATTCACTTATTTTGTAAATCTGAGTTTTACGGTGCTTCATACACACTGGAATCTTGAAGATTTTAGAAAATGCTTAACCAAAATAACGGCCAATCATTCTAGGTTGCAGAAGTTTGTTGTTGGTCACACACATTTATTTGTATGGAGTCCTTTTTGGGGCCTAAGTTTACAAATTAAATACCACGCAAGCACATTATTTTGTTTCTATCCTGCTTATTATAATGACTTTCCTGCTATGAATGTTATGTTAGTCAAAGGCATTGCTCAATTATGTAAACAAAGAATTGGGAAGTTCCATTTGAAGTATAACTTGATGTCACTTCTGGTAAAACCACGAACTGTATTCAGCTGATGCCATTTTCTACCTTCTATTATTTAATTAATGGCATAAGTGAGTTTTAAAGTACACAAAACTTATATTTTAAAATGTGCCCTGGCGGTGCGGACCTTCCTTTGTCCCAGCGTGGTAACTCAACAGAGTATTTTAAAATTGCACAAATATTAATTAATATGTTGGTACTTACAAATAAGAGCAGCAGATCATTTAGAGTGCTGGAACAGAAAGAGAGCCCTTTAGGGTTCTTGATCACTTCCAATCCCTTGTCATCACAGTCACAAACAATGGCGTTTGACACTTCACCACCAGTCTGAAAACAATAATTTGCCTTCAATCAATAGTTTAGCACCCACTAGCAAATCAACAAACACTAATCAAAATCGCGTTAGAAACCCATCATGCGTGACAAAATCAATATCTTGGTGTTGGTCAAAACAAAGAGCGCTCGCTGTCAAATGCCTGCCTGCGTGACAAAAGAAAAGTGCACTTGGCCCGTTTGCAGCTGTGGGTGGGCGTTGTCTTCTTTCTTGTCCCAAACAGTAGTTACTTCTATCTTGAGATAACAATGGCCCGTTTGAGCAGCTGAAGTCCAGCTGGTGTTCTCGCCACAAAATCCAAAGCGAGTTGAACGGTGTGGTGTATATATACGGGGGGAGCTGGTTGGAAAATCGATAGCTACCATCAGCCAACAGGCTTCTCTTCATACTGGGTCACAGCGTGGAGGGGCAGAAGAACACTGCGCCATCAGCTGATCTCGAACGTGACTCAAGGGTGTTTACACCTCTTATCCAGGGTTAATGTGGTCTGCACTTCACCTCTACAGTGCATATGGACTCTTCGATTGCGTGCCATATAAACATTGACAACAATCCTAAAGCTGAACCTTCAAGAACAAACACGCATTTGAGCTGCAACATATAAATTCATGGGCCCAGATTTGGGGGTTCCTTATCTACATTCTCTACTTCGGTTAGGTGAACTGTGTTCCGCCCAAAAATCCCATATCGAGATGTCACAGCAAATACATGAAGTCTGGCAAAATCTGATGTGTTGCATTCACTTGACTTTCCCTACTCTTGTACTAACTATTCTTACAAAGTCTAGAACTATCTTCTTCATGTTGGTCGAGATAAACATTTGTACAAATTATCTTGCTATATTTCTAAAAGATGCAAGGGGGATATGATAATACAGTAGGCTTTTAGTGATGGTTTTAAAGCTTCGAAATCTCACTTTCTTTGCATGGCCAAATAGATAAACTGAATAACGAACTTCCATTTAAGAAAAGTTTAAGTGATGCAAAACTCAGACAAATAACGAGGAATGTCTCCAAAATGGTTCACTCCCAAAAAAATGTGTATGGTATAAATTGTGTGGTTTAACGAGATTTACATTTTTTGTATACTACGATTTGGGCTATTTCTTATGGTTTACCAACTATGCAAAAGTAATCAAGAGTAAACAGGACTGCATGGGCTACAGCCAGACAATTCAAAATACACATTTCATTTGTCATAAGAATATGCTAAATATTTTAATCAAAATCGTTAAGAGCCATTTTTGAGAAAAAAATTTAGGATAAATTTCCATCTAAAGGTTAGTTTAGAGTGGAGGAATTTTCTTCAAAATTTTCGTGTCACATCCTTGCAAGATATTCAACTTAAATACCAACTTTGGTTTTTTACCGACTTTCGTTTTTTCAGTACTTGTAAAAACAAACACTCCTATCCTTATCTTCAATCCCTTCCGTACACATGTGTGCAGTTTAGGGAAAAAACTGCAGGAGTAGAATTTCACTTCCTCATGTGAAACGCCCAGCTCTAAACATCGCCAAATTAAACTCTTAAAAACGGAAAGCCTATTAAAGAATGTGGAGTGCAGTCATGAAAACACATTTTCAAGAAAACAATTTAGCGTGAAGGTTTCTTAATTTGAATGGAAAAAAACAATTATGGCAGACACAAAATTTAATGGCGGCTGATGTCTGACCAATACTCTTTCCCGTTTAATAAATATGTAAATGTTGTGGGCACAAGTGACATTTATATTACCGGCATTACAGCGTGATTACACAGCATGTTTAACTATACAACACCGCAAGGCGTGGCACGCATCTAATTGGAGTCACCCGCCATTAAATGTGTCGGCCATATTTTATATTTCATTTCGTGGTAATTTCAAGGTAATTTCAAGATAAGCTAGATTTTTTAACATGGGAACCCAACTTTTTAAAACATATTCTGGTTTTATGCACAAAAGCAAACAGCTTTTATCTGACACAACTTTCTATTAAACCAACTATTATTCCATAAACAATTAACACGTTTGAAAAAATTGACACCAATATATTGAAAGAATAACTCAGATTTGATATGCATAAAGTTAACAAAACACAAACTGATCACCCGTAAAGCCTTAATTAATAACGCGCGCCGTGAAAGCTTCAAATCTTACAGAACACAAACATGTTTTTAAGGTTTATTTTCAAACTTCAAGATTCTACGGTTCAGGATTTAAATTCCATCATGTTTGTGCAAACTGTATATTGTATATAGGTAAACGACCACAGGAATTTATAAGTATTCCAAAAGGCATTAAAGGGTTAAGATAAATGGATAGTGCGGGTAGACGAAGGGAAAAGAATGAAAGAACGGTGATATTTTGAAAGAACTGGCGATCCTAGACAGTGAGTTTGGGTTGCCTACGTGGACGGCGAATCTGGAACACCCTGTGTAAGTAAATACCAACTACGGCAGAGGAAAACACACACTTCCTTTATTCAAACGGGCCCCGATTGTTGCGGAGTTTAAACGTTGCTCGTTGAAGCTCTTAAGGTTATTGTTGCTACTTTGTCTCAGACAAGGGTATACTCCACATTCTTTAATAGGCTTTCCGTTTTTAAGAGTTTAATTTGGCGATGTTTAGAGCGGGGCGTTTCACGCGAGGAAGTGAAATTCTACTCCTGCAGGTTTTTCCCTACACTGCACACATGTGTTGTAAGGGATTAAAGATAAGGATAGGAGTGTTTTGTTTTTACAAGTACTGATAAACCCACAGTATTCATTCGTACCTACAGCTTAAGTGTCCAATTGTTTAACACAGGAGTCCCACAAGAGCTTAAGAACTTATTACGATGAAATTCACTCGCCTACCACCTAGGCGGCCAGGGTTCGATCCCAGGGACCCGCATGTGGTATTCGTGGTGGACGAAGCGGCGTCAGGGCGGGTTTTCTCCGGGTACTCCGGTTTCCCCCGCCATCTCATTCCACCGGTGCTCCATCTTCATGTATCATCAGTGTCACCGCCTGCGGTGCCGTAGTAGTAAAAGCGGGCGTTAAACACTACAACAACAACAACGATGAAATTCGTAATCTCAAATGGGACTTTCAAGTTTTTAGCTTATTTTATTCCCTGAAGAAAATGTAACTGATTATTTAAATATTACTTTCTCACAGGTGTTATTTAAAATCAAATTACATAATCTCAGCAGTCAAATCATGGCATACTAAATAAATGAACAATCGAATGTGTTACGGAGTATTAGTCAATACTACCAACAGTGTTAATGAAAAAATACTTAACCTCAAAGTTTCGGTAAAATCACAATACAATAAAGCCACAATTTTTTCAAGTACATAATGTATTTGGAGACTATCATTATTTGGATAAGAACTGATTAAAACAATTTTCGAAGTTGAAAGTTGAAATAATATATATACTTTTAAATAAAAATCCTTTAGGCATTTATGAGAAAATTAAAAATAACTACTCCAATGTAAAGAGTAGTTTGAGTGGGGATATTTTCTTGAAAATCCTCTTGTATCTTATTAGTAAGTTACTGAACTTATTAAATATAGGGTACTTCAAAAAGTAAGTTACACATGTCTCATGCAGAGATCATCGCGGAAAAAGAATGGCGCTTTGTCAGATTAGAGTTCATGTTCCGGAATTCCTCTGTTCAAGGAGTGGATTTCTATCGAAATGACAGGTAGAATTTCCAGACTGTTGTTAAGAGAGACTTGGTAACTGTGTTAAAAAATAGTGTCATGTCTCTGTGCCATTTTGCAGTGAAGTGCAGCACACAATAAGTAACTTGGTCTGCAATAATCATGTGTAACTTACTTTTTGAAGTCCCCTCGCACTAAATTTGGTATTTATACGACTTTTCGGTTTTGGGTTAAACTGCTCAGAAAGACTCACACACACACACACACACACACACACACACACACACACACACACACACACACACACACACACAAAACGAACGTTTACCAAAAACGAATATTTTTATATGAGGAACTTCGAAACGTGTGTTCCCAGTGAAACCTTTTCGTTGAAATGCAATACTTCCTCTAGGTATAAATGTACAGAGGTATTTTTAGACGTGGCGAATGACTTTGCTAGAATCTGCTCGAGTAATGTCATGCAAATTGATGGTGGGGGTAATGTCTCGAAATAAACAATATAATGTGGCGGGTACTGTACTTAATCATGTACTATTCCTAATGTTTACTGCACGGAAGTCGAAGAGATACTAGCCTGACACTGCTATGGTCTTATAAATACAAAAGTGAACTCGACCATAAACCACTGCGCATCTATCGGTCATTCGCCACCTCCAAAAATACCCGTGTAGGTGTAAGGGAAAGTAGATACATATTCTTGTTTTATATTTATTTTGACCGACCAGCTAAAAAGTTATACAGGCCAGGCCATTAATAACAATAATGTAACAGTAAATAACCCGAAGTGGGTCATATAACTATGAACAGATTATTGCTCCATTTTTCTACACAAATCTCTGGTTGGACCTCACCTCACGTACGTTTCCTCCCTGAGGGGAGCTAGTTGTTGTAAAACATGTTAAAAACTTAGGTTCTTCAAAATGAATTCCTTCAGTCGCCACTAACCCTCCATGGTTCATCAGAATCATTAAACTTCGCCAAGAGTTTGGCATCCTGTCCGTCAAACGATCAGATCTCTCTCGACGGTTTTCTATTCTAAATTACCTAATGTTTAAGGAGCTCTACTGCACAATCCAATAAAAAGCAGCCGTCAACAATCAAGATAAAAATAAAATTACCTCACGACATCTTAAAATCAGCGAGCGAAATTGAAGATTAACACTGGTTCGACTGACTTTGTAATAATTATATCCTTTTCATCCCTATGCATCAAATATTCAGAGTACGGCTTTAGTGGACGAATTAAGTACCTATTCTGTATGAACTTATTAAAGCTTTTGCATACGTGGTATATACAACAGTCTCTAGTAAAAGCACACATACCGGACCTTGAACCAGAGACTAAATCAGATGATCTCGTATGAAACAAATGCTGCTATATCTTCAGGCGCAGATCCGAGGAAAAACCGTCACACAAATTGACTTATTCGGGAATCGACTTCGTGCCCGCCCCAGCATGAGAAGGAAGAACTTTACGGCTACATTACCGTCGTGGCTTTAAAATGAGACGCTGGTATAGTAAGTTTCCTGTTGTGATATTGCGTCTCTGGAATACGTCTTGTTTTGCACGAGTACGAATGTATTCCAACAGTTGCAATGTTGACACTGACAGTAAAAGAAGAACGCAGTAAAATTATCAGAACCGACAGTGTTTTATCAGCCATATCATGACTAATATGTACATACAGAAGCGGACAGAAGGATTCAACTGTCAACATTATGCTGCTAAAAGAGGACATTTAACTATTAAAACATACACATTAAAATAAAACTAAATGTGTTCCATATTTTAGCACATCTATTTCAATTTTAATGCCACTTGCATTTAATTAAATATAAACAGATTTTCGTAATAAAAACTGAAAATGTTCTCTTAACAGTTGGACAGAAATATTCAAATAACAAAGCACAGCCCTCTAACTCTTGATTATCATGCCCTTCCTATAAATAACAGCTGCCAAACGACCTTACACTGAATGTAGGTGCTTGCTAGTTAAGTCTGAATATGCCATTACTGTAGAATAATACCTTTCGATGTTGTTTTTCTTCTGGTGTGGTGTTTCTTGATGCTATCTTCCAATTCTTGCCAGATGTTCTCCTTCAGGTTCAAGTCGAGTGATTGAGGTTATGTTCTGAATGTATGAAGCGTGTAGTAAATGATCCATAACCTAGCAACCTAAGGTGTGCTTAGGATCGTTGTCTTTTTGGAAATAAAAGTTATTTCCAAGAGTTATGAGCGCTTCTCAGCAGATGTTTTCGTATTATGTTGTTATAATCATAGTTGTTCATGTTGCCATCAATAAAAGCTGGCTCACCTACACCATTTAATCTAATACATTCCTATACCATTACGCTGCCACCCATGTTTGATCGTATCTTCCATATTTTAGGATCCTACTCAGTATTCTTCTCCACACATTTAATCCACCATCAGCTCAGTATACATTGAACTTCTTTCATTTGAACATAACAATGATCCCAGAACTCACTGTTCTTCGTTGCATACTCACTGAGAATAATGCTTTTTCTTCTTGGTGTTCTGAATTGTCCCTAGTACTGTTGAAAGCCCAATGAACTATTCTTTAATTAACCACCTTCCTAAAAGAATCACCCAGATGTGCTCTAATTTCTGTTGCTGTTATTCGGGGACTTTACTTCACCATTTTCAACACTTGTTTTTTATCTCTTGAAGTACGTTTTGGCGGAACACCTTCCATAGGCTGATTGACCGGAATCCATATAGCTTAAAACTATCCCCCATTTTTTCAGGAAAAGGGAAAACCCCCGGAAAAATCCTTGTCTGGGTAAATCATCCTAACGGAGATTTGAACTCGGGGCCGTTGAATGTGAGGCAGAGACGCTATCCCCAAACCACAGAGACGGGTTGTAAACCATTGTTGTGAAGCGGAAAGTTTTTAAAAATCCTCGGTTTGCAAACTTAACAGATGACATAGTTATGAAATTTGATATTAAATCGACATTTCGTTTTCACTTTCTCTACTACCTATAATAAGCAGAGGAAGTGTTGTATTCGACGCAAAATTTTGATGTTGAGATTTCACCAGAAATATATAATGAGCCCCCTGAATCCCCAAATAAGCATATTTAGAAAAAGGTTCGCGAGCGCGCGCGCGCGCGCGTGTGTGTATGTAAACAGCATAACTCAAAACCGAAAAGCTGGTTAGAAACCAAAGTTAGTATTTATGTTTCATACCTTTCAAGGATACGACACGAAGATTTTGAAGAAAATTCCTTCACTCTAAACTACCCTTTACGTGGAAAATCTTTCGAAAACTTTTTCTCAAAAACGATTAAAGATTTTGATTAAAATGACATATTTTAAGACATTTTTATGGCAAACGAAATATATATTTCGAATTTTCTGGCTATAGCCTATGCAGTCCTGTTTAATTCTTGATGACTTTTGCATAACTGATAAATCCACAAAAAATTTAGATCTCGTTGAAACACATAAGTTGCCCAAATACATTGTTTTGTGCAGTGAACCATTTCGGAGATACTTCTTGTTATTTGTGCGAGTTTTGCAATATTTAAACTTTTCTCAAATGGAAAGTTGTTATTTATTTTTTATGTATTGGCCGTGCAAAGAACGGAATTTCAAAGCCTTCACATAGCGACCAACTTTAAAAGATTTGACTATCGCTCAAGGCCTACTGTATTCCCATTGTGGAATACAAGAGAAGAGAAAGTCATGTGAGTGCAATATGTTAGATTTTTTCGTTGTCTTTATCATGCGCAGGCGTTCTTACAGCGTTTCCCGCCCTAAAAGTTGTGTGTGGATTCAGGACGCCTTAAAATGTTTATTTCCAGAGAACTATTCACATATAATGCTCAACACTACATTGGGTAAGCTGCACACAAGATAATAGAAGCCAGATTTAAAACGCGCACTATAATAGCCTGCTATATCTTTATAGCAGGCGAGATTACTGTTGTAATGTGCGATAGTTAGGTACACGAAAACAAGTTGAAATAATCCTCCGAATTAAGCTGTCGCTTGAAAGTAGAGTCTGCATGTTATATGCTGGGTTATGCGAAGTGCGCAGAATAAAACACAAACGCCAACAAAGCAGTGGGTCTGGTTTTTAGGAAGGAGTGTACAAAAGACAACTGACAGTAACCATGACCGCAGCAAAGAATTACAACCCTATTAAAGCATGCGTACAATGACCTGTATGTAATTTTTTCAGAAACTTTTGAGCAGTGTACAGTATCCCATTATTTGCAAATTTGCAGCGCGAATTATGACAATGTTTCTCCAGCAGTTACCCACGTAAACAGTTTTTTCTTTCTTTGATGAAGCTAACAAAGCTAAAATAAAGGACTAGAATGTCATAAGAATATGGTGACTTCTATTGGATTTGCCTGTTCTAGTAATATATCACTAACGTAACTAAGTTGATATGGAAAAAAATGTTCTACAAGTGAATGTGACGACAGTGCAACTTCAGATTTACTGCGCCACAATATTATTTCTATTACAACCAGATTAATTTGTAATTTAGTGTTTTAATAATAAGTGTCTAGTCTGACTTGGTAAGTTTTTAACATCAAATATAACTTGAATATTGTTATTTTCACTAGTAACTTACTTACGGAGTTTCTTTATCCCAAAAGACAATGTTTCGTGAATGCATGTTCTTCTGTGAAGAAGTCATCAGTAGAATGATTTAAGAAGCTTTCCAAGTGCGACTTTAGGTGTATCCAGTCTGCATTACTTAATTTATTGACGTGCAATGGACGGTAATACGTGAAATTGAAATCAACTATTCAGACCAGTCCTGTGTTAGTGGTCTAAGGCCAGTCCGAGAGAGTAACGAGCAGGCATAGAAATTTCTAAGCATTACAGCCAGGCGGAAGGAAATAAGGTTGTCACTGGACTACAGGCAGGAAGGTCGTACTACAGGGGAAGACAACTTCGCGCCGTGTGACGTATTTAAACGAAGAGCCAGCTTGTACGTTCGTGTGACGTCAGGCGAGAACGGCGTATTGCTATGCTGCCTAGATCAGCGGCGCTACTTGCACGAAACTGAATGAATATGAAAAATGTTATTTGTGCATGTTTACAACTTACCCGGACTGTTTAGGGAGAACCCTCTTCGGCCTAGTCTGAGGGTTTTTATTTGCTGTGTGAGGGATCTTAACGGCGTTAGTGCGAATTTTGATTTTATTCTGTGTTTATGTTGACGTTGTGTAGTGTTGTGTGTAGTGGTTTTCTGTTTGTGTTCAGTTCCCCGTGTTTTACACCAGTTTGAGACCAGGCATCAAGATGTAGAAACATTGTCAACTACGTTTCAGGTCTTTGCGACCCCGTATTCATTGGATGTTAACAATGTTTCTAGCAGGTAGCAAATTGAATTGATAAATTTACAGTGCGACGATTTGCTTAAGGACAAATATAAACACAAGGAAGACTTGGCTGATTTTTTATAAGAATGTTCCTCAAACCAGATTTCTGAGGTTATATGCCCTTGTTGCACGGGTATTATGTATGTTTGGTTCTACGTATGTGTGCGAACAATTCTTTTCTGTTATGAAACTTTCTAAGTCTACACTGTATAGCTCTCCTCTAGCTCAGGCAAAATAGTTATAATATTTCTGTTCTATTGGCGTTATAACATGACTGTTCACATAAACTAGAATTTATATATATGGCATAAAGCCGAAATGTAATTATTTATAATCTGTGGCTATTCCGTAATTGAAGCAACATTAAAATTACGATGTCCCGCACGCTATTTACTCACACTGTGACGTCACACGTTCAACTGGCTTTTGGTGGGAGCATGTGAGCTGAGTGAGCTGACGTCACAGCAGCGATACCTATCTTCCCCTTTCGTACCATCATTTTCTCAAGAGAATGTATTTGTCCTTGAATGCGCAATCGCGCTGTGGAGTAGGGAGCTTCTCGTTACTGTGTAAACAGAGTAACATCAGCAGTTCAAATTATTGTTTACAATGCAGTTGGACTGTAAGCAGTATCGGTTGCTACAATATTATATCGTATGGTTCTTGAGTCTCCAATAAACATAATTAATCGGAGATATTATTCAAAGTATGATAATAATTGTTTTGTTTGATGCGCAATACTTATTATCCCGGGAGAGAAAAGATAAGTCACCTTTAAAGCAGGGTGTAAAACGTCAGAGCGAGAGGAATAAACAACAGCACAATATCTCAGGTTAATCTGTCAACCACAAGGTCACAGCTAAACTCCTGAGGCAAATACAGTAGATAACTAGCCATCCATTTATTCCTCTGTTTATATGCCCTCTTTAGTGTCTAAGATCATAACGGCGGCCCTGATTCCTCATAAAATCTTTCAGCCTTTGCAAACGGCACTGGTTTTCATCTGTCGGTCAGTGACGCTTGGCCGATGCTTGTTTTGTTTTATTTACTTAAATTTTAAACATTTTGTTTGTTAACGACGCTGCCAAATGCCAGGATCATATCAACGCCGCCGGAACCATGCCAGTAAATCTACTGACATACGCTTTAAAGCACATCATCGGTCTGGACCAGCTTTACAGTGATAAATGGTTTCAATGTAGATAACTTGAAGTTTAGTGCTTAAGAATTCCAATGTCTGGTTCTAAGTATACCTACCCGTGATGGATTTAAGTTGTTAGATGGGATGATGGTTGCAGGACGGTTGAATTTGAGGTTGGGTGAGTGAAAAGAGCTCCTTGATGCCTACTGCTCAGGGTGTCACGGCCCTTCTGCACAGCTGATGTGGTGCGATGCGTTTACCAAAATGTATGTTGTTGCTATTGCATGTCCAAACATTTCTTGTAAGGACTGTACGTGAATTCAGCTTGGGTTGTTTATGGATTTGCTCCCTTGTTACCGAAGATACACGCATGCCATGCGGGGAATCCGGTGTCGCCTAGGGTTATAATCCTCAAGGGAACTAACGAGGGCGTCTCGACGGAAAGATTAGCTATCGCAAAATTTTGCGGCCTGGTGCCTAATTTCATCCTGTACGTAGGGAAGAGTGAGGCTTCTAAAGTAGTCTCAAGGAGAAGGAACGGCATCAGAATAAATGTTATGCAAGTCCTTATTCAACACCCTTTGCAGCCATAGCAGACTGGATTTTGTGGCCATGCCTCTCAACCCGCAGCCATGAAGTAGGAAGGTGGTAAAATCAGAGCTCTGAAAGGCCCTAGCTTTATAGAAATGGGTATGCCCGACCTGAGCATGGAGAACAATGAGACGATAGCCGCAGTGATCGCGTGCGACAGATCTCTGAAGTGTTCCTCAAAATTGGGCCTTTTCTAGCTTCAGTCCAGTAGTTTCTGACAGCCGTCCACTCAGGAAATAATAACCAGTACCCTAATTACTTCTCGTAACTTGGGGCAGTTGCCCCCCCCCCCTTTCAAGTGACCCATCTATGTCCTCCCAGCCGTTCGGTGGAGATATGTAAATATGGACCAGTCAGCAGGAAACCGGCGCTTTGTTAGCAGAATAAAGTAAGCCCCGGCACAACAGCCAATGAAGAGCCAAGCCTTACCGCCCAGCCGCTGCGTCCCCCACCTTGGCCCACTACAGGTGTCATTGGTGGGGTGCAGTACTGGAGGGTGGTACGTGGTCAGGGTCCCGATCCCTCCCGGCCAGTTATGCGGTCTTCACGACCTGGTTGTTAGCAGATTGGCGTGACTTTTGCCTCCCGCAAATGCAGTTTTTCCCCATCACAAAAGTGTTACTTTCCTTGGCGGTTCCACACCAAAGCGAACATGAAATTTAATCTTCACTCTCTCTAAGGTGTCGCCAGCATTACGTATTTCACGAAGCCAAACCGCTGTCACTAATCTCTGTTCTATGGTATATGGACTCTGATCAGCCACATTTGTTTATTGCAAATAACTGCGCTCTTCAGGGATACCATGGTTACCAAGTATCTCAAGATTATTAAAATGACTATAACAAGGTTTTCAACTCAAATAATCACCAAATAAAGGGGTCACATTGTACGACCTCGCTGTACGGACACTTAATGCTGTAGGATGTGAAAATTATATGCTCCTATAATTTCCAAAATTTAATATCTTCCTATATTTTTAACCCCTGATGTAGAATTCCAAACCGTTATCGGTACAAACAATGTGCAACTTTATACCATAGGATCTGGCAAGAATAAGAGGTTTCCTTATACATATATTCCATACCGCACCCCACGTTTATTTTAATCATATAGTACCCCGTTTAAAGAAACTACCCTTACCTTACTTTGAACTCCTAACACTGCATCATCTGGCCAACCGGGATATGAATTTGTTCACTATAAGGACTCGGTAAAATTATAGTGCTTTCAACATACTATCCATACCCAGATTTGCAACTCCTTACACACAAACATGTACCATTTGATCGATCTGTGCAATTATAATTCATATATTGGCAAAAATGTTAGGTTTCTCACGACTTTCAAAAACTACTACGTCCTTACTCAAGATGTTCTCGCGCTTCCTGAAGATGGGAGAGATGTACACTCCCGAAACGTCGATGGCTATGCATCACTACACCGAGAACATCTTGAGTATGTTCGTCGCCAGGAAAGCTTCAAATCATATTTTACTACGTCCTTATTTTCAACCTTTTATTTCCAGAATGCATCCAATAAACCTGTGCAAAACATCTATGTTGTACCCAGCACTTTACACCACTATTTAAACTTTTTTTGGTGTAGGAGATGATAAGACTTGATCTTCCAGCCTCTAAATTTCATTGTGCGACTGGCACGTTAAAGCTATGAATATAGGTGCGTGATTACATGATTGGAAGGTAGATGGAAGCACCGGTAGAGCGCTGTATCCATTTTCTTACAATATGTAAAAATAACTCATGTAGCATATAAATGAATAAGTATAACTATTGTGGACTCTAAATAAATAAGTACTGACTTCGTGCGTAAGCAAGAATTGTTGTGGAACGTTCGTTATTAATTTTATAGGGTTCCAATGACCAAAACCTCCACAAGCAAGCGTCTACTTCAAACTGTACTGTCCCTTTAGTCCATTTAAATGAACTTCATGCAATGTACAGTCAAATCTTGTTCATCCGGACTAACTGGGACCAAAGGCAATCCGTAAAATCAAACATGTAATTATATGGGTAGTAAGCAAAACAAAATTCCTAAACCTGAAATAAGCAGACGATAAAAAGCTATACCTTGTAACAAAATTCTGTACAGCACATAGTAGATGTGTTGTTTACAAGACATTGATATATATAAACAACTTAATCATATAAAATCACATCATTTCTTATCAAAGAATTGATCCACAGTCTTCTGTTTTAAACACGTGTGGCGTTTGAACGAAGTAGGGTCATGCAAACGCTTTATCATTTGGAGTGATGTTCTGTCATAATGTTTGTCAGCTGGTGTGCAGCAACTCCCAATTCAGAAGCTATTCTCCTCAATGTTTCTCCTTTATCATTTAAGTTAATATCATCCAACTTTTTATCTATTGAAACCACAACCCTCTTTCGCTTTAATGTCATTAAACATTATTTTGTTGTTTAACAAAAGGATTACATCAGCGTCGCTGGCATGGTGCTGTCGTTTTAAAGCACACTTAAAAACCATCCATTAGCGCCAGGCTTGAACCCGCAACCTTGGGATCAGTATGCCAGAGTCTAACCAACTGAGCCACCCGGACCGATGCTTTGATGTCATTTCAAAACAGTAGGGAAACTGAGGAGATTGAGGGAGAGATCAAGGTCAACGCTTTCTTCCGGCGCTATTTATAACTGGTGTGACATACCGCGTCAGCACCGTGTGACACACTACTAAATCTTTCTTAAACTCAACAGGTGCAATTTTACATTGCAGTACAGTAGTATTACCATAATTTATTGTACAATTTATGCAGGAACCGTACTTTAAATCAAACTAAAAAGCTAATATTTGGCGTACATACATATTGTTGCGTTCTTACTATCACAGTTAAATTTATTATCTAATGTGAACATTAAATTTAAACAAAAAATGTCTACAAATCTGATACGGATAAACGATGTTTTATTGTAATCCGCAACATTTCATTGTGGACATAAGATATGTGTATACTTCTTGTTCATAAAACAACGAAAATTCCACAAATCTTCTTATGTATGAAGAAGGTACTGATTAACTTAATGTTATTATTCTTCTCTAATATCAGTTTCTTCTTTTTCTTACCTGTTCACACTTTTCTTAACTTTAAACTACAAATTTGAGTTTTTCTTTCACTCTATCAAAAAACTGGAAACAACCAGCGTGTTAACTGATACAGTTAATGAAGTACAAGACTTTCTCGATAGAAAAAAATTAATTCAAAAGTCCGACAGTGATATTTAAAAGCGTCTTCGAAAAAAATTGGGGTTTAACACTGTGTAAAATTGACAAGGTTTTGGAAGGTGAAGCAGATGTTGGTGAAATTGAAAATGCGTGTTCCAGTGACATTCCTTTGATGAAATATGCAAGATTATGTCCATGTGCGTTGAAAGATCGCTCTCCCGATAACGTGCGTTGTTTCGACACAATAGACATTGGTTTGTGGCGGAAAACTTGGAGAAAGTTTTCGTGGTTCACTGCAACAATGAGTTGCTTCAATCCACCACTGCCTAAACAGAGAGATGTCACCCATGCAGTGTAACAGAAAGAGCACAACAAAATAAATTTTACAAGGTGTGGTTTTATCTATAAGTAATGTGTTTTTGACCTGTTTTTGTGATTTTGATGCTCCGTGCTCAATTTGATTGTTCTGTCTGTTACGAAAAATCATGAAATTCCAACCCCCTTCTACCCTCCTTAAAGGATGAATTTACAAAAATCCCTCCTTTGTGGTTGTTTACTTTGTTGAAGGAGTTTACTTCTATAGTTGGAAACTTATGGATCTACAAATTTGGGCTGTGCTTTGGATGTGTATCTCAACTCCCAAAAATGGTGTGTGACGGAAAAATTCTACTGTTCGCTTATTATTCAAGATGACTGTAGCAACACAAAAAGCCATTATTTTTTTTCAGGGCTAAGAAATAATATCTTGCAGACCAGTGACTGGCCAATTCTGTACTGACTATACGCCAAATAAAATATATACACACAGCTCAAAAAATTAGAGGAACACATGTTTAAACCAATGTCCCAAAACTAATATTGATATAATGAAATGTTTGGCAGTTTATAATTATAGATTGAAGAACTGTGTAAAATTATTATAGGTATTCCAACAAACTTTTATTTCACAGAATTGAAAATGCAATCAAATTGTTGCTGATGAACAAATCAAAGTAGAAATACTAGATTACATTGTTTATTAGTCAATGTTTCCATAGTTATTTCAACATTCAGTACTTAGTGAGTCCTCCATAAGCGAAATAACTACATAACACCTGCATGGCATGCTTCACACCAGCCTCCTTAGAGCAGTTTGTCGAATTTTCTCCCATTCTTCAGTGAATGCATTTGCAAGTTCTCCCAGGTTCTCTGGTACAGCAGGTCGCTTGCAAACAGATTTTCCTGCTTATCCCAGGGTATCAATCGGATTGAGGTAGGACTGTGCAGGCCAGTTCATTAACGGAGCTACCAGTTGACCGATTTTGAGCAAATCTCCTTCGGGCTTCCTTGTGCTGATGTGCCAAACAAGGGGCTTAATGGGGATTCTAGATCTCAACCCTGCATTCTCAGCCTGCTTCTTAATCTGATCAGAAATCACCACTCCAGTGGCTGGTTTTGCGTCATTTTGTAGGTCTCTGGCAGTAGATTTGCGTCTGCACTAACGTTATATGACAAGATATCGATCTTGTACCTTGTATTTTCTTATCCCTTGTCCGTCGCGCCTCTTGAACCTATCTGTGTGTATATATCGTGTTCAAGACCTATGGATGACAGAAGAGCTGACATGAGAATCTTGGAGATTAGGCGAATGAAATGGCTATCTTCAATCCACATAACTGCTTTTGCAACAGATGGTTCATTCAGATGTCTCATTCCTTTGTATTTGTTTCAGAAAACACATAATAATTTTCTACCACAGATTACGGTTAAAACGGTTTTTAAAACTTAATAAATGAATAAATCAAAGTTCACATATATTTTCCAGCTTCAATTATTTATTCAGACAAAACCTAACAGTTTTAGAACTCCATTATAGTTTTAAACAGTACTTCAAAACATGACGTCTGAGTTAAAAATTTACACTGCTTCACTATTTATTTTTAGTTTTGGTTTACACGCGCTCCTCTAATTTTCTGATTACAGACACACACACACACACACACGCGCGCGCGCACGCACGCCGAGCGGTTAACGCGCTCGCCTACCACCTAGGCGGCCCGGGTTCGATCCCAGGGACCCGCATGTGGTATTCGTGGTGGACGAAGCGGCGTCAGGGCGGGTTTTCTCCGGGTGCTCCGGTTTCCCCCGCCATCTCATTCCACCGGTGTTCCATCTTCATCCCATGTGTCATCAGTGTCACCGCCTGCGGTGCCGTAGTAGTAAAAGCGGGCGTTAGACACTACAAAACACACACACACACACACACACACACACACACACACACTCACACACACAATGGCTGTAGAACTTAATTACTTCATTACTCGTCGATTACCGTAACATACAGCCGTGATCAAAGAGATAGAGATATGAAAGTTCTCGGATGTAACACAAATATGTTGCTCTGACCTTACTCTGATATGATATACAACATTGATTATGCTGACCTCAGGCTTTGTTGAATGGATATTAAGGTTAATTGCGGTTCTCCGACGAAAGAGATACGAGTCAATAAGACAGAAAGATAAAATAAAAAGCAACCCTGTGCATCAAGCTGCCAGGCCACCTAGGGGAGCAATCAAGTATACCTGATCTTGACCTCTGAGCACGATGGGGCATGTGCCAAGCAACTCCGCCCAGTATTTGACTTCTTGTGGTCACTGCACCAGCGTTGCCAAACGTACAATTATAATTTGCATACCTAGCTACTTATCTGGCAAGAAATCTGGTAACACAGGTGGGTAAGAAGCCATTACTCCCGAGATGAATGACGTCACTTCCAAAAATATGCAACATGAAGGTTAATTTATCTTAGTCGGTTCAGAGATAATCATACTGCCCAGTTGAAACGGCCACAGAATATTAACCCTCCGTTAGGCGCGCTCCCTGGTAGAACACCGTTGCGTTGGTCCCACGGGGCCTAGGAGGCCTGCGTTATATTTTCGTGCTTATATGCTTGTATTTATTTTTACTTCCTCTACGTACAGTAAGCAGGGGAAGTGTATTCGACCAAAAATTTCGATGTCGAGACCTGACCGGAAATAAATGTTTTGAGGCCTCCTGAATAAAAAAGCAGTTCCAGAAAAAGGTTCGTGTGTGTCTGTCTATAAACAGCATAACCCAAAAACGAAAAGTCAGCTAAAAACCAAAGTTGGTATTTAAGTTTAATATCTTTTAAGGAGGAGACACGAATATTTTGAAGAAAATTCCTACACCCTAAACTACCCTTTACATAGAAAATTTTTATTTTCTCGAAAATGGCTCTAACGATTTTGATTAAAATGCCACATGTTTAAGATACTTTTATGGCAAATTAAATGTATATTTTGAATTTTCTGGCTATAGTCCACGTAGTCCTGTTTACTCTTCATGACTTTTGCATAATTGGTAAACCGTAAAAGCTAGACCAAATCTTAGTATACCAAAAATGTAGGTCTCGTTAAAACATACAAGATATGTCCAAATGCAGTATTTTGTGGAGTGAACCATTTCGGAGATATTCCCTGTTATTTGTGTGAGTTTTGCAATATTTAAACTTTTCTCAAATGGAAGATCGTTGTTCAACTTTTATCTCTTGGCCGTGCAAAGACTTCATATGGTGACCATCTTTAAAATATTTGACAATCGCTCAAAGTCTACTATATTCCCATATTCCCCTTGCACCTACAAGATAATTAGCAATAAGATAATTTCTGCAAATGTTTATCTCGACTAACATTAAGAAGATAAAGGAATAACAGTTTATAAGAACAGTTAGTACAAGCGTGGAGAAAGCCATGCGAGTGCAACACACGCTTCCTCGCTTCGCTCTATAGCGCGCGAGTTGAGCCGAAGTTAACCGAGTCAGCACGATGCACGGTGCAAGAAACCGCTGCACGTTGGATTGCACCCGGTGCGATTTTAAGCTTTGAGAGGGCAGTTTGGCGTGCGGTGTTTTCTTGAAAATCTTCGTGTCGTATTGTTGGAGGATGCTGAACTCAAACACTAGTTTGGTATCTCACTGACTTTACGTTTTTGAGTTACGCTCTTCACAAACACACGGGCCTTTTGGCTAAAAACGCTTTTTTTTTTTTTTTTCAGGAATCTCAAAAAGTATATTTGCAATGAAATCTCGGTTATCGAATTATTGGGTGGTACTTCTTACTATAGGAAAGTGGTAGAGAAAGTAAAGTAAAAAATCGGATGTGTTGCACTCACATGACTTTCTCTACTCTTGTACGAATCATTCTTACAAACTCTTATTCCTATATCTTCTTCGTGTTAGTTAAGATAAACATTTGTACAAGTTATCTTATTGCTTATTTCCTTGTAGGTGCAAGGGGAATAGTGGAATACAGTAGGCTTTGTGCGATAGTCAAACCTTTTAAGGCTTTGAGATTCCGTTCTCTTTGCACACGTAACATATAACAAATGAACAACGATGATCCATTTCACGAAAGTTCTAAGTTTTCCGAAACTGACACAGATAACAAGGAATATCTCCGAAATGGTTCACCCAACAAGAAACTTTATTGAGACATAAATTGTGTATTTTAGCAAGATCTACATTTTTTGTATAGTATGATTTTGTCTATCTCTAACGGTTTATCAGTTATGCAAAAGTCGTCCAGAGTAAATACGACTAAAGGGGCTATAGCCAGAAAATTCAAGATATACATTTCATTTGTCATCAAAATATCTCAAACATATGACATTTTAATAAAAATCGTTAGAGCCATTTTCAAGAAAATCAAAATTTTCGAAAATTTTTCCATGTAAAGGGTAGTTTAGGGTGGGGCTATTTTCTTCAAAATCTTCGTGTCACATCCTTGAAAGACATTAAACTGAAATACCAACTTTGGTTTTTAACCGACTTTTTGTTTTTGAGTTATGCTATCCACAGACTGACTGACACACACACCGGACCTTTTTCTAAAAATGCCTTTTTTTATTCAGGGGCCTCAAAACATGTATTTCCGGTGAAATCTCGACATCGAATTTTTGGGTTGAATACAATACTTCCCCTACTTACCAGTAGAGAAAGTAAAAAGAGGAAAGTGACTTACGACATCCTGGGGAAGATTTCTGTCAACAGGTAAACTTATTTTTCGCTGCCAATTGTGGTGCCAGGTACATACTCTGTAGTAAACTTTTACTACAAAAATAAATCTAATGACAGCAAATACTGATAGAGCTGGGGTAGTTACCAGTTATTTCTTAGGATTCCTTAATGACTAACAAGTTGTTGCAACTCCCAGGTTAACTACGAAAAAGTGGTCTCGAATCGATTGCAGTGAAGGATATCCTGCACTGCAAATTGAATACTTCAAAGGCATTGAAAAACTCGGTAAGTACCAAGGCTGTAATACCCGTAAACAGATGTGCTTGCGCATTATTCCTTTCAGCATCGCAAAAAGAGCTTTAAATTAAATTCTAATGGGCAAAAGAAAGCGCTCAAGAAAACAAAATATGCAGAGCGCAAGCCGTAAGTCATTACGGAGAATAGAAAATGGGCTTCAGGAAGCAGCATAGAATATTTAATATTCCTCGCAACTGGTTTAGTCTTCAAGCAAAAGCCATTTAACTCACATTACTTGAGCCGTGAAGAGAAGATTATATACCAGCGATGTACAAAGAGGGTAGGTTGGATTTATCTCCTTCCACTAGACGCGGACTTTGCCACCCTTTAACCCCCAGCTGTGCATTGTGTTGCAGTGGTGGTTTGGCGATATGTATTTTGCAGTTGATTTACGAAGGCACTTTCGACTCTTATGCGATACGCATTTGTTCATTAGTGACTTCTTTGGTAGTGCTTACGTTTAAGAAGTCTATCAATATTTGGCGACAAAATCGACCAGCCTTAGAAGATACACCAAGTGATCGTCGTGTAACATATTGCGATACAGACCTTTAATATTCAATTTGTAGAAACTGTTCGCAGATAGGTATATGTAGAGCTCTACTCACTCTTATATACACTATTCTAAATGCTTATTTCTCTATATACTGCATTCTGATCAACATAGGCATCTTCAGAAATTATTTTATTGCTAATTTTCTTGCAAGTGCAAGAGGAATAAGGAACACAGTGGGCTGTAAGCGATAGTGAAATGTTTTAAGAGCTGGTTGCTATGCGATGCCTTTGAAATTAGGTTCTCTTTGCAAGGCCAAGAGATGAAACAACGAATAACACATTCGTTTGAGAAAAGTGTAACTATTAGAAAATTCAAACAAATAATAAAGAATATCTCGAAAATGGTTCACTCTAAAGAAAAAAGTACTTGACATAAATCGTGTGTTTTAGTAAAATCCACATTTTTTATATAGTAAGCCCCCCCCCTCTCTCTCTCTCTCTTACTGTTTACCATTTAAGCAAAAATAATCCAGAACAGAGGTCTTCTGAGGACATTCCCAAATCATTCAAGGTATGACTTAGAAACTGCCATGGAAGCGCCTTTTGTGTCCTTCACTAGATACTGACTGTCCCTCCGACTGAAGGAGTGGAGTGGGGATAACCGCTCATTACGCAAGCGGCCTGGTATGTGGTGTGAAGTAGCTTAGCTCCAACCGTCCTTTGATGTGTGCCGCGGCCGGCGTCACAGTACATTTGGTGTTTCCGAATTATTAAATGTGTAATTTCTGGTGTTCTTTGGATTCCATAAATGCTAAGTTTACATTTTTATGTTTATCACGGTTGGGACACTATTGAACTAAGAGTCAGGATTAGACAGACGGAAGGACCTTCAATAACCACTCAGGAAGAGGGGGAGGGGCAGTTTCCCACCAAACGCCAGGGAGAAATATTCCAGACCACGAATGTGACCGTCCTGCAGAAATACACCAACCGCCGTCACTTTATCTTCAACTCTGATCAAATAAAATGGTGGGCATAGAAAATTGGCCGGAAATTCGTGCTAGAAGGGGAACCACCCCAGCATCCGGGAAAATCGGAAAAAACAGTGTGGCCGGCCCGACCGGAATCGAAACTCGGACCTCCGAAAGCGAGCTTCATACGTTACCGCGGGATCATTTCGCTCGGTACTATATAGTGTTACACCTCCCTTATTTATCAATGGAAGTCATTGGTGCGCAGTACCGCAGTCTTATTTCCTAGTGACAGAATAGAGTATTGCAATCTCAATATACAGTACACAACTACTACAATAAATAGACTTTCAACTTCGTGGAAAACAAAGAGAGAAAGCATCGAGCGCTGCTTTAGCCCAACATGGCGAAATATGCAAACTCGCACACGTCGATAATGCAGCTAGTTTTCTTAACCTGGTAGTGGAGTTCAGAAGCTCGTACCTGTCGATAATGCAACGCCCTTACTGGCCATTCTACCCTCCATTCACGTCCTTTTCCTTCATTCATATGGTATAACGTTAATTCATGTTCTCATTGACTGGAGACACATAAAGGTTGCTATTGCATGACTATTTTGTTGGGAAAGGAATCGATTTCAAGGATAAAGGATATAAATAAAACAAAGCATATATTATGACGTGTGCACTCATATGTTGTACCAACTACTCTTAAACCCCTTATTCTTCTATTTTATGCTAATCGAGACAAGCTTTGCAGGAACAGTTTCGTTATACATTTCCTTACAGCTAAAAGGGCCATAGAGGAAACCGAATCGATAGTCAAGTGTTCAAAAGCAGCACGCTAGACATGCAAGAAACAAGTGAATGAACTTAAAAACCAAGCGTAGTTATCTGTTAATTTCTGAGCTATGCTGTTCAAACACAAGCGAGGTCGCAATTCAGCGGACCTCAAAACAAGTGGTGAAATTTCGATATCGAATTTTTCGGTGGAATACAATACTTCCTCTGTCTACTGCATATAAGTAGTAGAGAAAGCAAACAGTAGTTGTAGGGGACCTGCAAGGCTGCTACCCACGTGGCATAGGTGCATACCTATATCTCACTGGGAACTCCATTACGAGAGTGGTACTGTCTAGCAGTTGTCTGGTGCTTATTGAAGCAATAAGAGGTTTAACTCATCTCTTTGTTTTGTTCTTCGGTTTGCCTACTGTTTCAGGAGCTTCTTCTACAGCACTGTGTCGCCGTGAAGTCCTACCACCCGCAACACACAATTGTGGAGGGAGAAAGTAGGAGAATGACACCCCGGGTCACAAACTGGCATTTCTGTTGTAAATGATGGAATTATGCGGGGAATAAATAAAGAGTAAATCAATGTGGCAGGCTTCTCGTATATCAAGCATACATTTTAACCTGGCTTTCTTCTAAGCATTTCCACACTTCATTTTTACTTTCTCTACTACGCATAGTAAGTAGAGGAAGTATTGTATGCCACCCAAAAGTTCGATGTTGAGATTTCAGTGGAAATATATGTTTTGAGGCCCACTGAATAAAAAAAAACAACACATTTTTGGAAAAAGATCCGTGTGCGTGTGTGTCTTTGAACAGATAATTCAAGAACGAAAAGTCGGTTAAAAACCAAAGATGGTATTTAAGTTTAATATATTTCCAGGATGCGACACGAAGATTTTGAAGAAAATTCCTCCACTCTAAACTATCTTTTGCATGGAAAATTTTGATCTTAGAAATGGCTCTAACGATTTTGATTAAAATGTTATATATAAGATATTTTATAGCCAATGAGATGTATGTTTTGAATTTTCTGGCTATAGCCCATGTAGTCCTGTTTACTCTTGATAACCTTTGCATAGCAAAATCGTACTAAAACAACAAATGTTAATCTTAAAACACACAATTCATCTAATGTATTTGTTTTTGGAATGGCCATGCAAAGAGAATGGAATTTCAAAGCCATCGCATAGCGACTAGCTTTAAGACATTTTATCATCACTTAGAGCCTACTGTATTCCCATAGTCTCCTTGTACCTACAAGAAAATTAGCAATAAGATAATTTCTGTAAATTATCTCGATTAACATGGGGTAGATAGTGGAATGAGCGTTTGTAAGAATAGTTTGCACAAGAGTGAGTAGAGAAAGTTATGTGAGTGCAACACATCGAATTTTTGAAGTTATTATTAGCTACGGAAGTAAATACACATGTTTTGTAGGTGACTGGTTGAGTAGAGACCATCATGGATATTGGTCAAGACGTATAAAGCTTGTAAACATAGACACAGACGAGTATCCTGATTATAGTTCCTTGCCATCTGCTTATTATTTAAATTTAAGTTTAAGACGGCCTATAATTCGGCCATACTTCACATGTCTATATGAATATTAAAAAGAGAAAATATGTGCGCGGGCGCAGACGATTTTGATAATTGAAAAGCGATGTTCTTCCCGACATTCTGAAACAATGAGTGCTAAAATGTGTTGAAACTTGGTGTATACAACGTTCAGAGATGGGAGGTTTCTCGGATATTTAGAAAATGACCGACCTCAATGCCCAGTGAGGGGGTGGGTGCACCATCTTGCTGGAATACAATGTTCATATTGTATTGCTCAAATTGTGGCAACACATAATTGCAACATGTCCGAAAAGTTTCACGGCCTAATATCATTTCTGCAAAGATAAATGGTCCATACACCTTATCGCGGTTCACTCCACACTTTTTGACTTGATCTTCCAAGCTCGTAGATCTGGATTTTTCCTTGCCCAAATAATGCGGCCTGAGTGTTTACTCTTTCGCTGACGTGAAAAGCAGCTTCGACTGTAAACAGTAGTTTGTTTTAAGACTCTTTCATCATCTTCAATCCGTTTGCACATCATAATGCAAAATTAAACCTGAGTAAAACGGGCACAGTTTCAGCGCTTTCGAACAATACGCTGACAAGATGTACTGGTACATTCGTCTCTGCTGACAGTCGTAAACTTTTCGAAGGACTCCTTGTGAAGGATTCAGAAATAGCTGCACCTCATACTGGGTTTTCCAGCGAACTCCTGCAGTTTTTGGTTGTTTTTTAACACAGAACCTGTTTCTACGAATGCTCGGTACCACAATATTATGGGATCGCATTTGTACAGGTATTGTTGTAGAATAATGGGTAGAGAAAACCATGCGAGTATAACACATCAGTGGTAACGTGCTAGTCTCTGGTTCCCGAGGTCGGGGGTTCAAGCCCAGCGGAAACCGATGTATTTCTCTGGCGTAAAAATCCTAAACATGGCTTCCTTCGGAAGGGAAGTAAAGCTGTTGGTCCCGTATCGTAGATTTACGGCACGTAAAAGAACCTCAAGCTTTATAAAGAGGTCTCTGAGCAAAATTAAGCAGTCTTTCACGACCAATATAGAATAGGACGCTGAGAACCATAGTAGTAAAGAGCGTATATCAATAAAAACTCAATTTCAAGTTTTGTAAGGCTTGGAAATCTATTCTTTTCCTATTCTCGTATAACGCTCAAATGAGGATCGCACTTGTGAATTCAATTCTTCAAGTTTGACAAGACAGAACTCTTGTAATGAGTGAATTATTACTCGTTTGTTTTTCTGTGTAATATTTAAACCGAATGGAATGATCACACGAGATGATCGCGCGCCATCTATTAATCATGCAAGAGAACATAGCAGCTTCCTTGTTACCGTAGTTCCGACTCCCACCACTGCAAAGCGCTCAACAAACGCCGCCAAGTTATGAACGGTGTAAAATGTATATTACCATTCAAAAGATAAACTTTGCAAGTCAAGTTTTATGACAACTGCCAAAGAGAAATGTAGTATGTCTCGGATTTGTAACCTCTAAAGTCTAAGTCTTAGTTCCCGCCTTTTTATTGTAAATTAAACAGTACTGGATACAAGCGCGGAGAAAGAAGGAGAGTTTGAAAATATCACATAAAGTCGAATATTTTCTACTTCAGAGAGTCTCCAATGCACTTTGCATTTGTAATGCATAGGAGGATGGGGAGTTACAGAAACAGTGCTTACACGAAAATAAAATTATTACCAGATGGTGAAGATGGTGGTTTCATTAGCAAGACCCTCCGTGGTCTAGGGGCAACATGCTAGCCTCTGGTTTCAGAGATCGTGGGTTCAAACCCGGTGAAAGGCAATGGATTTTCTTTTCGGGCGTAAAAATCCTCAGTATGGTTTCCATCGGAAAGAACGTAAAGCCGGTGGTCCTGTCTTTTGGATTTACGCATGTAAAAGAACCTCAAGCCTGATAAAAGCGACCTTCGAGAAAAATTAAGTGTTTTTTCTCGTCCGTTATAGAATGGGACGATGAGAAACGTACAAGTTAAAGAACGGTTATAAATAATACCTCAATGTATTTCAGTAACAAGGTCAACATTGACCTTGGTGCCGAACTGACGATCGATTGTCCACAACTGGTTGTTGACCTTAAAAGCATCAATAGCGTTCATTCTATTTACTTGCATGAATTAAATTGTAGGGAAATATTAACAAATAAAAAAGTAAAGATCCAAGTAAGATTTAAATAATAAAATTAAATATATTTCATGCCTACAACACTATATCAAACGTAAAGAGCTGCACATACGTACAGTGAAGTAAATGAAACACATACATAGGTATCATTGCAGTGTCCCTAAATTATTCTTCTGGACAAAATGTTTATTATTATTATTATTATTATTATTATTATTATTATTATTATTATTATTATTATTATTATTATTATTATTATTATTATTATGATCATCATCATCCATATCATTTTTAGTTTCTCTGACATACCTAGTAGGCAGAATCAGAATTGTATTCCATCAAAAATTCCATACAGAGATTTCACCGGAAATACACGTTTTGGGGTCCCTCTGTATGTATAAAAACAGATTTAAGTCAAAAACTTTAGTACTTTACAAAAGTGCGATAAGAGTATTTTCAAGATGTCACCTCAAATTACCCTTTAGGTAGAAACGTTTGCGTTTTCTTTTGTAAACGATGTGAGGTTTTTATTGTAAAGTACCTCACATTTAAGACATTTACATGACAATGTAAATCTTGAATTTTCTGCAAATAGTCTGCGAAGGCCTCATCATTCTGAAAGAATGTTATAATTCTGTATAACGGATCAAGTTGAAGAGATAGGGAGATAACCTTACTAGACACAAAATGTAGATCCCTTAAAAATACAGAATTTATTTCAAATAACCTTTTTGTGGCATCAGCTACTTCCGAGATATCCGTTATTATTGCTTTGAATTTTCCAATAATTAATACTCTTTTGAAGAGGTCATCATTCAGATGTTTCTCGCAAAGTCAGACATTTTAAGACCAACATATACGGACGCGCTTTTAAACAGCTGACTACAGGTTCTGTTTCCTGCATCCTTCTCGTACCGGCAACGCACTATTTTCGCGAATGTTTAACTTGATTAGCAGAGACAAAAATACAACTAGTTGTGGAAGCTGTACAAAAATAAAACACACCTTGTAAAAAAAGTTTGTGAATGTAGCACACCGCACTTTTATACAATGAAAATATTCTTTTTATTGGTTATGTGAAAGAGGCCATCTTGAATACAATGACCTGTGTGAATTAGCTCGCCTACAGCTAGCTCTTGCTCCTTCTCGGACACCGCCAAGCTCATAAGTAGTTCTGTCGAATGCCTCAGAATCCGCATCCTATTTTTCAAGACGACAACTATATCCATAGGCTGCAAACAGCAAAATATTTACAAGCCGACAGGTATCTACAGAGATGAAATAACAAAATTAATTTCTTTAATCTTCAAGAAAACATAGTGTCTGCAATTTTTGCACATCTTCTGAACACACAAAATATGCGAAATAAACCCAAATGAAAATGAAAAAAGTAAATAAATATAGGAAGTAAAAAAAAATACAAAGAGCAGACAATTACTAATTCCGTAATCAATTATTTCTAAAAGGCTTCTCGGTATGGCCTGTTAGGGGCGTGAATGTGTGTTGTTTAATAACTAATTGGGCGATTAACAAAAGGCCACCGGACAAAAGCTTCAGCGCAACTGCCAAGTCAAATTATACGATAATCTTGTATTATCAGGAAACTATAAGGCACAAATAGTTCCCGCAAAGTTAACAAGGTTATTTATTTTTTCATAATTCAAAACTCCAATACTAATGCAGTATAGACATAAATAAAACAACAATTGTTTAACATATCCTGTCTCAGCTTTTCTAAAACGCCAGACTTCGCAGTATGTTGATGTGGCATTTACATAAACGTTACTCCAAGATTGTGTGGAAATGTTTACGAATTCTATGACCCTCTTAGGTAAGAATCAGATCCAACCATATTGGGTATCTGGTCATTCTGGCATAATGAGCAATGAAGACGCAGATAAACTTGCCAAAAGAGGGATCAAGATTGGACCAGAATGTCTTACCCGTAATAAGACTACTTCAGAATTCCACCAGTGGGCTAACAAGGAACAGCCACGCTGATACAAAAGTAATTCCCTGGCCCAAAATTGGGTAAAGCCATAGTCAAATCATCATACACATATCTTACCAAATCCGCCATTTTAAAGGGCAGTAAACAAGATAAGAAAGCAATTGCTATAGCTATGGGCATGGACCCTTTAGGAAACATCTCTAGACTAAGAAATTCTTTGACGGCCATCCTCTTTGTCGCATTTGTAAACCATCAGCAGCAACTACTACCTGGCAAAGCGACCAGGCGTATTGACCTTGGTTGTCGAGAGCGCCGATCGCTTGTTGTCTTGTTTACTAAGACAGTGAAATACTATAGTAACTTGCCGTACAGTCAGTAATACAACACGAATGATCTCTCGCAACTGCCGATACATGAGACGTTGCTGTCCTGAGGGTATGATGCATCTGAACCGAGTGTGCATGCACACACACTGTCTCGCCATGTATGTGCAATAAGCTCGCATAAACAACTCGGCAGTTTCACATTCTTTCCGATACGCCTCATGAGTTTGTCATATAGTACTGAACATTCCTTAGAACACTATTATCTAGATACACTAAGATTCACAATTATTTGAGGAGCTCCATTCTCAGGAGAAAAATGTAATGAAAACTTCATAGGAAAAATCTTAATTTTTTTTTTAAATATTGGTTTATAGCTATGAAGGAGAGTGTACAAGAAAGCTATGGCTAATGTGCCTTGTGTTGACAAAACCCTTGAAATCAAAATACATAAACGGTAGCTATTGAAATTGAGAAAATTTTGAAAGTTGTTTCTGCATTTCTATTTATATTCATGATAACGTAGAATTTGGCCCATGTTTTTGACTTAATGTTTTCAACAATGCTGGTATAAAAGAATAATTAGATGCTGTGTCATATTTATTTTATATACCCCATTACCCCATTTTAATTAAAATTAGCACATTTTTGTATATCCAATCTGACAACATCCAATCAACGTGATATGTGTACATAAATTTATCATTGCACTTTTTAAATATATCTATAAGGTAGCATATTTTAGCACATAGAAGTAACTTTTTTTTTTTTCAAAAAGCCACTCCTGAATTTTGATTATTCAATACAGAAACATGACTGTAGCCCGTACAGTAAAATTCAAATTCAATTCAAAGTTGTATGTACATAGTATATTTATAGTTATTAAATTAAATATGTACAAAATTGTTCGAAATTTTAGCACGTTAGGTTATACAAAACCGCTTTGCTACTTGACTACGTACGGGCAATTTTTTTTAAACTCGTGGTGAGGCCCATATTTTTATCAGGGGCGTGGAAATGACATTTTAAAACTTTCTCCTAATTCTAGAACTCTTGATAAGCATGCTAAACCAGAATTTCCACTGAAATTTTAAACTTAAACCTTCGAATTGCGGTCAATGTTTTCCGAATCAAGCGTGCACCGTGAGACAAATGCTTTCGTAATGAGTTGATCACCTACGCATGCGCAAGGAACCAATCGAGATTATTACGGTTCTGTCACGTGACAGACGTTCCTCAGCTGTGATGTAAACACCGTGATACAGGCGATACAGTCATTCATTGAAACTTCCAATGAAGACAATGTAGTGTGAGTAGTGGTCAGTAAACTTTTCGACTATGTTACGTGAACATGGATGTGTTTTAGAGGTTATAATATCCATCACTTGAGTAAAAAGGAATAATTATTCGTTATATTTATACAACACTGTGATTAAAAAATCTTGTACTTGTCTAATTAGAAGGATTAAGGTAAGTATAAAGGTAAAATTGTTTGATTAACTACCTTTGAACCGGCAGTGGCACCGTTATACCGTTGTAGAGTAAAGCGGCAAATTCAAAGATGTTTTTATCTATGCTAGTTTAACCTGATTGTCTCTAATAGGACGAAAGCTATGCCTAATGTCTTTAGAAATAAATTACTATACTTTTAATAAGTCTTATATTAAATATATAACTCATAATTATATTTATTACAAATATTGTGCGACCGAATTTTAATTTTCATTACAAAAAGGGGGCAATAGGGGACCGCAAAAATAGTTAATAGGGCAAAGGCGTAATTAGTAAGTACAAATACAACTCCCCGACCTACAACCATCTATAATTACAGAATGCAGAGAAGTTTGTATGTTTATAATATGCATATGTAGCATGAATTCGCACTTTTTAAATATAGCTACTGCGAATTCAAAAGTAACTCGTAGAAAACGCAAACATAATTAAATACTGTAAATAGAGACACAAATTAGTTTCCTTAGCCAGTGTTCAGCTTTAGAAATAGCTGCCATTAGTTACATAATCCATGTGTGAAAAGAGAACGAAATGCTTTTCACAATGACCTTCAGCACTCCTTGTAAGCTTTGTTTATATCAAAGCTGAAATTTACTACTGATTGCTATCAGTGACACTATAAATGATCCTCCAGATGCAAAAATAAATAACATTGTGAGGTGCAGAAAAAATAGAAGATTTTTACTTAATAGCATCCAGACTCCAAACTTTAAATACACTTGTGTCTATCTACCAGGGGCATGAGAAAAGGCATATGTATCTCCCTAGAATCCTGTCACCAATGCTGTAATTTGCTATTACATTTTCAACTGCTTATTTTATCAACATAACCATCAGTGTCATGTTGAATAATATAAAATAATTTACCTTCTGAGTACAGTAGTTTCCATTTTGACCATTAAGCTACTGTTGTTGTAGTGTTTAACGCCCGCTTTTACTACTACGGCACCGCAGGCGGTGACACTGATGATACATGAAGATGGAGCACCGGTGGAATGAAATGGCGGGGGAAACCGGAGTACCCGGAGAAAACCCGCCCTGACGCCGCTTCGTCCACCACGAATTAAGCTACTGTGACAACCTGCCAGAATGACATTGAATTCTCAAACCAGTTCATATTTTTCCCGGTAAACCACAAAGGCATTGGTTCCAGTTCTACCTCTCAAACATTGCCCACACATGGCTTGTGTGTTTAAAAACACCAACAGTAAGTTTGTTGGCATAATAAATAATAATTACCAAATACATGTTTTAATGTTTCCACCAAGTGACACTATCTGGACAACTTAGTCATGGAACTGTTTCCCAAAACCTCCCGAATTAATTTATAAAAAATGAAATTGTTTGGTCACATTCTGTTGAACCAGATTATATCTGCAGTGCATCTCATCAAATTGATAGGGTGCATTTTTTCATGAAGGTGTGAACGCAGAAAAATATAAGTTTTCTGATGAGGCTGTTTGGTTTTGCAACTTCAGCTGCTATTCAAGAAGATGGAGTAGAATTAATGCATGAAGTTATTTAAGATCCAATATACATTAAATTATTATTTCAATAAATCTAAATATTATGGAATTATTTTCAATCACAAATAATAATCATAATCATAAATTAATTTGTAACTCAGTTAATAAGTAAGATTCTTCCTTATCATAGTTCTGTTTTTACTTCTTCGTATAACATCCTTGATATGTACTTTTCTTGGACACCTCATCATTGAATTGTAGTGTAAGTTAAAATTAGTATTCCTAAAACGATTTGCTTCCTACAGTTTTAAATATTCTGATATACCTACTGCACCAATAATTTAATTGGCTATAAATTAGTACATTACCTTTCTATTAGCAAAGTGCAGCACAGATCTGAAACATTTGCACTATAGGGATATCTTATAACACATTTCTTTCAATAATCTCATGTAAGCCGACTGGCAGTCATCAGTATGATTATTGAATGTGAGGGGCACAGGTTCAATAAGTTTAATTTTGTTATAGAAATTTTTGATGTATTGCATTCACATGACTTTCTCTACTCCCTATCTGTTTCTTGCTAATATATTAATTTTATTACATATTTTGACATTATTATGTTCTTTTTCCTTTTCAAGGATTGGGGTTTATCCTGTTCCACACCAAAAGAAGTTGAAAGTGATTCATCCATTTGGCCCTCGGCCTTCCTATATCCCATCTTCCCTTTGGTGTGTATAAAATTGCTTGCTTTGGTAGTCTTGTCAGAAGACTGATATGCACATGCCAGTTCTCTTGATTTATAACTACCTCTTCCACCATACTTCTTTACAGGTCCAGTTCCTTTCTTACATCTTCACTTCTTTCTCTGTCTCTAAAGATACTCCATTATGATGTGCTTAGGTAGAATACAGGAGACTACAATCCAATTTTTTAAAAGTGGGTTGCTATGTAATACTTTGAATTTCCATTCTCTTTGCATGACCTTAAGGGTGAAAAACAAAAGAGTAAAGATTTCCAGTTGAAAAACTAAACCACTAACACAAGGAATGTCTTGGAAATAGTTAACATCACAAAAATTTTATTTGTTATAAATTGTGTCCTTTAAGGAGATTTGCATTTTTTTCTTTACTAAGATTTTGCCTGGTTTACCAGTTATACAAAAGTCATTCACAAGCCATTCCAAGAAAAGGTGTGATATACATTTTATTTGGCAAGCAAATATCTTAAACATATGGTATTTTAAATAAATTGTCAGAGCCATTTTTGGAAAAATAAAAAATACTAAACTTGTCTCCATGTTAACCATTTTATTCTCAAAAATTGTTGTACATAACTGATAAAACGTAAGAAAAAGACAAAATCCACAAAAATGTAAATCATTGGGGGTCAATTTATATCAAATTTATGGTGTTAACCATTTCCGAGATATTCTTTATTATTGGCTTGCATTTTCAAATGGGAGATTCCTATTTCTTTGTCATGGTAATGCAAACAGCATGGAATTTCAGTCACCACATAGCGATTCACTTTTTAAAAATTGACTATTGCTTTAGCGTACTATATTCTTTTACCAAAAATAAGATATGTCATGAAAGTTTTCCTCGATTAAAGAGAAGCACACAGAAAAACAAGTTTTTGTAAAAATAGTTTGTAGAAGGGCGGGTAGAGGAAGTCATGTGAATGTCACACATAATTTTCTTTTGTTTTGTTTGAAAGTTTCTAATTGTGTCGTTTTCTTTATCACTTTTCCCCTTGAGTGCCTAGCCTGTCTTTAGAAATGGTACATTTCATTGCCTCTAGTTTTCCTTTATCTATTCTATTTATCATCCACATTTATATGCCATAGCCTCAGAGAATCAGACTCTTTTTGTTTTGTGGGTTTGTTTTCCCTTCTTTCTTTTCTTGACAAAATATCACTACTCGAAATAAGGAATCTAACATCCCAATAACTTACTTTTCAAGTTATGTATTTCTAATTTTATCATCCATTATGTTGTATCACTGAGTGCAAATATTTGAAATTTCTGATACTCTTTATTTGTTCTTCAATGTTTCTTTCTTACATTTTTAATAGTGTTTAATGCCCACTCTTAAGACCTATGGCATCACAGGTGAAGACACTGTTTACGCATGAAATGAAATGTGAACTGGGAAAGGAAACATTCCAGGGCTAAGTTTAGGGCAAGGTCTCTCAGGGTGCAAGCACCATGCAATGCATGGCACAAGGTGCAAAATGTGACTATGAAAAAGTGACTACAGTGCAAACCTGCATTTGCTCTCACTTTGCTGTCTCCCTCTTCCTCACTGTGTAACATTTACATGCAATGCACAGTGTTAAACGGCTTAATCTAGTCTTTTATGACCAAATCTGGTCTTTCGTTTTAATGATCTAGAAAGCACTGGTACAAATCTCATTGGATAAAGAATGCTCTTCTGCAGGATACAGCAACCTCTTTAATGCTTCCTCTCTGGTCTGATTTTTAAAAGAAGGTACATGGCAGCAGTCAAGCAAGGGGGGTTAAGGGTAAGAGGAGAAGGTCGTTGCTATGGAAATGTGAACAAAGGTTGCCACACTAGCCGCACGGATAAATAGTTTACTGCTCAGGCCAGTTATCGCTAAGCTCGTGCGGGGAACGGAATTTGTTTGGATGTTCAATTGCATAGTGTGTTGTTAGTCTACTTCGTTAACACTTTTATATTAAAACGCGTAGTTATGGAAGCAAGAGTTGGTGCATGTGGCGGTGAACGTAGAGGCAGAGGTAGACCGAGGATTCATGGCCAAAGAGAGAGAGAGAGATCAACTTCCGGTTGGGATGTTACATTGCACAGCCAGGCTAGAGAATTTGTGTTCTCTTAGGGAATTTTTCAAACAGGAAGAGGAGAACATGCTTGTTCACAAAGAACCTGTTATTCCTTTCAACCAAGTGAGGAAAGAACTGCGTGTGCTCTTAAAATAAGTGAGGTGACTGTTTCGAGAATCTGTAAAGAGAAGCAGCTACAAGCAGGTCCATCGAGCAATGTAACTCCTGGGAAAGAGAGACCAAGAGCATCTCCAGTTATGCAACTGGACAGTTTCCAGTCAGATGCCATAAGAAGGCATATCTATGGGTATTGCACTCGAAAGGAGCATCCTACCACACGTAGGTTTCTCTCTTCTCTTAAAGAAGCAGAGTTATTTGAGGAAAGCCTTAGCTCTCTGAACAAAGTCCTCCATGATCTGGGGACTCGAATTTAAAAAAATAAACAATAGAAAACTTGTATTAGAAAGATCAGATATTGTAGCGCTAAGGGCTTTGTTTTTAAGAGAAATGAAGAACAAGAACTTAACGGAAATAGTGTGGTTAGGTGAAACCTGGGTCAATGCCGGCCACACTGTGGCAAAGGGGTGGACTTGCGGTACACTTGAAAGTACCGCAAAAGGCCCTATAGGAAAAGGTGGCCGCTTTATTATTGGTCATCTGGTACATCCCATGGTTTTGTTGATGATGCCCTAGTACTCGTCAGATTGAAGAAAACTGGTGATTATCTTGAAGACATGGACCATGATCATTTCCACGGGTGGTTTAACATCCCTAACATTCCCCAATCTAGCGTGATTGTTATGGATAACGCCTCATACCACACGGTCCAGATAGATAAGGTACCAGCAACACCAAAGCGCAAATGTAAGAGAGGCCCACCTGTTATAATGTAGCAAGTGACAGTGGTATGGGAAAATGGGAATTGCTGCTGCTAATAAAGGAAAACAAACCCAACCGAAAATATATTGGTGAACTGGCTAAAGAACATGTACACCGTGTAATCAGACTGCCCCCTTATCATTGTCACTTCAACCCTATTGAGCTAATTTGGGCAGAAGTAAAGGGCTATATTGCAAGACATAAGACATTCACCATGGCTGAAGTGGAACAGTTTACAAGGGAAGCAGTAAAAGAAGTGGCACCTGAGAAGTGGAAAAAATGGGTAACGCACGTGGAAAGAATACTATAGGTCAGACGACTGGACGGCATAGACGATTGTGTGGATGAGCTGATTATCCACCTTGGCAATAGCTCCAGTAGCGATTCCAGTGAAGAAGAGGAACAGCATGATGGCGATGACAGCGGCGAGGAGGTTGATACGGAAGGAATGCACCATCTATAAAGAATCAGGTATGCCTGATCATGAATATATTTATTATATATTTTAGCTTCAATGTATAATCATGAGAAAGGGGGAGAAGGAGACGGTGACAGAGAGGGAGAAAGAGGGCGAGAGAAAGCAGAGAAAGAGGGTGAGAGAGAGAGAGAGAGAGGGGGGGGGGGGTTTAACTGCAAAATAGACACTAAGAATCATACCTGTAAAGACGAAGAAACTCAGTGAATGCAAATTACTTTATTCGTATTGAGAACAAATTACTTTTGTTTTGACAGTAGGCTACTAGAGATTACATGTGCATGTTTTCGCTGCCGTGAGATAAACCCGCACGTTTGTTTATATGTTTCTATAGTATTATATAGTTTATATTTAGTATTGAGGGTTATCGCTATCTGCTTATTGACAACACTGCAGCTCTCCACGTATCTTCTTTTAAAACTCGGAATATACCATCCCCTAAGATTTCACCATATGTGTGTACTCCGTTATGGTATCTTTCAATAGATGATTTTCTACAGATGTAATTATTGTACCACAGATGGGTATTTGGCTCTATCCTCATGACTAGGCTTTGAATTTTCATACAGCTATCATGAAATGAGGCGTTCGCAAGTTACCTGCCACATGTACACAGCGTGACGTCATTTGCAAGTACAAGACAGCAAAAAAGTGCACATGTGTCGAGAATTTGGGAGTGAACATTTTACTGCATCGATGCACAAAAAATGTAATATTTATAGACTTTAAAGATGCCTTCGGGTCAGTTTAGAAATTAAAACTTATGGACAAAATCATGAAATTAAATATTAATGGCATTATTTTATGTTGGATCTGAAGTTGCATCAATCAAAGATTTTGTGCAACAAAATATAGTAATGTAACTTCTGAATACAAACAAATGAAAATAGGACATCCTCAAGGCTCAGTAATTAGCCCCACACTTTTTAACATTATGATTAATGATTTACCAATAGAACTAAAAAATGATAGCATTAATTGTACACTTCATACAGACGATGTAACCATCTGGACATTGCTCCTCGAAATGCTCAGTATAAACTCACTTCACAAATGAATAATGCCTAGAGCAATGGTGTAACAATAACTGCATGAAAATTAATACCAATAAAACATTTATAAGATTTTTTCCCCTAACCCATACTGTACCCGAGTTCTCCTTCAAAATAAATGGTCAAAACATTCAACAGCAAGATTACGTTAAATACTTGGGTATATACTATGACAGAAAATTATTTTGGGAATATCATGATAAAAATATAACAGAAAAAGTAAACAAAAGATGCAATATTCAAGAGATTAACAGGAACAAAATGGGGTTGGTCTAAGGAAGTACTAAATAACACCTACAAGACATACGTTAAACCTATTCTACTATATGGTAGAGAAAATCTGATTACATCCAATAAAAAAATCCTTAGGAAACTGGAAACAATTCAAAATAACTCTAAGATTGATAACAGGTGATGTTGAATCTACTCCCATAATGGCAATGCAGATGCTTACTGAAACCCTCCAATAATCCATCAGATCAATAAACAAGCTTTAACTCAATATGAAAAATTAATAAGACTACCTCAAAACAATTATTGACAAAAATATCAAAACAGAGAGAGGAATCTTAAAGTTCAACAGGGCTTCATACAGAAAGCTGATAAATTATAAGAACACCATAATGCAAATCAAAAGCCTGAGAGACTCTCCAGACCAGTTTTACCAATAGACAATATAGATATTAATTATAACTTAAACTTGATGGAAAATTTTTTGCTGCAGTGCTTCATTTAAGTGCTAGACGAATTAATGTCATAGATTACTGTCTCCCACCCAGTTTAAGTATTTACAGCAAAATCAACAATACAAATTAGTATTGCATTTATCTTAGTAAGGCACACAATCTCAATCCAAGAAATAAACACAGCACACGTAAACAAAGCACAAACATCCCATTGTTCACAGTTAATCACAGCTTTACTATTCAAAGTAAATGTTGGAATGCACACCCATTGCAATTAACATAAAGAATGCATCGACGTGCCCTATTCTGCTGTACTCTTGCAAACACACCAGCTATTTCTCTGGTTTAAAAGTTAGTCTAATTTTGAATAGTAAAGCTATGATTAACTGTAAACAATGAGATGTTTGTGTTTTGTTTATGTGTTCTGGGTTTGTTTCTTGGATTAATATTGTGTGCCTAAGATAAATGCAATACTAATTTGCATTGATGATTTTGCCGTAAATAATTAAACTGGGTGGGAGGCAGTAATCTATGACATTAACTCATCTAGCACCACAGCAAAAAACTTTCCTTAACAAAAAGTGTTTAAAATAATGTTATCAGTTCCCAAAGTTTGTCGGTCTAATTTTGGGACAACCTTTTACAAAATAAATTCTTATCATATGCTATTATTTTAAGTGATTCAATATCAGCTATTCAAGCTATTGCATCAAATAATTCTCCCTCTTCCTCTAATGTGTTAGAAATAAAAAAGATGATAAAAATATTAATGAAACAAAGTAAAGATATCCAGCTCCAATGGATACCTTCTCATTGTGAGATATATGGGAATGAAGTTGTGGATCTCCTTGCCAACAAAGGAACCAAAATCTTGGAAAAACCAAACCAAACTTTGCCATACCACTTAGCAAAAATTATAATTAAAAGAAACTTCCAAAAAGAACTGAAGCAGTATTATAAAACTCAAAGAATTGATAAATCTTGGGCAACATTAGTTCAGAACAATAAGTTAATACCTAACTATCCAAGTTTTGGCTGTGCACCTTCATAAAATTGGTATCCTCAAGTCCCCAAACTGTATATTGTGCCGGGGTGAGAACTCCATAATGAACAAAGATCATCTCTCCATTGTATGGCTCTCAAGATTACTAATAGAACTATACTGGGAAGCAAGAAAGCAAATGGAATATATCCAAGCAACAGGGCATTAGACTACTACTACTGCAAATGGTGACAACGTAGAACATGAGTTATGCAAAAACTTAAATCTGCAATGTTCGTGTGTCGACTGTACCTTGCCTCCTCAGTGCTGTGATCATGTGACAGACTGATCTCTCCTACTTGCTATAGCCCAAACCCTGCATCCTTATGTTTCCTGTATGAAGGTTCGGTCCCTAGTCATGACTTTAAAAAAAATAAGTTCTC
Source organism: Tenodera sinensis (assembly GCA_030765045.1). NCBI lineage: Eukaryota > Metazoa > Arthropoda > Insecta > Mantodea > Mantidae > Tenodera > Tenodera sinensis. Next base: position 20,994,931 of record CM060967.1, on the reverse strand, counting down.
ACTCTGATATAAATGGACTTTTGGCATTGTTTGTTTTTTTTTGAATCAGCTTGCTCTATAATTAGGTATTTGCATTGCACTTATCTATTTCTCTGATAAGCAAGCTGTCTGTCAATGCAGCCTTCCTCGATTCTTCACTCTGCAGGTTACAAGTTGAGCAGAACTTAACTGAGTCACCATAATGCACAGTGCAAGGAACTTCTACACCTTGGATTGCACCTGGTGCAATTTTAAGCTATGAGAGACCCTGGTTTAGGTCATTTCCCCAACATTTACAGGTTATGAGAACTAAAGCGCACCTGGGCTGGCCCCTTAGCACAGTTGGTAGAGTACCTGCCTGCTGCGCAAGGGGTCCACGTTCGATTCCCAGCAGGGGGGTGGGAATTTTTCTCCAACCAAGATTATTCCTCATCCTTCTGTGACATGTGGTATTCATGGTGGACGAAGCGGCATCTGGGCAGGTTTTCTCCGGGTTCTCCTGCCATTCATTCCACCAATTGCTCCATTATCATCCTTCCAATCATCCATTTTGCCTGCATTTCATATCATCCTCTTCCTCACTATCATACCTGGTGCTTGTTTGACCACCTGCTTCCAGGTCTGTCTGGTCCAGAGGTCCCTCTGCTCCCCAACAGGCGGCTGACCCTAGGTGCTGGCTTGCAAGTGCTAGGGGGTGTAAGTCCTACATAAGGGGAGGGTAATCAGGGAAGAAGAAAAGAACACCACCTGAGAAAACCTGAGGACGGACAGTCTTTTGCAGGATTTAAGTTACAGAACTCATTTTCAAATCTGTGCCCTAATATCCTCAGCTATCCGTGATTGTATCTACATATCAGTACTTGCATAGATATAGTCTATTTTACTCAAACTTATTCCTGCAATCCTATGTTCTTGATTTATATTGTAGCTTGCAGTAAATGTAATCAGATTCTTCCTCTTATCCTAGAGAACTTTCAATTAGGAATAAGATTTTGAGCTTTCACAGTGATAATTATTAATTGGCACTTCTCAGGGTTCCAGTCATGTAATATCTATAAAATTTATTAATAATTATTCATTTCTTGACGATTGCGATGGAGTTTAGTATGGCCAAAAGCTAAAAAATTGTTATAGCTATTACAGATCTTTCAATTAATCAATGAAACACATTAGAAGCATATATATTTTCTTTTCTTTGAAGTATCATCCCTGTTTTTGGAAATAATCTTCTTTGCATGTTTTTCCTTGCAGATTTGACGCTTGAGTAAAATAAATACTAAAGATGCTGCCTGCTGTCGTTTGTATTGTCATTCCATTTGTTGCCTATGTGTTTTACTGGTATGCTACCAGAACATTTGATTACTGGAAAAAGAAAGGTGTCCATCACATACCCCCTGTGATAATCTTTGGTAACATCAAGGATAGAATATTCTTTAGAACATCATTTCACGAATTCCAGAAAAATATGTACAAGACATTTGACGGCCACCGATATGCAGGTAAGAATGTTGATGAACACAAAGCATATTTATTACTTTAAGCACTCATAGAAATTATTCATTCATTAATGAGCAACTGCAAACATTGGCTTGAAGATGCTTTTCATGCATCTATAGTATCTATTTCTAGGTTTTTCCTGGCAAAACATGAAAAGGTCTTGGTTTTAAGCACTTGTATAAGGATTATTCTTTATAAAAGAAATTCCCTTGCTTGTTGAAATTTTCCAGCTTGAAATATTCTCTACTTTCTCTTCAACAATAAATAGCTAAGTTATTTCATTAATGAGGTCACTGGATACACTTCAATGAAGCTAATGGTGGGGTTCACAAATAATTCACTGTGCAGTATCTTTCATACTTTGCACAGGAGACTACGTTTATTTGTCAGACTGTGCATACTATGAGGTTCCAAATAAACAATTTATGAATATCAAGAGGCAGTACAGTAAACCAGTGATTTAGGATACCTTAGGTTTACAGGACATTCCAAAATTTAAGTCTGACTGTTCCATTTACACACTGTGCATTTGGAATTGACAAATAATGTGACAGATATATTAACCAATCATGGTCCATTATCTTATAATAATGCTTGCAAGGAAAACATTTTATCAAAGAAAGTGCCAACTCTTACTGAACCATAGTATGAGTTTGCTGTGATCAGTAGCTACGTTGTCTCAATATCAAACACAATTCATATTGGAATACATGAGCAAGAATTAATAAAAATAACAGGTCATGCCAACTTATCTTCACTGAAGCCAAATCTCCTGATACCTCAGCATTATTCTTCAATTGTCCAGTAATTATGAAATCCTGCTAGCTCAACATCTCCTTCACTTCCATTAATAAAAACCAGAAAATTCCTTCAACTTTCAACTTTGAAAATTATTCACCTTCAAATAATGTCAATTTCTAAATAAATTATGTTTTTAAAATAATGTGTCATTACTGTGTTCTGATTTCGGCTTATCTCAATTTTGAGGTTAACTATCCATGATCTGATTTTAAACAAAATAACTAAGAAACTAATTATTATTATTATTTATATAATCCTTTACAATTTATTCATGGAATTGTCTTAAACCCCATTCAAGGTTATGACTTTCATCAGAATAAATTCTGAAAAACTGATAATCTCTTGTGGAAGTGCCTATGTTAAAACTTATCTTTTTCTCCAAAAGGAAGAGATTACAGAACATGAAAAGTGTTTAATTACAGCAATTGGTTTGACACATACTCATTTGAGTCATGCAGATTAGGTACTCAACCTTGTCAGCACTTTTTAGAAATTATTTATAATAGAGTTTGTTTTCTCTCTCGAGGAAGTATGGTTCAACACATATGGAATGTCTCAATATCAATTCATTATTGCCATATTTCTGGTAACTTCACAATGTCATTGAAGAATCATTCTTTGGAGTTCTAAGTCACACATGGGCAGTTTTCCTACAGTTAGTTTCTCAACTCTAAATACAAATACAAAGAGGTTTGGCCACCTCCATAGTACTTTATTCACCATTTAAAACTGTTTTTACTTCATGTTTTCGTATTCTCTTTCTTTTCATTTTTGGAAAATATATCCTCTGATTAGAAAAAGAGAAGCTCTTTTGAATGTCCACCATGTCTACCAAGCAGAAGGATAATCAATCAGAATCATTCCCATCACGCTAAGTGCATCCTAACAGACCTAGTTTCTTACTTCCCATTACATCCCACCACGTTAGTAAAGTTCATCCTAATCCCGGCATTAAGTCTTAAATATAATGTTTTAAATAATTTCTGTATGCACAATTTCATCTAGTTTTAATTTTATTCTGGATATTTTTATGTAACTATTATTATATCAGCTATGTCAATAGCATCATCCATGTTTATGACTGCATAGTTCAGTTCAGAGAAGAACATGCCAGGGTATTTTTGCTCTTGGTAATGCATATTGTTGAAGCTCAACACAGCAGAGGACCCTCTGGTGATATCCACCCCAGTACAACATACCAATGTGATACCACAAAACTCCCTCCTTATTATGTTCATTTCCAAGACAAAACTGGTTCTCATGTTATAATTACTCATTTGTATAATTTATTATAGGTCTCTATGAGGGTCGCAGGCCCGTTCTGATGGTACGAGATCCAGAGCTTATTAAGCATATAATGGTTCGAGATTTTGAACACTTTGTGGATCGCCCCACTCTCAGGTTAAGAAATCCTGCATTTGTACGAAACATGCTGATAAACATTAAGGGACAACATTGGAAGGATGTCAGGTCTCTGATGACCCCAACCTTCAGTTCTGGCAAGCTCAAAGCAATGAAACACTTGGTGGATCTCTGTGCACAGCAAATGGTGACCTACCTCTCGGAGTTAAGCAAGAAGACTTGTAAGTGAAAAATACTCCCTCTACAGAAATGGAATCATTCAAGAACAGAGTATTTCATCTCTAATTGTATGCTCTTGGTTCTGTTTGTATTAGCATTTAAAGATTGAGATAATTCTATGATCAAGAATGTTTACATTCCTCAGAATTTAGAACATTCCAGATTTCTCAACAATATCTGCCATATGGCAGATAGAAGGCAAAAATTTAGAGCATGTAAGGGATTCTTTGGAAATAAGGTAACCCTAGTGGTGTCAAACATACAGTCAAAACCGGTTATAGCGACATTGCTTTTAACGATGTATTGGCTATAATGGCAAAATCTAGCGGCCCCATCTATTTAAAAATTGCTTAGTGCAATGTCGCACATAGCAACTTATCATGTACAATGTATTTTTTATTACCTTTTCGGAGAAATATATCGGCTATAACGTCCAACGTTAATTTTTGTTTGCCTCATATAACAACGAACAGAGGTAGTTTTCCATGTGGCAAATGACCTTGCTAAGATCAGTGTGAGTCACATTTTGCAAATCAACTGTGGGGAGGAATGTTTCTGTTCCTTTCCTGCAAATAAACAAGACACTGTTGATATTGGAAACTGCATTGTACTTAAACATGCAGTTCTGCAATTTTCACTGAGATCTGAGAGATACTAACCTGACACCCCTATGATCTTATAAATACAAAAGTGAACCCAACCACAAACCACTGTGCAACTTCAAGCATTTCGACACGTCTAAAAAATATCTCTGTTACAGCTTATTCTCATTGAAAGGAAAGAAAAAAAGCGAACACCTGGTTTGTGCAACTATCAGCTATAACGACTGCAAACCGTCAGTCCCTTTGATGTCATTATAACCATTTTTGACTGTATTTGGTTTGAAAATTATTTGATTGAAGTTACATAGTTTTATGGTATTAATACCATACTCAAACTGCTCCTTCACATATTACTGCCAAACAGTCCCAATGAGCTGCCAGAAAAGAATTTGTGAAAGAATTATTAGTATACAAACATTTAACTATATAATTAACTGCCTTTATACCTAATTAACTTTTGATTCTATGGAACAAATTGAGAGAATCAATTTCTTTGTCTTCTAGCTGATGAAAAGGAGGCTAAGTGTGAACTTGAGCTGAAAGAGTTTTTTGGGCGCTTTACTCTGGATGTAATAGCAAGCTGTGCATTTGGTGTCCAGTGTGACTCTCTGAAAGATAGAGATGCAGAATTTGTCAAGATTGCTGCACGATTCAATGATGTGTCTTTCGCAAATCGTATCCTGATTTTCTTTGTGCTTTTATTTGCTCCACAGTTGGCTCGCTTCTTATCCCTTTCATTTTTCAATAATGAGGTTAGTATATCCTTTATAAAACATTCCCTCCAGTAAGTTGATTTATGGTGCAGAAAATTCATACTGAAATTTATTTATTTTTCAAACACAAGTTTATAGTAATTATGTGATTTTCATTCCATATCCAGCAATATAACTTTAATGTACACAATGTTGTCTGATGTTCTTTTCAGGCCTTAACATTTCTAGTAGATGTTTTGAAAAATACAAAAGAGCATCGAATAAAAAACAAAGACAAGCAATGGAATGACTTCTTGCAGCTGATGATAGATGCTGCAGAACAAGAAGAAACAGAAAGCATTGGCCCATTTAAGGAAGATGGGACATCACAGAAGAAATCTAACAAAGGTTCTTATCCAAAACTCTATGACATTAAATTTCCAAGCATAAGAGAATACGCTAGTCTCTTCTATGTAAAGCAGGATGCATATTAGGCACTGAAGTGTGAAGCCCACCCTCCTAGCCTTACTCCTTCAGTGAGCTGAAGTAGCTAAGGCACTTTTGTCAACCAGGGTGGTCTTCTATGCCTGTGTGCAAGTATCACTGTGGCTCATGAGAAAACAGTGCACAAACCTTCACTGGTACAACACTATTTGCATGCTCAGGCAGCAAGCATAAGCATAATTGCACAGGTAGAATATTTCACTATTTAATATTGTGGGTTATTAAATATTTTGCATCTATAATTCCATAGCAATGCCATCATAACTCCAGTTTTCTGTTTCTTTTTAAATCGTATTTCACACCTGCACTTCATCATAAAAGTGATAATTAGGAAAGGAAACATTCCAGGTTTAAGTTTAGGGTACCTCCCCGGCATTTCCCAGATATGAGCACTCGGCTAAACCTGAAAAAATCTCATTCATGTAGGGCAGTCCTGGCAGGACTTCAGCTTCCTCAATGAGCTTGACTACTTGTGTCAATATAGCTTCAGTGTTAATTTAGGCAGGTCCTTTTTTATACAAGCACACATTCTTCATTTATTTTTGGGAATTTGCAAGCAAGTGTTTGTGTGTAATAACTAGGGATCGAACCTTCATACAGAAAACAAAAGGTTGCAGACTTTGGACTATAGGCAGTGGAAGGAGTTAGTCACAAGATCACAGCACAGAGGAGGTGAGGTACAGTTGATGCTTGAATGTTGTAGATAACGTTGTTACATATTCTATGCTGTCACCATTTGCAGCAAAATGTTCACTCCCAAATTCTTGTACAAGTTGAGTGGTACATGAATACTTCAATTTTCATACTGGAGGCATTTTATTCTGTGTAGAATAGTAAGTCACCATTGGGGTAATTTGTCTCTGATGTGAGACTGCCTTTGTGGTTTACCAGGAGAAATACGAACTGGTTTGAGAATTTAATGCCATTCTGGCAGTTTGTCACAATAGCTCAGTGGTAGAGCAGCCGCCCGGTAAGCGGAAGGTCTGTGGTTCAAATCCCAGTTGTGGCATTGAATTTTTAAGTTCCAGTTCTACCTCTCAAACTTTGCCCACACACGGCTTGTGTGTTTAAAAACACCAACAGTAAGTTTGTTGGCATAAATAAATAATAATTACCATCTGAAGGTTATTTAATCCTGGCACATAAAGTACTTATAATAGTAAGTTACCATTGGGGTAATTTGTCTCTGATGTGAGACTGCCTTTGTGGTTTACCAGGAGAAATACGAACTGGTTCGAGAATTTAATGCCATTCTGGCAGTTTGTCACAATAGCTTAGTGGTAGAGCAGCCGCCCGGTAAGCGGAAGGTCTGTGGTTCAAATCCCAGTTGTGGCATTGAATTTTTAAGTTCCAGTTCTACCTCTCAAACTTTGCCCACACACGGCTTGTGTGTTTAAAAACACCAACAGTAAGTTTGTTGGCATAAATAAATAATAATTATCATCTGAAGGTTATTTAATCCTGGGACATAAAGTACTTACAATAGTAAGTTACCATTGGGGTAATTTGTCTCTGATATGAGACTGCCTTTGTGGTTTACCAGGAGAAATACGAACTGGTTTGAGAATTTAATGCCATTCTGGCAGTTTGTCACAATAGCTCAGTGGTAGAGCAGCCGCCCGGTAAGCGGAAGGTCTGTGGTTCAAATCCCAGTTGTGGCATTGAATTTTTAAGTTCCAGTTCTACCTCTCATGCACAAGGGTATTGCTTCCCTTAACCTTGACAATGTGATCACTACAATTCTTCTACCAACTTTACTTTTTTCCCTGCCATTTAGACAGACACATTGGTGTTGGGACGTCACTGTCCTGGAATATTTATTGTTTTCTTTATTAACTATTATAGGTATAATACACAATTTGAAAGATATATAAATACATAAGTACGTTTACTTCACTCCATACTGAAATCAAAACAAGGTAGATATTTTAAGGCGTGTGTTGCAACATTAATTTACTTCATAGCATGTGTTTAGTCTTTGAACATATAAAAAACATTTTTAGTAGTGTATCTTCTGTGATGGACTCTTGCTTGTTTTACATACATTTCCAACTTTCTTAATGTTTCTAGATATTTTGCATACACAGTATTTTTGCAATAAACCCAAAAAATGTAATCAAGGGGTCAAAAATCTAGTGCTAATTAATCTGTAGTCTTAGAACTTTTCTGAAAACAATATGGTCTTTTGAGCAGTATGGACTGTGGTGCCATCTTGCTAAAATGACCCATTTGAGTTCATCATGGATATCTTCTTAGAACTAATGTCAAATGCATGTCCTGTACAGATCAGAATTTACATTAGCATCAAAGAATATTGGCCCTATTATTCTTCTCCTGGACATCACAGCTCAAACTCCTATATTTTGTGCATGGAGAGATGTTTCAACAAACTCATGTGGGTTTTCAGGGTTCCACGAGTGATAGTTCTGGCTATTTAGATAGCCAGATAAACAAAACCAGGCTTTGTCAGTAAAGAAAGTAAGATCTAGAATTCCCCCTGTTAGATTTTGTTCAAACCTATGATAACAATATAATTTCTTGCCCGAGTCCAATGGTTCAAGCTCGTAGATGATAGAAACCTATAAGGAAAAATTTTCAGCTTTTCTTATCATTCTGTGTGCACTTATATAGGACAATTCTGTTTCTGCTTTTTGGTCTATGCAAAATGACATACTGATTTAACGCTTCATGGCTCCGTTTTGGTCGTTGCTGTCAACAGTGTCAACACAGTCAATTTGAGAAAAGGAAGTGTATTCACTCATTGCCATTGGACGGACCACCATCAGCAGGGGGAGTGAGTGGCATAGGTATAGTCACAACTGTCGCTAAAATAAAAAGTTGGTGGAAAATATAATTTATCACAATGAACACTTGATATTACTTAAATTTATTACTCACTGATACTAAGAATAATTATAGAAGAAACTTGCCGACTGATTTGCTGGAGTAACTACATCCAGACGTTTTATCCACAACTGCGGTGGACATCATGAGCGGTGCAGGCAAAGTCTTCTCGATGAAGATTCAGGTGCATCTGAAGTGTTAACCATCAGGGATACAGTATTTATGTAGAGAGGAATCTTCTCTGATAGGCTCTGGACCAGCTGACGTGGTACAGCTAGTAGAAGAGGCCTAGCTGTTTCCTGGTTGCTACTAGTTCCTGATCTTGTCATCAATGATGGGATACCAACATGAAACAACAATCCTGACAGCAAAACAACTGGACCAATCAGGAACTAGTAGCAACCAAGAAGCAGCTAGGCACCTTCCACCAGCTGTACCACCTCAGCTAGTCCAGAACCAATCAGAGGAAGACCCCTCTCAACATAAATACTGCATTCCCAATGGTTAACGCTTCAGATGCAACTGAACCTTCATCGAGAAGACTTTGGCTGTGCCACTGATGATGTCCATCGCAGTTGTGGATGAAACGTCTGGACCAAGTTACTCCAGCAAACCACAGCAAATCAGTCCACAAGTTTCTTCTATAATTATCAACTACAGCCATAAAAACCTGTGTTTACTCATGACTACTTAAAATGTTGCTGTGTTATTTCTAATTAACCTATCGAATTTAAAGAACCAGCAACAAATCTTTAATAAAATGTTATGTTTTCACTGTTGCAGTTTTGGATGAGGATACCATAATTGCACAGTCACTACTTTTCCTTCTGGCTGGATTTGAAACTTCAAGTACACTTCTAACATATGCTTGTTATGAGTTGGCTCTCAATCAAGATGTCCAAGATAAACTCCGTGCTGAGATAGAGGATGTCCTTAAGAGGCACGATGGGCAGTGCTCATATGAGGCTTTGCAAGAGACGCACTACTTGGAGATGGTTCTTTTTGGTTAGTACTCTTCTTCAAAATTGGAACATAATCATAAGGGCATATACTATGTGCAACTGTTTTGGTTCAAAAGAGATCAGCCCAGCCAAATACCACTAATCTGAGACAATTACAGCACACATACAGCTGTGTGAAGTAATAAATAAAATGTGAACTGAGTCTAGGTTTCAGGTTTCAGTCATGAGGTTCTTCATAATTGTTACTTCAAAGTTGGCGCAAATTCTGTTTGATACTCAAGTGATGAATTCTCTTAACCATTTTTCAGGCATGGTACACGGAAAGTGATTATAAGTTTATTTTATTTTTTCATTAATTGAAATATTTAAAATTCCATGACAATTTCTTTTTATAATCACTACAACTGTTTTCTTATGTACCTTAAAAGGCCCAAATGACCTTGTCAACAGGCCCTTAAACTCTGCACACTCAATCACTGTATCTAAACATGCCAGCAAATTCTCTTCTGTGGAGAGAGAGATATCTCCTTGACAAACTGTCAATAACCATTTTTGATTATTATTCTCCACACTATTAATAAAAGGTAAGATATTTTCCTTATTGACCCTTTGCATTATAATTGGCTATGTATAATCTAAATCTGTATTATTCATTGTTTCTTACCAAGAAAAAAAAAAGGAAATATGAAAGTTACATCAATGAACATAATTAAATGACATGTCTGATAACCTATATAACATTTAGTAAATTTAAACCAAAAAGGTGAGTCGATTAATAACATTTAGTTTAAATTGATTATTACAATACTGTTTTCAATCGTCCAAGAAAGAAGATAACATTTGATAGGTTTATTATTAGGTTAACAACAGATATCTATAGTCTCATTGTCTTTAGAAGGGAACCTGATATAGACAAAAGCATCTGGCAAGCTGTGTGGATTGGCCATATTACAGCATAGTCCCAAGTCGAACTACAAAAATTTAGTTTGTTTTATATTATTGAAGTGTTCATTTTGTTAGAAAGCATTGTTAGAATACTAAATTTTAGTTCACATTGCACTTAAGAGCACTCTTCATACATGTATCCTAAAATCGCACTTTTATATTTCTATGTTACAGAATCACTTCGAAAGCATCCTCCTGTGGCTCGAGTGGACAGAACATGCACTCAGCCTTATATCATTCCTGGAACAAACATAAATTTGGAAGTAGAATCATCTGTTAGTATTCCAATCATGGGATTACATTATGATCCCAAATACTATCCAGAACCTGACATTTTTGATCCAAATAGGTTTTGTGCTGAAGAGAAGCAGAAAAGATCACCATATGTCTTTCTACCCTTTGGATCTGGGCCCCGAAACTGCATAGGTGAGAATAATTTAGCTTCATACAGCCTAACACTGCTGCTTTAAATGCAGTGACAATTATTATGGGGAAAAACTGGCTTTAAACTTTCTAACAGTTTTGGCATTATATGCTTAAATGTAACTGCTTACGGGCACCAGTTTTTACAATTTGGCAGTTACAACACCCAATTTTAAGCCCCATTCAAAATTTTCATATTCATACCTACAGAAAATAGAAAAAACTTTCAAGGATAAAAAGTGTATTGCATTACTTTTAAAGACAGATATAATCTCCCAGAGACCCCAGAAAACAGCAGGTCCAGCCTTCAGACTACTGACAGATCACGACTGACTAGCAAGCCATCTCTTTAGAATAGGCATTTCAACTGTATCAATATGTGTCCTGTGCAGTGATCAAGCAGAGATGAATGAAGATCACTTGAAGATCTGTGAAGCCCTATGTGCAGAAAAAACTTTAGTCCAAAAGTATTGGAGAGCACCAATGCTAATGGCTTCATTGCCAGATGCAAGGCACAAAAAAACAACTTTCTTACATTTTGACAATTACACAAGATATCTAAAGTAGCAATGGAGAAATTAACAGTCCATTCTCATGCAGTCATATTGTTGAGATCAGCCTGTATTTTCCTGTGGGGGATTTCTTAGCGTTTGTGTGTCTACAAAGAAGGTAGAAGGAATGAAAAAACAACCCCAGCATCGTCAAGCTTTTTCTAACAACTCCATCTATTGCTACCTAAAGTATACACTACACACCACTGTAGGTTAGTTGTGCCAGTGCACACTTACACACGTCATTAATAAGCTCATCCCTCATTTACACTTATAGAATTTAAGAAGGTGCACTTACAACCAAGCAAGGTGAAGCAATATATTTTATTTGCTTCACGTTGATGTGAACTTGGAAGCATAATTACACATTGTTGTCAGTCAACACTGTTAACTGTTTGAGGAGACAATGCTGGGAAGATTTTAAATGCATCTACATTTCCTGCACCTTCTATTAGCCCTATTATACATAAATGTCTGCACAGTGTATTGTGGTCAACACATCAACAACATCATTGAACCTAGGTATAGTTAAGTTTAGTAGAAACTAACTTAATTTGCCACCAGGTTCCATAATAAAATCACAGTCTTGCCTGGCAGCAGTTTGTTTACTCTAGATTTCAAGATGAGCCTGAGCTGTAAGCTTGGTTATCTCATCAATAAATACAGTTGAACCTGCTTTATATGTAACCCAGTTCTAAGTAATTTGTATTTATATGTAAATTTTTGCAGGTCCCAGCAAAATATGGCTTAGAAACATATTAATAGAACCTTATCTGTACATAATGCATTTATAGGTAATTCGCTGTTATACGTATTACATTTCAGTGAAATACAACTGAGTTTTACATCATTATAATGAACATACAATATATGCTACCTTAAAAGAAACTCGAGGTGTATTTTCCTTATCTCTGTTGACAAAGACACTAGCTGAGCGGGCACCTTTCAGCTGCAGAAACAAAAGACAAAGCTGAAAGCTTGATGTTCATAAATCTGACATGGGTGATCACCCGTGAAGCCTTGATTAATAATGCTTGCTGTGAAAGCTTCAAATCTTACAAAAGACAAAGACTTTGCCCAAGAGCTGACGGCTTTTGGCGCAACAATGTTGTAGAAATAAACAAGAAGTAAAGATAAACATTTTTTATATCTGGTGTTTACTGATTAACAGTGGTTTGTCTTTCAATTCTCAATTGCTTTTAATCAGCCATGAAGAACAGAAAAAGGAAATCTTATGATCAGAAAGTAAAATTCATATGAGAAGTGGAGCTTAATCCACATAAAACCACAATCGAAATTGCTTCAGACTTAGGAATTGCTTATACAATGCTATATACAGATCAAAATCTCATTTGTAAGCAAGTTATCTTCCCTCGTCCCCTTAAATACACCAAAATCACATTCAACCATATGTACAAATATCTAGAGACTAGGCTTCACTTATTTTAAGTTGGAATATTCAGTGACTAGTTTCGTTATTCTTCCATAACATCTTTAGAAGTCTGAAAGTAAAATTACTGGGGAATATTATTATTTGGTAATGTAACAGTCCTCAATTTAACTAAGAAAAATTGGCTTCAAAACGATTTTGTAAAATTCACTCAAATTTGCAACATATTGACATGTAAATAAGCATGAAAAGGAAGGTACCAAATTTCATTGAGACTGCAGTCGACCAAGTTTCACTTGTTGTTAGAACATGTTTTTATGGACTCTTGCCTATATTATCAGCTGCTATTGACGGTTCAGACATGTGATTCCTCGTGGCTGAACAGATGTATCCTGACAGCAGAGGTTTCAACAATTTCACATATAAGTTCACACCACCTGTTCTTATTACAATCTTCTCCCGTTATGAAAACATTATTAAATAAAAGAACTAAATATGGATGAGAACATCTTTATGCAGAACCATGACAATGAATTTTCAAATTCCTAATGATGTAAAACCATACAGGAAGTCCAGTTAGTCAGAAGAAAATTAAGGAAAATTGAAGCTATTAACAGTGAAGCAACAAGATTCTAAAGTAAGAACAAATTAGAAACTAAAAACTTCACTTATCTTAGTAATGTTGTAGGTTATTTTTTCAACCACTGACTCAAGTTTCAAGTTGTCTCCAACTCATTCTCAAAGCTGGATGTTCAGCCATTCAACAGCATCTGACGATTTAAGCAAAGAGCCTACAAAAATATGTTCCTGTATATAAGTATAATGAATGAAACCTTTAGTATTTCAGTCTTGGTAAAATTTGTATATGTAACTTTTTGTTGTTGCAGGGACACGTTTTGCACTGATGAGCACCAAAATTGCTATGGCTTATATCATCAGGGATTTCCTGTTGACACCATCTCCAAAAACAGAAGTGCCGTTTAAGTACAGCAGATACTCCATGTTACTCAAGGCAGAGAATGGTATTTGGATCAATGTAGAAAAAAGAGGAAGCATTTCTGCATAAAACAGGACTTCCGGAGCACAGTGCAATATGAACAATTACATTTTATGACCTGTGCAATATGCTAAAATCAGTTTTAACAAGTTAGGCTTGTTTGACCATCGGTGGAGTCTCATAGCCTAACAGAAGTACAAGGTGGACTGCCAACAAGTAGAAAATTGTGTTAAAAGGCAGGTTCACAATAGTCAAGAATGTAAACCAGAATGAGAACTTTGTACAGAGGACTGGCAGCCCCTAGTCAACACCTGGGGTCAGATGGACTCTGAATCAGAGAAAGTAATCAGGATGAGTGATCAGCTCAAAGCCTGGTATCAGAGTGAGGGAGGAGATGATATGAAATGATGGTGAAAGGAACTGTGATTATGAGCAATCCGTGGAATGAATGGTGGGGGAATACAGAGAATCCACAAAAACATATCAGAAGTTGCTTGGTCCACCACAAATTCTATACGGACTCCTTGGAATCAACCTTAGCCGCCTTATGAGAAATGAACAGTAACCATTCGGCCATGGTGCTGCTAGAATGAGAGCAACAGAGTTAAAATATATGTATTTTATTGTGGGTATTCATAATTAATGGGAAACTTTCTCTGGTCTAGGAGCTGAAAAGAAGACAGTGGCCAAGTTTTAAAACATTGTTGTTTCTGTTATAGAATGACATTAGATCCATATTGTGTACATTACTCATGCAGAAATTATTCAAAGTGACTATGAAAGAACAGCTGTTAGATGTATGTCCTGACAAACGTCCTGATTCACTGAACATTGGTTCTGCTAAAAACATCACATATAATTTCTTTGTATATACAATAGAACCCTGCTAATCCAAACCCCACAAATCTAAAATTCCAGACAATCTGAACACAAAATCCATAATTTAAAGTTCTTCTTTTAATGTAAAGGAATTATGTTTTTGTTTCGTTGACATTGTAGTGTGTGGTATAACACAAACAAGTACCTGTTCTGCATAAATTACTGTAGAATGACTGCTAACAATAGTGAAACATACTGAACTATCTAAATACTGCCACTATCGCATACGGTTGGCTATGTCCACAGTCAGAACAATACAGTGTTGTGCTGTGTGTAGTAGTCCCAACGTTGTCACTTCCTCACATCTCTACACTGCGTTACCTTATAGCTGCCAAATCCAAAAGACCACACCCCCATTTTGTTCGGATTAGCGGGGTTCTACTGTAGTTCAAAACTGTCTAGAGCCATAAAAACAATAGCAAACATTACAAAAGAACTAAAAAAAAGCTGGAGAAATTATCAGAGAACAATAAAGAGCAATAAATAAATTTAATGTGTGCTATTAATAAAAGAATGATGATGGTATACATGCATGGTAAAAAAGAAACAGTAACAGTGGGTCTCCAATGCCTCAACAATCAACACACAACACTCAAAGTTAAACATAACTTTAAAAATCTGATGTGTTGCACCCACATGACTTTCTCTACACTTGTATTAACCATTCTTACAAACTCTTATTCCTATATCTTCTTTGTGTTCGTTAAGTTAAACATTTGTGCAAATTATCTTATTGCTTATTTCATTGTAGGTGCAAGGGAAATGTTAGAATACAGTAGGCTTTGTATGATAGTCAAATCTTTTAAAGCTTTGAGATTCTGTTGTCTTTGCACACTTAACATATAAAAAACTGAACAATGATGATCCATTTCACGAAAGTTATAAGTTTTCTGAAACACACACACATAACAAGGAATATCTCCAAAATGGTTCACCTTACAAGAAAATTTATTTAGACATAAATTGTGTATTTTAGCAAGATCTACATATTTTTGTAGAGTATGATTTGGTCTATCTCTAATCGTTTACCAGTTATGCAAAAATCATCTAGAGTAAATACGGCTACAGGGGCTATAGTCACAAAATTCAAGATATACATTTCATTTGTCATAAAAATATCTTAAACATAAGACATTTTAATCAAAATCGTTAGCCATTTTCAAGAAAATCAAAATTTTCGAAAAATGTTCCATGTAAAAGGTAGTTCAGGGTGGGGCTATTTCCTTCAAAATCGTCGTGTCGCATCCTTGAAAGACATTAAATTTAAATACCAACTTTGGTTTTTAACCGACTTTTTGTTTTTGAGTTATGCTGTCCACAGACACACAGACAGGCCTTTTTCTAAAAATACTTTTTTTTTGGATTCAGGGAGCCTCAAAACATATATTTCCGGTGAAATCTCGACATCGAATTTTTGGCTGGAATACAATACTTCCCCTACTTACCAGTAGAGAAAGTAATATGTCATGTGAAACCTGTAGTCTCATATATATGTATAGTTTAATCACATGGATTCCTTTTATGAACATTTAGTCTTTGTGGTCACGATGTGTGCTTATTTCTTGCTACTATAATTTCACCAACAACTGCAAAACAGATGAATTTCAGAGCAGCCATATCAGTTGAATTGAGGTTAGGTTAACTTTACATGTTCTTGCCACTGGAGATTCTGACACAAGCGTAATTGTATGTGGTGAAAGTTTCAAAACAATAACTTATCAACAATTGTTACCTTTTCTGTGGTGTATCACAAATGATGGGCCTTGCATGCATCTCATTAAGTAGGTAACTCTACTTTCTTTTATTCCGTCTACTCCATTTCTCTTGTTAGAAAACAATGAATAATATGCACGGGTCACTTGTCTACATGTTTGGCTGAAGTTAATTGGGTCTGCATGAAGCCAGCCAAATACATATCACACTCACGTTTTCCACTGATGGCGTAAAACAATTTTGTTAGCCAAGAATTGTGATGCCGGCCAGCAGCATCAAAAGAGCCAAGGTCAAGCTACCTTGTGAATATGTGACTGACAACCATGAGCATGGCAAAACAAAAGGTTTGATTCCAGAGTGCTTATGAGACTTCTGGTTGCTGGCTTATTTGTGAGAGGTTCAAGAAAGGGTGAACTTGAAGAAAAATCCATGCTATGTCATTGTGACCTATCGAGACCATGAGAGAAGCGAATTATAGTAATTTGGTGATTGAATAGTGAATGTTGAATGAGACAACCATTAGCAGTGTGTGTGTGTGTGTGTGTGTGTGTGTGTGTGTGTGTGTGTGTGTGTGTATGTGTGCATGCACAGTTGTCAAGAGAATCATATGTGTTGGCATTGATACGTCCTGTCAGAGTTATTGTTGTGAGAAGCATTTTAGTAAGTGTGATCGTCAAAGCCAGAAGTTTGTTAGACAGAAAAGTGTGTGTATTAAGGTTACAAGAGGACAGAACAGGTGCAAGTTGCAAACACCACGACAAGCAGAGAAATAAAGTGACAGAAAAAAGTAAGTTGAGTTTGTCACATTGTCACATGCTGAATCAACATCTTACGCAAGACTTGTCGGTCAGTGGAGACAATCATTAACCTCTGACATGTTAGCTCAATGTATTAAATCAACATGTTTTGTTGATTGTTGAGGCAGTGGAGACTTACCTTAACAGACCTGTGTGTAGGAAATGTTTATTGTAGGTATAGACTTTTGTTGTTGACTAACCTGCATTATGTTGGCTGAATTGGAAGGAGATAAAAAATTATCACCGGCAAATTACAAACAGTAATTGAGTTCCCTAGCTATTAATAGGGTCATGAATATGTATTCCTATTCCCAGAATACTGTGAACCAAAATTATGTATGCTGTTTAGCTCCCAATTTTTGCTCTGGTTTCCGTTCTCAGAATATTGTGAACCACAGAATTGTTCAGTTGCTTGAACATGTGTTGGAGATGATTTATCTTCACTATCAGCAACTGTCTGACTGATTCAGTTGAAATAAAAAAGGAAAACATTTCAATGTTGCCATTTACAAATGCCATCAAGAAGGTTAATATATGTCCTGAACCTTTAACATATAATCATATCAGATTCCTCACAATAATTTTTGTTAGCCTTTTTATAATCTGGCGATAAAGGGCTCAGCTGTGAATTCTCAGTTTTGTTATTATTGCTGGGACAGTTGACAGGTACGCCTTTCATTGCTAGTCATGAAGTAGCATGTGTGCTTGTTTTTCAGGCATAGTTTAATCAACGCACAGTAAATATCATTTCAAGTTTACAATCTCATTTAATTACACTGCAATTCCATCCAGCTTTATTTTTTAAAGGAGACCAAAATAACGTTAACGTTATTACAATGGAGTAACAGTATAATAACAAAGTTTCACTCTTTACAAATATAATTGTAAATTTCCAAAGCTATACGGTTTACGTTGTTGGATATTCTTCGTCATTCTCGCGTGCATAAAACTCAATATAGTGTCTCTTGATTTATTAAGCTATGTCAGCTTTTCTTGTAAACTATTAACCAACTTAATCAAGCATAATGAATTCTCTCATGCAGTGCTTCTTGGACTATTTCTTGACAATCCGATCCTCAATTACGGATTGCCATTATGTGTGATCGCTTCAATACACGTCTATACTACTCAATTAGTAGTGTATAGGGTCTAGTATTTACTCTTCCTAGTTACAGGGGCAATAACAACCATTGTTCCTCTTTTATTACTGATTGTAACTTTTTCTTAAGATTGATGATGGCCAACCTCGATATTCACATTACACAGGAAATATACGCATATGTCAAAGTGAGTTCAACGGTCTAGCAGAAATATGTTAATACTGCAATGCTTACTGTCCACATGACAAAATGACACAAATTGAAAAAACATACATTCTACACTGATATGAAATAAAACAATATTTCCACATCAGATGACAGCAAAATAACAAATAAAGTTGTTACCTTATACCTAAATAAACTATTATGATAGTGTCAGCTAATTGCACATTTAACATAGTGTCAGACTGGCTATGTATTAAGTATCAGAGCACCAACTGGCAGCTGTATAACAATGTTGTCTCAGAACAAATGCTGTTTCACGCAGTCGGGAAGCTTTTGACCTTCAGGGGCTTTGTTTATGGCACTAGTCGAGAAACACTGATTCATAGAACTTTACTAAACATGGTAGAGAAAATAAAAAGTAAATGCAGAGCGAACCTAGAGCTTGAGAAATTACCAAATATGACTAGTATATGATTATTAGTAATTTTTGTTTAGTTTTATTTCATAGAACGTCCCATCTATAAACTGCACACTCGAGTGCCTGGAATTATGCCATTATGATGCATAAGGAAATACTAAACCACCTCTGCCCTGCCCAGTTCCCAATCCTTACACGTTCTAGTCCTCCACTTAATTTTATCATACTCCCCACCCCTTCTCTGTCCTGAGGAGAATGTTTGAGTACCAGACTTTTGACTTCAAACTAATATGAGATGACTTATCCAAGGGCTGGTGCAGGGCATCTTGTTAAGCATGCCTTCCAGCCATTCACTTTAAGTGTTTCTGTACTCCTCTCCTTTCATCACTCACCTAGACCTGACTTTGTTTATAAGCTAATGCATGTGTGTTGGACTTAATTCAAACCTATAAGGGATTGGCTCAGCCAAGGCTGGTGGGAAACACAGATGTTGTTTTAGCTAACATTAAATAAAGCAGAACACTATGCATTTATAGAACTTGCATTCACTGTTATAAGGCTTCAAAAAAGTTAAATGAAGGTTGTATTACATAAGTGTCCAGGTTATGATATGTGATTTGCAAGATCATGAATTGTGATTCAGTTTTAGAAGAAATAAAGTGACATAAAAAGTAACCAGATCTCTCATTTGTCACAATACAATTTTGAAAACTGTTGATTCAGGGTTAATGTGAGGAATCCTTTCAAGCTATCATACGCATGTGGTTTCTAAGGAAATATTCCTTGAACTTAATTGTAATAAAAAAATTGTAATATACAAATATTTCAGCCCCTTTAACCAAACATGCTTATTTGATTCAGGTGTGCATCTCTCTCCTGTTACAGAATATATGAGCAGCTTAGTATTTAAATCCTCTCTATTGCTAGATTAGATTTGTGCTAGTTCCTATTAGCATTTATGGTTTATGGTTACACTTGTTGCTATGTATTTTGAGAGCATTCTTGTTAATATTGAACTGATAGCAAATAGTTGAATTATGTAGAAGTTCTGAAGCAGTATTGCCAATTTAGCACATTTCTGGCCAGATTTAGCAGTTATGGTTGTCACTCTTGGGTGAAAAATATTCTGTGCCATTTACTGAAACTAGCAGCTTTTAGGGTAATAGTTAATAATAAAATATATTTTTTTAAAGTAGTAGTAACTGTATCAGGTAATGAGGGATATTCAAATTTCAAAACTTAACCTATCTAGTTATAATATGTAAAAGAAGTTTCAAATTACAAGATGAAAGGTAACGATGATTGCACAATGGCATTGTTTATACCTTTTGAGAGAACATCACTGCAGTTCATCATATAGCGTAAATGGTTTGAAGTCCAGTGATAATATGTAGTGTTTATGTATCTGGATATGTTTCTTGGAAAATAGAGTTTATAAATGCTATGCTGGCAACCCGGCTCTGAACTTTCAGGTAGTGAATAAATATACATACCACTGTTGGTGTTTTTAAACACACAAGCCGTGTGTGGGCAAAGTTTGAGAGGTAGAACTGGAACTTAAAAGTTCAATGCCAATACGAACTGGTTTGAGAATACATACCACTTTTTGCTACAGAGAAGTAAAAGTGCTATGGAATTAAGACTCAACACCTGAAAAACTGTACATTTGTTCCTAATTTACCTACTATCTCATCACACACACAGAATAAATATTTTTGTTAATGAACAATGAATGGTGCTATCAGCAATTTCTTATAGTAAATTTAGTTAAAGATGAACTGTAATTGGCACTGATCTTTGTTACAAACAAGTGTAAAATTATTTTTACAGTATCTAAGGAATAATAATGTCAAGCGGCTGCCAAAATATAAATAAAAATTACTTTTCATAAGGGCATCTGTAGTTATTATTCATTGTACTAGATTATTTTTGATTAAATAAAACTATTTAAAGGAATTACGATTTATTAATTTAAATATACTCACCTAAAATCTACCCTCCCCCCCCCCAAAAAAAAAAAAACACAAAATATATTTTGACTACAAGTACCTTGGATCAAATGTCTCTTCTTTTTATTTCCTCTGTTTATTGCCTTGAAAGATCTACATACGTTGTTCCATGGGAAAAAATGCGAGTAGACTGTTCTGCCTCTACTGATGACTAAATAGTTGAATAGCAGCATATTTTTACTTTTTCTACTACATATAGTAGAGGAAGTAATGTATTCCACCCAAAAATTTAATGTCAAATTTCACCGGAAATATATGTTTTGAGGCCCACTGAATTAAAAAAAAAAGCATTTTTATCAAAGGTCTGTGTGTGTATCTGTGGACAGTATAACTCAAAAATGAAAAGTCGGTTAAAAACCAAAGTTGGTATTTAAGTTTAATGCATTTCAAGAATGCGACACAAAGATTTTGAAGAAAATTACTCCACCCTAAATTACCTTTACATGGAAAATTTTGATTTTCTTGAAAACGGCTCTAACAATTTTGATTAAAATGTCATATATTTGAGATATTTTTAAGACAAATGAAATGTATTTCTTGAATTTTCTGGCAATAGCCCATGAAGTCCTATTTACTATGGATGACTTTTGCATAACTGGTAAACCGTAAGAGATAAACCAAATCTTACTGTATAAAAAAAATGTAGATCTTGCAAAAACAAATAGATTATATCTGAATAAATTGTTTGTAGAGTGAACCATTTCAGAGATCTTCTATCAAATGGAACATCGCTATTCATTTTTTACATGCTAACCGTGCAAAGAGAACATAATTTGAAAGCTTTGACTATCACTCAAAGCCTACTGTATTCCGATATTCTCGTTGCACGTGCAAGAAAACGAGCAATAAGATCATTTCTGCAAATGTTTATCTCAACTAATACTAAGCAGATAGAAGAATAAGAGTTTGTAAGAATGGTTAGTACAAGAGTAGAGAAAGTCATGCGAGTGCAACACATCAGATTTTTTGTTTATTGTACAAAAGTGTTTGGAATACAAACTTGTAGGGTTTCTACAGGCAACTACACATACAATATTTTGAACAAAATCCATATCTGAAAATATCTTATTTTCATGCTATTGGTATAATTTCAACTCGTATATAAATTCCTCTGCTCTTATTGTTCCATAGAGGTTTTCAAAGCTTCAAAGATCACCATTTGAAGCTAAGATAATTTAAAAAGCTTCAAATTTTTATAAAGTATAAATTACATATGAATATGTACATACATTGTCCAAAAAGAGGCACACATTTTTGGTCAGTTGATAGGGAAGTTCCGTATAAATATTTTAATATAATGATATTTGAATTAGAAATGCACTGTAAAGCATTTGGGTTTCAAGTTCTTGATCTCATATACCTCAACTGTTTTGCATGGGGTTACACAAAACTGTACACAGGTCAAAATCAATTTTGCTGCCCTCGAAATGAACATATATGGTAGGCAATGCTCAAGATCACACCTTTGATGCTAGGAAAAGTGTTTCTTGCAGCTGTGGATTGCTAGGAGTTGCTTGGATTTGTTATTCTACAGAATGTTGCTGAGACTGAATTGTGATGAATTATGTTACTACGGTCTAGGATTTCTTTCAGTGCATTGGTTTAACTGTAATGTCTGTTTCTTTTCAAAAGTATATTGAACCTTTAGAAACATTCTGCATTCCAATGTAGAAATATTGGGGTCATCCAAAAGGAATAGAGTAGTTGTTCTGACAAATATTTGTTTTGTTCTCTGCAATCAATCTGAAAACTAGTCAACTATGAATTAAGGAGACCATGGGATATTCTTGGCCAATTCTGAAGGATTTAGCTGGAGAAAGAGGGCCTATGTCAATGTGCACGAGCTGTAAACATACTGATGGTGAATGAAGGTACCCACTGAAGCAGCGATATGCTGCATGATCTTTGCAGGTTGGAAATAACATGGCAGGCGTGAGTCCAGATACAACAGTCTTTTTAGATGTTAGGCTATATGAAGCAATAAGACACCAACTGTCAGCCTGTTTGATTCACAACAGTACTTAACTAGAAGTGCTTAATGAAACAAAGATCCTGCACTACCAGCTATTAACTACAAACCAATGGATTGGTGGAACATTTCCATCAGCAACTTAAGGCTGCCATTCCAGCAAGTCCTGACTGGAGGTCCTACCCATAGGGCATCGTGCTGCTGGGGGTATGCACCACATACAAGGATATCTGTGTCTCTTCCACAGAGCTTCTCCACAGCAAATCACTTACAGAGAGTTTATAAGCAAGTTTCAATCAAAATGCGTTGAAATCAGCATACTTGTCTTACTTTCACTCCCTCTTGCAATATGCAATATGCAATATTTGGAGTAATCCTGCGCACAACAAGAAAGTGTTAGTGCTACAAAAGAACAGTCGTACTGTTGTGGTGTTGGACCCTATTATTCATGTAGGCTAAAGTTTTGAAAACCTTAAAATTCTCAAGTCTTACTGGATTCACTTCTTTGCTATCTTGCAAATAAAGAAACCTTGCTGTGCATGATTATAATATTAGGCATGATCTGCACAAGCTAGTAAAGTGTTTAAAATTATTCCAAAAAGGATGCTACTATTCCACAACAAAAGTTTGTAATAGCTTCCATGCATTTTAAAGCTGTTAGGCAATCCTAAGATGCATAACATTAACAAGTCATGTTATACACTCATTCACCATATACTCTGGAGGAATTACCAAGTAACCGGAAAAGGCTATAAATGATAGAATATGCTGTAGGCATAGGTGTTGGTTGCAACATACTTTCAATTTCTTCTATTTTACCCTATGCTTGAAGAAAAGAGGTGAAGAGTGGGCATTTGATGATAGTGTATGTGTGTGTCCCGTAGCACTTGCCGGCCAAATTCTAAGTCCAAAGGTACTTACTGCACAAGCGCCGACAGTCATTAGCAGAACTGCCACTACGTTGCGCTACATGCACTAGCTGTCTCTAGCAGACGATTGAATAAAATGAGTGAGATTACTTTAGGAATTGCATAAGATGTTACCACTTTGGAATCCTGGACCACACCTGCCCTATGTAGTAGCACTTTTATAGGGCAAAAATGGCATGAAGAGAGCAAAACATGTCAACACAATACTGTGCTTGTCAACCTAAGGAAGAGAGTGAAATCCACTAGTTTGACAAAATTTGAAGTACTTCTTACCCATCATGGATCATTGGGGTTTAGCTACACAGAAGTTTTGGCTGTGGTTTGTTATTGTTTTGCAGTAGCAACCATGCTTCATTCCTCTTCTTATAAAAAACATCTTCAGCTACACTTGCAACTTAGGGCTCTCATTCCCTTGTTTATGCTTTGCAATATAGGGGTGGCAGTTTCTAGTCTCATGTTGACAATAGCAGCAGAGTGAGATAGCCACAAAATGTACCAAGCACTTGATTTTTGAAGTCCAAGTACATATAGTTCGCCAATATCCCCAGCCATTGGTTACTGTGGACCCAATGAGCAAAGCCTAACACAAAATAAACTTCTGATTAATGTAACTAAACTTTTAAGCCACAAATATTATACCAATTCTTTCTGCAGATAACTAGGCTTTTATTCTTTCAGAGTACATGATTCCCTTGGAAAATATCTGATGTGTTGCACTCACATGACTTTCTCTACTCTTGTACTAACCATTCTTACAAACTCTTATACCCATATCTTCGTGTTAGTTGAGATAAGCATTTGTACAAATTATCTTATTGCTTATTTCCTTGTAGGTGAAAGGGGAATATTAGAATACAGTAGGCTTTGAGAGATAGTCAAATGTTTTAAAGCTTTGAGATCCTGTTCTCTTTGCATGCTTAACATAAAAAAATGAACGATGTTCCATTTCACTTAAGTCACACATAACAAGGAATATCTCCAAAATGGTTCACCTTACAACAAAATTCATTCCGGCATAAATTGTGTGCTTTAGTGAGATCTAAATTTTTTGTATATTAAGAATTTGTCTATCTCTAACGGTTTACCAGTCATGCAAAAGCTTTCCAGAGTAAATAGGACTACAGGTGCTATAACCAGAAAATTCAAGATATACATTTCATTTGGAATAAAAATATCTCAAACATATGACATTTTAATCAAAGTCGTTAGAGCCAAGTCAAGAAAATCAAAATTTTCGAAAAATTTTCCGTGTAAAGGGTAGTTTAGCGTGGGGCTTTCTTCAAAATCTTTTTGTCACATCCTTGAAAGACATTAAACTTAAATACCAACTTTGGTTTTTAACCTACTTTTCGTTTTTGAGTTACGCTGTCCACAGACTGACAGACACACACACATGGACCTTTTTCTAAAAATGCTTTTTGTTTTGGATTCAGGGGGTCTCAAAACATATATTTCCGGTGAAATCTTGACATCGAATTTTTGGGTGGAGTACAATACTTCCCCTACTTACCAGTAGAGAAAGTAAAAAGGATAATTGTTGGTTAGATAAAGTTTAAGTATGAAAGTTAATTAAACAGTGAGGAAAAAAAAAAAAAAAAAAACAATTGCCCATACAAACTGTATTTAAGAATAAAGGCGGACGAAGAAATATAATGGGGCAAACCCAGAAAATAATAGATGCACTACATATTTGACAGCCGTAAACTCACACATTTGAACCGGTGTCCCCATGGCATACACTTTCTATAAATAAAAGAAGTACGCTTTGTATGGCATTTCACTGTTCCTTCACCAGTGTTGGATGTTTTAACAATACTTAGCGAAATACATTTTAGCATGTGTTAGGTACACACGACTCCGAGTTAAACTGTAAGAAAGTATAATATTAAGGTTGTAGTTCAGACAGCAATACGTAATTATTGAAAATACTTTCAAGAATTAAAATACTATGTTCACATTTGCAAACGAAATATAGGAAATCTTACCTAATGAAGATAATGTAGTTATTCTCGGTGCATCTGAAGTTTAATCTTTGTCAAAATATTCACTCGCTATTGTCGATTAGCTTAAACTAACCTTAAAAACACTTCGAAACTGGGCAAAAAGCGGGTGGCATTTTACTTCTAACATTTATTTGTAGCGTTCACATATATTTGTGTAAAAATAGTCCTATATACACTTAAAATGCTTTCACGAACAATTATATCCCCTTATTTCACTTATTATTTTCCATTTAACTTATCAACCATCAGATAATGCACTTCACAATCACGCGGGACTAGATTTGCAACTCAGGATCGACAACTTAAGAAATTACAAGTGCAAACTCTCTTCTTATGTTTAGTACACATAAACTTATTGTAAGTTACTTATTACACCTATAAAATTCACACGTGTAACTTTCTCCCAGTTCGTTTTTATGTAGAGCATGAAAGAGAATGGTAACTAACATGAATCTTGCAACCATTTTGGTTAACCTGACAGCATCTGTGTCTGTCAATTACGTGGTCAATTACTTTCAACTTCCATCAGTGTGGAACTGTGGTGTGGAAGGAGCATTGCTGTTGGGCGCGAATGTTTAAAAACTAAATCTATTGGGCACTTCCGGTGTGAATTTGGAGCATTGCAGCAATAAGCCCGTTTAAGCCTAATAATTCAATAAAAAACGTGAAAGATTATTTTTCACTTAATGAAAGCAATATTAACAATGTAGAAATGGAATCTTAAGAATCTGCAGAAGATAGAAACATAGAATATAACTATAGGGACAGTGGTCCATTTATAGTAAACGCGATTGGCTTAAATGGAAATATTTCTAAAATTCTATAAATTTGGCAACATGATCTATAGAAAGAACTTCAAAATACAAGAAGTCAAATGTAATTAGAAGTAAAATTCATACTCTCATGAGTTTAGGTACCTAAACTCCGAATTTTACACAGAAAATAGTTGAAATCATTCATACTTATGTATAATTGTACTATCAAAGGTATTGTAAGAGGGACTGACCCCGAAATTGATGAAAAAAAAATTAGTGAAATATCCAGACAGCAATTATGAAATTTTGAAAGCACATAGACTCAATAAAAAGTACTCAATGATGAGCGGGATTAGTATTTGTACCTAGTCAAATTGTTATGACTCTCAGACCACAATTATTTCCTCATAGATATTTTTATATGGAACATCCTGCTATGTTAAAGAAATCAAAGAGAAGCCTCTACAATGTACAAAAATGTTAGTTTTTTGATCATATTGAAAAATACTGTATTAATGAACCAAATTGTTTTACCTGTTCAGGGAATCACTATTAGTTATTATGCACATCAGGAACATTAGAATGTCTTTACTGTGCTAACACTCATAAAGCCAGTTACAAATTTTGTTCCAGATATAAATTTGAACAAGTTTTGGATAAGGTAAGGAGTCAGATCTATAAAACAGAGAAATTTTTATGTTGACGGCAGCAGAATAGGACTTAAAACCAAACCAAACCTCACAAAAACAAATAATATTTTCATGGCGGCCATGGGCTCGGTGGCTGCCAGTGAGAATTGGCATGCAACAGCCTAGTCTTTACCAACAGCAGGAACAGGTCAGGGGCACTTACTTGCCTTAATGACCCATCCCTGGCAGGACAGTACAGCATAAAGAAACAATAGCTATTGTGTGCTGTTCTGCCATCCAGGTTGTTCCTTTTCTTTCACTCTCAAGCATTCCACTTCCAGAATTCTCCCATTGTGCAAGGCCCTATATAAGGAACTGCCAAGTGCCGAGTGAGTCAGTAACCACACGTGTGGTCCATCCCACCCTAGGTATGCTGGAAGGATCGTTGCCCACGGACACGAAAACTTGTATAATCTATGAACCCCTTCTATACTGCACAGATAAAGTTGCATTAAGCGGCTAGATGCTGTGCAGAATAACATTCCGTACAGGAGAACCTGTATGATCTGTGTTGGTCTGGTGGCTCAGTTGGTTAGACATTGGCCTACTGATCCCAAGTTTGCGGGTTCAAATCTGGCCTAGGCCCATGGTTTTTAAGTGTGCTTAAAACAACAGCTCCATGTCAGTAGATTTACTGGCGTGTAAAAGAACTCTGTTGGAATCACAACTCTGTACATGCGCTGCTGGTTGAGAAAAATAATTGAGCACGCCCATAACAAGGTGTTGGGAGTACATTTAATTGACTTTTGATTAACCAATATTATGTATTCTTCTAGAATTTAGTTTTGAAATATTCTGCAGAATCTGTATTCACTTCCTCCCAACATTCCTTTTAAATGTTGGAAGCCTGAAGTAATCTATGCTGTGTTAGTTCACTTGCAGATGAACAAACCATGCAGATGAGTTAAAAGAGATCAAACTTGGACCATTTAACCAATATTATTTCTTTACCAAGGTGCCATTTGAACTTATGATTGGGTATTACAAGCTTACCCTGCTGAACCTGAATAATAAAATTGGAGTTAAATTTCAATGCTGCTCGAAGTTTTGGAATTTCTTCAGTATGAATTTCCAAAAATATCACATTGTTTTCTGGCAGTCCCAGAAGTGCCTACCTTACATAGAAAGCACAACAATTTTGGGGAAACATCTTTATTTCTCCAAATAGTTCCTTTCAGCTTGATACACTTTTTCCATCAATGCTTAATAGCTTCCTTATCCTGTTTATTGTGAGAACCGTCAAGCTCTGCAAAATAGCCATAAATTGCATACTCCGCCTCTTTATTGTTGGCAAATCTTTTACCACCAAGCTATTTCTTCAAGTTTGGAAGCAGAAAATATTCAGAGGGGACTAAATCTGGCAAATAGAGTGCATGAGGATGCAATTCAAACTTTAACTCATTGATTTTGGCTGTGGTGATTATGGGAGTGTGACCTGGTGCATTTCTTTTTGGAGATAATCAATGAAAATTATCCCATTTACAACCCAAAAAACTGGTCCCATGACCTTGCCTGTAGATGGAACTGTCTTTGCTTTCTTTTGAGCCAATTCTACCCTTTCAATCCGTTGTCTCAAGTGTGAAGTGATGGTCCCAAGTTTCACCCACGGTTATGAATTAACACAAAAACTCAGCTTTATTGTGACAAAACATTGCCAAACACTCAACTGAAACATCTTCATGATGCTGTTTTTATCCCATTGTGAGCAAATGCGGCACTCATTTTGTGAACAGCTTTCTCATGTCCAAATTTTCAATCAGTATCCGATTTACAGCACTTTTTGAAATGCCTGCAATGTCTGCTAGCTCATGCACTATCAGTTGACGGTCATCCAATACTATTCTGTGGATTTTCTTTACAATTTATAGTGTGGTCATCTCATTTGGCCGACCACCACGATGTTCGTCTTGGCAGCTGATATGGCCTTGCTTAAACTCTGCCACCCAATATTTTACTGTTGTAATCAAAGGAGCAGGCTCCCCCAGAGCAGAATCTAGCTCAGCTTTAATATTAGTTGGACTATGACCTTTCAAATGAAAGTATTGTATCACATAACAATGTCCAGTTTTATTCATGCTTACAAATTCTCTGAGAGTATTCACTACTGATGGCTGCTAATCAAATACTAAACATAGCATCATCAAACTTCAAACTTAAGCTTTATAAGGTTGATACTTTCTACCATAGTCATTTGTTTGAAACTGCTATATGTCAGGACGGGTACTTCTGGGACAGCCCTCGTAATTATAGCTCGTGAAGCAAGACGAGCAATTCCCTTAGCTGCACAGTGGCAACTGTTCACCTGAAAGACTGATGGTGGGGGAAGTTGAACAATCATGTATGTGCAGGAGTCATTATGTTTCTGTCCATGAAGAAGTGAAGTTCGCTAGCATAGCTTTAGTGCGTATTACTAATGACATTAAATAGGTATAAAAATTAGCTTTATAACGAACAGTGATTTCCCTATAACTATGGTTATGTGCCAACAATTACCTTCAAATGATCTGCAATTGTTTCAGCTGCATGCTGTTGCAGTAGTGTTTATTCATTCGTGGCAAACTGGCCAGTCTTCCCCTCTCTCAGCTGTTCCAGAGAGGGAGGGAAAGAGAGCAGCTTCCCCTATGCACAAGAGTTGCTCATGTCTCACCTCACGACCTATATCACACTGTAGAAAAAAAATTAACACAAGCTCTGGAAGCACATAGCAAGTTGTGTGGTCTGGTAAAATAAACAACAGTTTTGGTTGCTATATCAGACTTCATAATTATACTATAATTTTATACAAACAATTTAACATAGAGCATTTAATAAATTATTACATACAATATTTATAAAGAAAAATAGCTCAGTTCACAAGTCACAAAGATTACATTTTACAACAGTAAAACAAAAGAGAAATAATCCATGTCTATCACTTTTCACACCAGTAAATAGTGTAAGAGAGACTTGTGGCACTTTATAAATGTATATTATCTGAGTATGCTTAAAACATTCAGCCAGTGGGCTAGTATAAAGGTTAGAAATGCATGGTAAAGTTTCACAAAGTCAAACTTCCTCCAGTGTAAGAATGACCAATAATTAGTACACTTTATAAATTTGTTATTCTTCTATAAATGGATAATATAATTCGATGCCTTATTTAGAGCATTCTAGGTAATCCAAACTTTTATCTAGCTACAACACAAAATGCTGGAAATAGAAGAATGTCTTTAAAGAAAACTTTTAATCTGTACTGTGATGTTCACTCTAGATTTTTCCTTCTTTGTTGATAGAAAAGTAAAGCTTTGTTTACACAACTACATTTTGAACCACTAACAATTAAGAAAGAAAAGAAGTGATTTAGTTCTTACCTCATATCTGTGTTATATTATGTGCTTTAAATACAGCAATTGAACTGCAATTTGGTGGGCAAATAGAATGCTGTGGAGTAAGTTTGTTTTCCAAATGAAAATTAAAATGAAGTGATACATTTAAACAAATTTTCTCGAGGGAAAAGGAGATGTGAGGCATAAACCAGAGAAGAGAGAAAATTAAGATAAAATAGACATGATAGCATCATTTATAATGCAATCTGTAGGATAAATCTTTGTGCACACCTTAGTTAACTGATTTCATGTGAATTTTGTAGAGATGAATATTAATATACTCAGAATTAGGTTTATCACATGATAGTTTCAAAATAAGGTGAGTTATTTTGAGTATCATGAACGAAAAAAGAAGAATACCAAATAAAAATAAATGCAATGCACTTAAGGGTTTCCATTAACAGGAAGTTATTAAATTCACAACAATAATTTGGCTTTAGAGACAGCTTGACTTTATATTTCTAGAAAGTACCATCAGTAGGAAACAAAATAGTTATTTTTATCATTAGTAATGTTATTGTTATAGCATCATTTGGTGTGTATGTGTATGAATGTGTACTGTTTCAAGTTACATAGTAATTCTAATTAGTAGCACAGTCTTTGGTTTTGTTCACTAAAGAAACCAACATACAATATGTACAATAATTTTTAGTGACAAATATATAGATCAAGGTGGGGTATTTTACAATTATAATGTAATCCCTAACTTCAATACTTTCTCCAGCATATCCTTGGAAAATAGCAACTTCAAGAGCAACATTTTATGTTAAATTCTTTGACACAAACGACCTATGATTAGATTTGAAAATTTTAACACTGCAACCTTTGCCAAACAGAAAACTGCTAAACCATCTTTTGTTTTGGCATTTGTACAATTTATGCAGATAACATGTTATTCTCATGTCATTTCATATCTCTTAATATCTTATTCTATTAATTAATATTATACTCAATCACCTGTGTTTATCATTTTGTTTTGTTATTATTTATATTCTCTGACACAGAATATGAAAAATGATTATGGTCCCACCCAAAATGAAGCCAGACCTTGAAGATTCAATTTTGCAAAGTTCTCAGTATCTTCAGTAATAACAACTGAAGATATGATAACTGATATTAGATAACAGCTTACTCTACACTTTTCATCATCATAACACATGCATTTGTCCTTGTCCAAATATTTGTTGCTTTCAGTTACAGAACAAAAGTATATAATAAAGAACTTAATGCATGAAAGGTTTAGATAATATAAGTATGATACCTATGTTTTAAAATCTTGAAAGTAACCTTTCTTACTTTCAACTCAAAATCTGTTTTTAATTTTAACATAAAGACATCAATGGATGCAATATGTTAAATAACCAAGGATGACTGAAGATAAATAGAATTTAAATGTGATGCATTTTGGGTTTTCCAACAAAAGAACAATTTTCAGTCAGTGTTAATAGTAATTCAGTTTTGCCTTCTAAGGTGCAAAATAAGCTGCCGTTTTATGGCTAATATATAGTGTTATACAAGAAATAAATGCTTATATGCATAATATCTTATTATTTCAATCCAATGAGATAATTTAATGCAAGATTTTAATTTAATTTTCTCTATTTTAATCAATGGCTCAATTTTAAACAACTAACAAAACATAATATTGCTGTTTGTGATGAACACCTAAGGAAGGCAACGGGAGAATGTATTTTACACATATTTAAAGTGGCTGCAGCTGTAAGATAAACATATGATTCTTCATACTGAAACAAAACAAAATCACCAGTCTTCCGGATTGCCCAAACACATCCTGAAGCTACATCACACTAACTTTTTAATGATAAGAACTTAGCACATTTCATTGCTGCCTACATTTGTTTGTTTTAAATTGAGTATTATCACAGCATAAAATCATTATTATTTCACATCTCACTCTGTCTTCTGGTACCGCAAACACAAGATCATTAGTTTTATTATTGCACAGTTGATTAGTAGTCAACGATGAGATGACTGGCCATGGAATATGCAGTCTCTTCCATAAGGCATCAAGCTTTAACCGTCACAGCCAACCACAACGTCCACAACTCCCTCTGTTTTGCTATATATTTGGTTTGGATTTACACATCACTATCAGGATCTGTTTCACTTCTTGGTTGGCCAAAGTTCCTTGTTATACTTTCTGACATTGAACGAATATTAGCTAAGTTAATATCTGTATCTGTTGCTACAGCAGCAAAATAGTCTATGCGATCTAGGTCTGACACACTATCCGGCAGAGCATTTATATCATCATCAGTCCGATAGCAATTATCATACTCTGAATCATAAAGGGCACTAAGGGAATCTAGACTCATCATAGCATCAGAGTCAAATATTCTTGATGATGCTCTAGAAGACATACTGGTGTTGTCATCCATGTCTCCATCATGACCTGCGTCGTTGAATACCGAATTCACATCACTTAAAGCACCTGTAAAAATATTAAGAGTTAAGAAATAATGTTAAAAAACCACTATTCAGTTTAAGTACACCATGTTCTTGAACAGGACAATCAGTCTTATTAAATTAAAAATAATGAAGCATTAGAAACATTGCAGCATGGTATCAAATTTGTTAAAAACTTATTCAACCTTTAATACACCTTTACATGGCTGCCATACTTTTGACAAGTAAGTGGAGCAAAAGTGTTTAAAGGTTGACAAATTTAAGCTCATAATTTAATAGTATGTAAATAGGCTCATTTTTATGGAATTTTATCACGGAAAGTGCCAATGTGAACTACTTAGAAGAATACAGGGGTATGAGTGCACAGATTTTGTGTGATGATAGATTTAAATATGAAAAATAAAAAACTCCAGTACAGAGGAAACAGCTTATCGGCCAAGAATTTAATACGGTCAACAGTACACTAAACTGCAGGCAACATTATGCCAAAAAGCAGTACTGCCATTGTCCATAATAAAAGCATTATTTCTAACCTCAAATATCACAGGGTTAAAATAACACACCTTCAAATGATAATAATGCTTGAACATCGTTACCATGCAACACATGAACGTACTCATCTTCTGCAAATCATGTTCTTCAATAACACTTCTGAATAAAATCACTTCCAAACACTAAATATCGTAATATATATTTAATGTACTACTGTGTTGCAAACACAAAAGTAACAGCTGTACCTATAATTGCATATAATGCTCTAAAACAATTCAAGACAAAATAATGCTAACATGAGCAATACAATGACGTCCACAGATTAATAAATTAACTAATACAGCATCTAAACCACATCTAAACAGAATCTTGTTTTAAAATCTATCAGTTGGCTTCTCTGAAAAGGGTTAAAAAACATGGGCTTCTGTGGCAACATAACAGATGCAATAGCACCAACTATGGCCATAGCTTTGCCATAGTTATATGTTACGAACAGTTGGCAGTACTAATGCAACCTAACAGATGGAATATTACCAAATACAATCAGACCGCACCATAATGGAGGAAAATGTCACAGCTGGTTTTGGGGGTATTCCAATAAGCTGTGTCCTCTATAACAAAATCATCTAAAATGAAAGGTAGAGATAATTGAACATCTGCACAGTCCGGCAACAGAGTAGGACTGATCAGGTAAATGTTTTGTTTACTAATTGCTTTCCCCCAGCCTATACAGGCGTTCACACCTACAACGAGTGAAAGTCCAAAGAAGGCCAGGGCTCAAAAACTGGTTTTGCCATCTGTCTGTGTGTCTGTTATCACCTATTATGAGTTGGGAGTAAGAGACCCCTTATTCTGTAAAACTTGACATTTCAGTAACTTGACAACCTCTCAGTCCACATTAGGTCAAGTTATTGGGATTTCACTATATTAAATCCTTCTAACCTTGTTCTACACACATTTTTTGTGAAAGAACAATTAATTATCGCTGACTGACCTAACAGAGGTTAACCATTAAGCCCAGGACTTAAAATACTTATGACATTGTAATTACCATTGGGATACATCATCTTAAAATGAATTTGAAGTCTCCAGGTATATGTGAGTCAGTTGGGGATTTTAATGTTGTGCTGACATGGTACCATGGTAGCTCAGATGGTTAGAGCAACCACACAGAGCAGACTATTATCTGTGATTCAAATCCTGGCTAAGGTATTGAATTTTTTTAGACTCATTCTACCTTTCCAAGTTTGTCCTATAGTACACAATTTGTATAAAAGAACAATTAGTTATCAAAGGATGAATGAGCTTAAATAAATTCAAATATTTAAACTGAGTCCAAAGCACGAGAAAGAGAAGAAATCAATATACTCCGTTTACCTTCAGCATCAGTAAGTCCAGTTTCATTTAGCATAGAAATATTCTCTAGGGCAGGGTCATCAGTTGTGTAGCCTGTTGATTCCCTATCAGCTAGAAGTGGTTCAGATGCAGCTCCATCATCCTCGTCATCTTCCTCACTCCATTCTGATTGACTAGTTTCGCAACCAAATATGTTCTCTTGATGTTGTTGCTGTTGCTGCTGCTGCTGTTGTTGTTGCTGCTGCTGTTTTGCTGTCTCCTCAAGAATTCTTTTTACCTCAGCCTCCTAAATAGTTGCAAGCATTAAGTTAAAAATATTGATTAATATTTGTTCATAGATCTCTATAAGGTATTATAAACTTTCAGGGATGGTACAGGAACACCTTGATATAGGATACCTATAGTCTATGACAATCTTTGAATGTATGTAATGGTATCTCATTGGAATACTGATAAATGCAGATAAAACAAGGCTTATAGCATGAATGCTGCAGTGATTTAGCTCTTAAATAATTAATTTCACTTTTACAAGCATGAAAATAGCTACCACTGAGGCATTTTCAAAGTTATGGCTTTGCTTTTCCTGGGAAAATGCTCTGTCAACAAGGGCCAAGAGCCAAGGGTCAGTGTACCACTGATACCTCCACTTTTGAGGAGAATCATACATATCAGATAGTCAGCTGTAGTAATACTCAGCTGTCAATTTGGTAATGCTGGATTTAAATACCACACAAGCAGTTAAACATCTTTTTTTTTCTTCAAATAATTGAATGGTGTGTGTTTGAAGTGAACCCAATTTTCATTTCTCGCATTTCTTTCAGAGTTTATCTACAGGTTACAAAGGATGTTTGAATAGTACGGCCATATTTTGGAATAAAATATCTTCTGGGCTTGTAGGGTATGGTCAGACGTGTAGGAATTGCTCTTGATGTTTCGCTCAAGTCTGTTCTGAGCATCATCAGTAGATCCAACGATGAACGAAGAGGCGTACCACCACTCATCACTGATTGGCTGGCAGATATCCAATCCCAGTGCTCCCAGTTCCGTCGTGTTTTCTGTTGCCACTCATTGCTGTGGACTGTTCTTACTTTCTCTACTGGTTAGTAGGGAAAGTATTGTATTCCACCCAAAAATTTGATGTTCGAGATTTCACCAGAAATATATGCTTTGAGATCCCCTGAATCCAAAAAAAGCATTTTTAGAAAAAGGTCTGTGTGTGTCAGTCTGTGGACAGCATAACTCAAAAACGAAAAATAAGTTACAAACCAAAGTTGGTATTTAAGTTTAATGTCTTTCAAGGATGCGACACGAAAATTTTGAATACAATAGCTCCACCCTAAACTACTCTTTACATGGAAAATTTTTCGAAAGTTTTGATTTTCTTGAAAATGTCTCTTAACGATTTTGATTAAAATGTCATACGTTTAAGATATTTTTATGACAAATGAAATGTATATCTTGAATTTTCTGGCTATTGCCCCTGTAGTCATATTAACTCTGGACGACTTTTGCATAACTGGTAAACCATTAGAGATAGACCAAATCATACTATACAAAAAACGCAGATCTTGCTAAAATACACAATTTATGTCTGAATAAATTTTCTTGTAGGGTGGACCATTTCGGAGATATTCCTTGTTATGTGTGTGAGTTTTGGAAAACTTAAAACTTTCGTGAAATGGAACATTATTGTTCATTTTTTTATATGTTAAACGTGCAAAGAGAACGGAACCTCAAAGAGTTAAAAGGTTTGACTATCGCACAAAGCCTACTGTATTCTAACATTCCCCTTGCACCTACAAGGAAATAAGCAATAAGATAAGAGGTAGAACTGGAACTTAAAAATTCAATGCCACAACTGGGATTTGAACCACACACGGCTTGTGTGTTTAAAAACACCAACAGTAAGTTTGTTGGCATAAATAAATAAGCAATAAGATAATTTGCACAAATGTTTATCTTAACTAACACGAAGAAGATATAAGAATAAGAGTTTGTAAGTGGTTAGTATAAGAGTAGAGAAAGTCATGTGAGTGCAGCACATCAGATTTTTTGATTTGTAGTCATTCTAGTACTGGTATCCTCTTGTTTGTGGTTGAAATTCACCTTGTGTTTATATATTTCTATTGCTTCACAATACAATCTGGCGTGAAATTTCTCAGAGGAACTGATGAGCTCTGTATCTCTTAGCTGAATGTCATGGCCCTTTTGAAAGGCGTGTTCTGCTACTACCGATTTTTCTGTGTACCCCAACTTGCAGTGGCGTTTGTGTTCTTTTAATCTTGTTATTATGCTGTGCTTGGTTGTGCCTATGTAGACTTGGCCACAGCTACACAGTATCCTATAAACATCTGCCAAACTGAGGTTTGACTGTTTATCCTTCGCAGATCTTAAGCATTTTTTTATCCTTTGGGTAGGTTTGTAAGCTGTTTTGATATTATATTTGGCTAACAGTTTCCCTATGTGGTCTGTAATTCTGTTTCAGTAAGGTAGGAAAGCAATACCCCGGGAAGGGGCATCGTCCTTTTGCTCTCTTTGCCCTCTTCTGGGACAGATTGCACATCAAATTTCTTTCTCAATGTATTTGTTGGTGCTCCAAAAACTCCTTTAGCTTATCCGGTCCATGTGTCCAAATAACAAATACATCTTCCACATATTTCCATCACACTTTTGGGTTGTGGGTTGCTAATTGCAAGGCCAAGTTTTCAAATGTTTTCAAATAAACATTGGCCACTGTGGGGCTGAGAGGATTATCCATAGCCACGCCATCTATTTGTTAGTAATAACATCCTTCCCATTGGAAGTAGCTTGTGGTGAGAGTGTCAAGAGTAAATCTGTTATGTCTGCAGGGAAGATATCTGATATATGTCGTAATGTCTCATCTAATGGGACTTTGGTGAATAGTGACTCCACATCAAAACTTATTAAGTGGTCCTCTGGTGACAGTTGCACCTTTCTCAATTTGTCCACAAATTGTCCTTTATATATGTATCGGTACTGCCTATGTGGGGTTGTAATAGTTGTGATAACTGTCTTGCCAGATCATATGTTGGTGCTCCAATTGTGCTCATGATTGATCATAGTGGGTCACCTTTCTTGTATATTTTCAGTACACCATGGTGGAACTACCTCAATTCTAATCATATTCTTGATGGTATCCTGTGATAACGATGATGCCTTAATTAATTGGTTTGTAGATCTCAGTGTAGATGAGGTGGGGTCTTTTGTCAAAGCTTTGTATGTACTTGGTACCCAGTAGATCACCTGTTTTCTTCTTATATTCTGTGGCATTCATAACCACTGTGGCATTAGATTTATCTGTGTTAAGGACGATTATGGATGTGCCCCATATTTAGAGTTTTGACTGCTTTAAATTCATCCCTTGTGAGATTTGGTCTGGATGGTCTAGCCTGGTGCAGTATATGCGCAGCTTTCATCCATATACGTTCTGCTTGGTTAGATGGCAAATTTCTTATAACAGATTCCATGTTAGCAATTATGTTTTCTGTTGGTACTGGTCTGGATGTTGTTGCATAATTACCTCCCTTGGCCAGAAGTGATGTCTCTGCAGCAGTTAGAGATCTGTCATTGAGGATGACCACTGTGCATTCTAATTTCAGCTTTTCCTCTGTAAGCGTTTCTTGACTGAAGTGTTCAAACTTCTTCTTGTGTCTCCTCATAGCGAATTCGAAGATGTTGGCTGTATGGTAGGTTATGGCATCTACTTTATTCCAATCTGTGCAAGAGAGTTTAGTGCTCACGAATAGTGTTGCTGATACAGTGACTTATCTGTCTTTGACTGCTCCTTGAGATTTCCTCCGATTCTTTCCCATAGTAAGGCTTTCTCGGTATGGTTGTATATGCGGTTGGCTTTTGCTGTTTGAAAATTCCTCTTCATCTTAACACAATTAGGAATTGCTCCCATGTCCTTCACTCATCGTTGGGTCCTCTGATGATGCTCAACGCAGACTTGAGCAAAATGTCAGGAGCAATTCCTACATGTTGACCACGGCCTACAAGCCCGGAAGATATTTTGTTCCAAATTGACACTGGCCATGAAAGCCTAAGCACATAAATAAGACACTTCTATGAGAAGGAAACTGTTTTAGAGATAAGGGGACTGGAGAAGCTTTGGAAGAAGAATTACAGGTTACTGGCCGTGCAGACTTTCTTAAAATGGTGCCGACGCACGGAAGCAATTCCAAAGAGTTCTATAAGGAAAAGTGCAAAAATTATCCCACTCTAAGTAAGATTTTTAAATTGCAATGGAAGCTATATAGAAAAGTAGCTTATGTCCTTGGTGAATAAATCTCAATCTGAAGTAAGAAATAAATTATTCTCAATTGGTGGAATAGTAAGGCATTGATATTTATAGCTTAGCTGAACCCTCCTCACCAATAACTGCTGCCAAGGAGGCATCAACCAGCCATGGAGTGCTTTGCCATTAAAAAATTGATCTCATTGAAAAGAGCAGCTCAGTTTTCGCATCTAGCATATTAATAGGATGTCCAATGTGTTACCAATGTTTCACGTGAAGTTTTGCTATGTGTGCTATCTCTATTCCCTAATTCCCAATTTATTGCACAAACAGCATCCCTCATATGATGCATATACAATGGACATATAACTCTAAAAACAATTTATATACTTGTGATTCAAGACTTTCCTACATAAAACCTTTAAAATATTTTGTTATATCATGTTACCCATATAATTATTTGGTAATCTATTAGTCCTCAGTAGAAATATAAACAGAGGAATGCTAAGAATGAAGCGAAGAATCAATTAAATGTAATAAAAGGAAATAGAAGAACCAATGAGAAGCAAGAGTTTGCTTTTCTCTCTTGAAATTGTCTAACTACTATGAGAAACAAGTAAATGCATACTTACTAATTCCTCGTCGCCAGTCTTTTGGTGGCATTAAGCAAACAAAAATATATATATATATTTTAAAATTACACAATGAGGGCAAGGTAAATGTTAGTTCGTTATTGCTTCATGGGCTATCAACCAAGTCTAACATTGTTGCCCTAAGCTTTTGCCATCTTATCTCCATCTTCCTCAGGACACGAGACAAGATATCAAAAGTTTGCAGCAATAAGTTATACTTCATTTTTAGCCCATGAAGCCATAATAAACAATCAACACCAAGAAACTTTTAAGCCTTTAATACATTAAAACATTGATACCATGCATTCTTTGCTGTATTAAAATGGACAAAATGGTTAGAATTTTCAAATGGTAAGTCACTTGTTTTTTCTGGTGTCATGCAAAAAGCATGAACTTCAAAGTCATCACAGAGAAACTCACTTTTTAAAAACCTATCACTTTAGCCTGCTGTATCTTCTCATAAATTAAAATGTGTAACAAAAGTTTATCTAATTATCAAGAAGTAAATAATAAAATAAACTTTGGTAAGAAAAATTTGTAGACGAATGAGTAGAGAAGAATGACCTCCTTTAATTAAGCAAAGGAAAAAATAAATAGAAAATAGACTTCCTGCCCATGTTGTACTTTCAACATTTGCTTTGGAATACTGAATAACACTTATACCTAAAGTCTTAAATGTATAATGCAGAAAGGTACAAAAAGAAACAAACCACTCACCTCTCTTTCAACCTCCTCAGCTATTCTTTTTTCTTCTTGTTCAAAGCTTTCAATTTCAGCATTTTCCTTCTTTTCCTCATCTTCATCCAGTACATCACTCTCCAAGTTCTCATATTCACTAGTTTCTTTGGCGCCAGTACCAGGACTTCTGCCAGCAAATACAATACATGAATACTCACAAATGCAAGTAATATCTTTATTCCTATGGATCAATCTTTGGATGCTAACATATTAGCCATTATTTAGCATTATTAATAATGTTAAGAAGAAAATAAATACAAATATTTATCATGACTTCAAATTTCTGTCTGCATTTCTACTGGATGTCCCAAAAAACACAGACAACGTGTAGTATGTTGTGCAGGATGGCAAACTAATTGGTTTTCAAATAAGAAACCCTGTCCGGAAATGCATGGTTTGGATGCTGGAGACTGTCAAAGTTTGAGAATGAACAGTTGTGACAATTTGTTAACATTTGCTTTGGTATCTTAATACGAAAGGTATGCAACCCTTTAGCCACCTGAATACTAGGATACATGACCTGAGCATAATAACATTCCTGTGCATGCGCTAAATTCCTCCACAGAGTACTTGGTGCGCATCCTACTGTGTTACTTGTGTGGTTTCCAGTACAGTACCATTTTTAACAGCAGTGCGACATGTACCAGCACACAGCTGCAGAAATGGCCGACTTGAGCTCCAGCATTCTTTGATATTAATGTGCGGAATAACCTCAATGTTGCATATTCAAATCGATGGATTGGTAGAGGTGGACAAGTTCCATGGCCAGCACGGTCACCAGATCTGACATTTCTTGACTATTTTCTGTGGAGTTGTAGGAAGAGTTTGGTGTATAGCACTCCTACAACATCAGTGGAGATCCTTATTGCTCTAGTCCATAGAGCAATTGAAAATCTTCAAAGACAACTGCACCTATTGGGTCATGTGCATGGGGCTCATCACTGCCGATGTACGCTCTGCAATGACATAGGAGATTCATAGTTCGAAGCCCATTTATAATGTAGACAGCTCGATGTGCTACTTATGTTGAGTTTATTGACAAAATGTGAATGCACACCCATCTCACACTGTTTTGCTATAGTGTTCAAACTGAGCATTTCCGGACAGGTGTTCCTATTTGAAAACCGATAAGTTTCATGTCCTGCACAACATACTAAGTGTTTGAGTTTTTTATTTTGAGTCACTTATTTACACACACCTTCACTAATAACTGCTTTTTTAAGCGGAAACGTTTTCAGGACCATTCGATCCCATCTTCAGCCGTTGGATGACTGACGTTATCCTCTTGTTCCTTTTCTCTGTTGTCTCTATTCTGCTGCCATCTGGTGTTAGGGTTGCAGAGTTTTAACACTTCATTCAATGCTGGTATTTCGAAATTAATAACTTTATTACTGTTTTTGATGATGTATATTTTTTCCCAAATATTCAGTTCTATTGGTGAATTAATAGATTTTAACAGTTTTATATTAAGGCCGATGTTGTGGTTTTCAGTCCAAAAATGATGTGCCACAGCAGATTTTTCAATTTGTTTTAATTTTATGTTTCTTTGGTGTTCCTTAAGTCTTATATCCAAATTTCTCTTTGTTTTCCCTATGTAGCTTTTGTCACAACTATTACAGTTGATCTGGTTACAGATCTGGTTACAGATCAACTGTAATAGTTGTGACAAAAGCTACATAGGGAAAACAAAGAGAAATTTGGATATAAGACTTAAGGAACACCAAAGAAACATAAAATTAAAACAAATTGAAAAATCTGCTGTGGCACATCATTTTTGGACTGAAAACCACAACATCGGCCTTAATATAAAACTGTTAAAATCTATTAATTCACCAATAGAACTGAATATTTGGGAAAAAATATACATCATCAAAAACAGTAATAAAGTTATTAATTTCGAAATACCAGCATTGAATGAAGTGTTAAAACTCTGCAACCCTAACACCAGATGGCAGCAGAATAGAGACAACAGAGAAAAGGAACAAGAGGATAACGTCAGTCATCCAACGGCTGAAGATGGGATCGAATGGTCCTGAAAACGTTTCCGCTTAAAAAAGCAGTTATTAGTGAAGGTGTGTGTAAATAAGTGACTCAAAATAAAAAACTCAAACTTGAAGAATACTTCACTGTCAATAGTGCTTCTATTTTTAATATTCATACTAAGTGTTGTTTGGTGTTTTTGGGACACCCAGTATATATAGGGTCTTTAACACATGATAATCCGTTCTGTGTGCTTTCTCCAATGGGTGAGAGAACAGAGTCCTGGGAAAACTTAGCTGTGAGAGGCATGCTAAAATCCTTATCTTACTGCAGATGCTGGAAATGTTGACTTTTCTTCTCAAACATGTAGCATATTCTCGCTCACTTGCCTACGTTTATACGTTTAGCAGCAGGAATCCTTGTGATTTCTTTGTTATCCCTAAGTTCCTGTAGTGAATAAACGTTTGACTGAGGGTTCCTGCTGCTGAGCTTAGACGAGTGAGCAGTAACATTTTTATGAATTATGCTGCCTGTTTGAGAGCAGCAGTTTCCAGCATCTACAATAAGATAGATTTTAGTGCATCTCTGATGGTATAATTTTCCCAGCAACTTTCACTTCTCTTGCACAGTAGAGAAAGCCTGTGGAACAGGTCACATATGTATTAATGACCCTATATATAAACGGTGGAAATTTTAAGAGGTAGAACTGGAACTTAAAAATTCAATGCCACAACTGGGATTTGAACCACAGACCTTCCGCTTGCCGGGCGGACGCTCTAACCACTGAGCTATTGTGACAAACTGCCAGAATGGCATTAAATTCTCAAGCCAGTTCGTATTTCTTCTGTTGTTTCATGCACATAGTGAGAAAATTTTGGTATCACTTACAGTGTCTGAGCAGCTACTGGCTGTGGTATACATGGTGATGGTGAGTGTTCTGCCCTTCTGGCTGAGGGGCATACTAGGTGGTTATGTTGGGTGATTTGCTGTTATCTCACACGGTATGACATTAAAACAGCATTACATATATATTAATTTTTAATGCAGTCTCTATGACTGAAAAATTGCCTGCCCAAGATGGGAAGGGAATTTAAGTTCCTTCATGTTCTAGGCAGAGTACTCAGATTACCACATGCATAGAAAGACTATAGGACTATGTTCAAACAAACAAATATGTTTGAACGCACAAACTGCAACAAAATTTGTAGGGAATTTGGGCTCCAAAATTAAAGAGCATTGAAGAAACAAAGTGCAAACTAGTAGACAAGTTGTCGACAGAGACAGTTTGGAACATTGATATCTTGTGTTGGAGTTATTGTTGTGAGAAACAGTTTTAGTGAATGTGATCGTTGAAGCCGACAGTTTGATAGACATAGAAGTGTGTGTATCAAGGTTACAAAAGGGCAGAACAACTGTGAGTTGCAAGGTTACAAAGAACTGCAACATGTTAATGGAAAAAAAAAAGCTGTATTTTTTGTGATTCAGTTTTAGAAGGGGAAATAAAGTGACAGAAAAAGTAACTGCAATTTGTTCTCTTTCATCACATTGGTGTCAGAAGTGGGATTTGTCCATTGTTACACTGCTATAGAAGGCAATGTCCTGAAGACCTCTACCATCTGTGGCATATGATTATCATAGTCAAGTTGCTATTGATCATTCTCATGTTGTCACTCAGTGACTGAAAATTAGTAGTCAAAATTTCTTATAAGAAAATGCACCTAAAAATTCATCAGAACTCAGTAGATCTACAGGAAAATGCAACTTTGCATACTATGTGTGTGGCATGTATTCACCAATTAGAACTGGGAATCCCTCCTTCACCAGTCTATACTATTAACATGAGTCTGCTTTTTCCCAGGCTAAATTGCACTTTGAGACCAGCATTTTACAGAAATAAATGTCCTGATTAAAGCTGTAATCCAACACATCTGAAAGACTGTTTTGGGTTTTGTTATGGGATGAAGGCTGAAAAAAAAATGTGTTAACAATTCTCTATGCATTATTTCTGAGGCTGCTTTCTATCTATACTAAGAAGCTAAAAGGACAGATTTTGTTCATTTTCAAAAACAAGCCAATTCTTACTTAACTGCACTAAGATAAGGTAACTTTATGTTTTGGGAAATACAATAAGACTCCTAATGAAAGGTTAAAGCCTGGGATTACTGCATCCACTAGTTACAGTGTAAGATATAAGGGCTTCTCTATCTATGGATCTCACATGCAGGTAACTATTCTAATTGCGAGGTTATGACTAAGCAGCACTGACTATGAAATTGTGGAATGTGTAGATCAATACTAAATCAGGTTCTGTGTTGAGGTGACAAGTTATTTATGAACTGCTGTTAATAGTGTACAGCCAGCCTCGATGGATAAATGATATACATTATTGTTTTAAGCAGTAACCAACTAAATAGAAACTGGAAGAGTAATAAAATCCACTGCTTTCTGTTATACATATAAATGATGCAATGAACCCTGTGGTAACCAATGTGTTTTTTTTAAAATATGAGCTGAATCTTTCCTTATTCTAGAT
This sequence comes from Tenodera sinensis, assembly GCA_030765045.1. Taxonomy (NCBI): domain Eukaryota; kingdom Metazoa; phylum Arthropoda; class Insecta; order Mantodea; family Mantidae; genus Tenodera; species Tenodera sinensis. Next base: position 20,949,956 of record CM060967.1, on the reverse strand, counting down.
TTTCTATGGCTTCCAGCCAGACATTTGATTGGTTTGAAACAGGCATTTCAAAGGCATTCATCATCTTTATCTTCACAATTTTCTTGGGTAGAACTTGCTGAAGCAAATCTAAGCGTTAATGTTTTTCTTCAATTAGCTATTACAGGAAATATTTATTAAAAAATAATCTCACAACATCCAGCGGCCGTATATGATACAGAATTCGTATCTTAAAAATTGCAGAATAAAAGACTTGTTGCTTGAATGCTAAACAAATATTAGGTCTTTGCAAGAAAATTAATCCTGACTAAGGAAAGATGTTGGTGTATTTTCTGAACAAATTCCATAATGAGTATGACTTTGTGATTGAACAAACTGGTAAAATTAAGCCATGTTGTGACACTTTGTCATTCTTCCTATTTCTCCCTCCAACTTAGTATGATGGGGTGGTCAGACTTCACAGTGACACAATGCTAGTAGAAGCTCCTTAGATGGCAGACAAACCAAATAACAAAACAAGAGGATGGTTTAAATGTTGTGTTCCATCCATTCATGTCTAGGGTCATTTTCACGTGCATGTATTAGGATTATTGCTATCACAGAAGAATGTCACCTTGGCTTGGCAAACATTTTTTTACTGCATTGAATGTTTAAACAAGAGATCATTCATATGAATCCTTTAAAGGCTTTGCATTTATACTTTTTGTTGCATCCATGGACATTGGTTTGATTCATTTTTGAATAGGTTTATTAACAACCCAAGAGCTTCTACAGGATGAAATTTACTGCATGATCCATAGATGGTATAAACGTTTTTTACAGTTATGTGGATTACTTCTGAGGTAATTTATGTTCCACAACACTTTTTTGTGCCTTGCTTGTCTTCATTTGACAACCACACAATGACGAATATAAGTATTTAAGGTACATAGTTATGATTCAACATATACAATCACAAAGATTCTGAAATATTACACATCATGCAGTTATATAAATACATAATACCATAAAATTAATTTTCTACCTAGAAAACTTTCTAGCAAACACTGTCAATTATGCAACTGCATTTTATTACAATACTGAAATAAAAATTCCATATAATTGGTAAAGGAAAACCAAAGACGTAAATAATAACGGCTGACTTACCCAACTTTCAAGTACTCAGTACTTTGATACACAACTACAAAAATTCTTTAATATTCCAAACCAGGCCCACAATATGGGGGTTAAGAACCTTAAGCTTACATCAATATAAAACTCCAGAGTTTTGTTTTAAACAATGTTTGGAAAACTCTTTCCCAGGATGATATGTGAGAATTTCTTCAGAAACACTGGATAGCAAAAACAAACATGTATGCGCATGCTAGAAAGGTTAAATTTATCTTCATTTAGTTACCTATGCCTCTCTCATTTGCCATGTTCCCTTGCAACATATTAATGAAGTAATTGTACCAAACAGTATCACTTTTAGCAATAATGCCATGTATTTATACAACCATACTAACAAGTGAGCTAGGGTACCAGTTCAAACTATAGTGGAAAAGGTTTAACTTGGCACCTACTTTTTAGAAAGAGAAAGAAATAGGTATCTTCATCTCTTTCTAAGCTGCCCCTCTTTTATGGCAGGCCAGGCATGGCAGACACACCAGTGGCAAGTGATCCTCCATTGTCACACTGACAACTGATATTTCATTTGCAAGAGTTGCAACACCACTGATGCCTGCTTACCCTCATACCAACACAGGTACTAGGTAAACAATTTCAAGGAAAGAAAGCCACAGCCTGTGCTAGACAAGGACAGTGCAGAAAGTGCATTATACCATTATCATTGTCATTACTTTATATTATTACTGTGGCTATTAGTTTAAAACATGGTATAGCTTTCTGTAATTGGTTCAAGTAGCTACATAAAATTTCCCTCCAGCAAAATTCTTTTCTTAACCAGCCACTGTTTGATATTGCAGCTTCACTTATAAGAGAAGTACCCCAATTGTGCATGCTGATTTCTTTCTAAATCAATAGATAAATAGAAGTTAATAAAAACAAGGCATAAGACATTTCACTAGCATTTTTATCTGTTGTGCAATATAATTTGAAATTTGCACTTATTCCAGGGTTGCACTAGCACATAAAGCTTACAGAATAGGCATAGATTGACTGATGTTACAAATGGTGCAATGCTCTTTTTGATTCTGGGGGTTAGCAGACTAACAATGTCATCTTTAATGACAAGAAAATAACAAGGATGTTACATAAGTTAATTATGACTCAAACGATTCTTCCAAAAACAACAGAATGCTGGTTTTAAATTCCAAAAGCTGGAAGAACAGTTCATGAATAAAATATTAACCATGGAAGCAATGCCAAAACTACATAATAGGAACTTTATAATGAAATTACATTCTGCGGTGTGCCAACCATTCGGTTTACCAATCTTGAAAGATACATGGCAAAAGTGTGGATATATTACTGAAAAAGGGGGCAGACTTTTAAAAATGTCCTTGCTATAATGCTGCACCTTACGCTCAGTTTGTATGGTGAGGATGAATGTCAAAATGCAGCAGTCGTAAGTGTTGCACTGTTCCATGATGCTATGTCCAGACTGTGTTAAATATACTTATCACTGATAAGGTCAGTGATAAAGATGATCCTAATGTTAAAAGTTACAAAAAGATCTATTATGTTAATGATAGAGTGAAGTTGGATATAATTTTTAGCCAGAATTAAGGTATGTCCAGAGTACCATATATAAATCCAAATTTTGAATTACGATATCTCACAACATGTATTAAATGCTAGGGAAGATTAGATGATTAGCGTAGATTATCAAAAAATCTACTATATGCTGATTTAGAAGGAAATTGGACTTGTCCAGTTGGGATACTTCCCTTGTTCGAGATGGAACAAAGTGCAAATTGCAATCTGGCTGCACCTGTGAGTGCATGCTGCCACCTATATCTGGCTGCCTGGTTTGTTGGTAGTGTAACTATGTGTGTGAAGTTGCCAATGAGTGGTGCCAGATTAAAAGTGTGCTGGCCCCCTTATCCAGCCAACTGGATTTTTGCAGCTTTTTGCCGACCCTTTAGGACAATTGGCCAACACAGTAATGGCCTTTAGATCAAATGGCCCATGTAATAATGACACAAACAACAAACCATTTATGTGCTCTCCCCACAGTTCTGGAAACTTCTTAGTGGCAGGTGGGAGAGAGAGAGCATCCCCTTTTCAGAGTATTTTACCTTTGTTGCAGGGACTATATATGGGGTTGTTAGCATTCACCATTGGCAATTACGAAGCTGAGTGCAGCTGAAAGCCAAAGCCATGATTAAAGTGTGTTTGGCAGAAATTGGAGTCATTATTTATTGCAATATTTTGCACCTCTTAAAGGCCAGTCTGTTTCCTTGCATTGATAATATAACAAGTGGCCAAAGGGCTGCTTACAACTTGCTAGGCATACTAAGAGGGAGAAGAATGAGGTATTAACATTGTAATTTACTTATATGTGGCAATAATATATGTGAATTGTTGGGGGCTAAAAATATAGCTAGTGAGGAATAATTCATCCTAAATGCTCTTCAGTGCCCTTCAGATGTTATATGTGCTGCTGCATTTTGGAACAAAAAGTATATGTTTAAACCTGAGCAAGTGAAAATTAAATTTCCATCCATGGAACGCTCAACAGGAAGAAAGGAAAAAGCTGTTTTTCCAAGCAAATTCCATATCATAATGCCAGCTCAATAAAATTACAGATTGTAACCTAGAAATTCATCTAATGTGTTCTGGTGGACATCACCATATCAAAGTCGAGTGACAGGTTTTGTAAATGCTGCTTCCCATCTTGTAAAAAAATATCCCTCTTGGACGTGTTAGTTATATACTAAGATTTTTCAACAAATATTAATAATCACACTCCTTTCCCTCCTATTTTTTCTACTATGATGTATATATGTATGTCAGGTTTGAACTGTTTTAACTGAAATTAACCTATAATGGTCAAAATAGTAATATACCTTATGCAAAAGCCCATCACACACTGTTTACATGAACATCTTGAACTAATAAATGACAAACTTTTCTTTTATTGCAACTTAAATTTGAACACATGCAGTTTTATGTATGCTCTCTTTAATTTTTATCCTTTATTGTGAAGCTGTGTTTATAACTGCACTTATATTATGTTACTTGTAGTATGTTTTTGCTGTTAAGAGTAAATAAATTTCAGTTACCAAATGAGAGTGAATGTATCAAAACTGATAAAAGCAAACTGAAGCACACGACAATAAAAGTACACAATAATAGAAGTGAAAAGGGTCTCAGAAAGCATGAGTATGAATAAGAATGTCTACAGGGTAGTTTTAAGTGTTTATCAACTGAACTGCTTGTAAAAAGTACACTTTTTTCCTTGAGAATCAACAAGCAGACTGTTTGCTCTTTGTTTACAAAATTGAACACTGCCTCAAGCTGGAGTTGTATTAAACTACACATCTGTACAGGACAAGTAAAAAGGTATAGAAAATTTCTATTTGGCTTAAAAGTTTCAGGTTTGTTATTTTGTACTTTAAAAAGAAACCATTTTATAAAATGTATGTCCATGTCTACAAAAATTAAGAAGTGATGATTTATAACCATACATTCGCAACATCTTCAAATGGTTCATTTATTGAGAACTCTTTACTTCTATTGAGAGAACAAAAATGTTCGAACTGGCTGCATGGTGTTTTGCCTGTCTGCATCCTCGACACTTGTTGCAATCTGCCCTTATCTTAGAAAGGTGTGAATGAAACTATAAACATTTTAAAAACTACTTTCAAAGGCTTTACTTATCAACTTTATGAAAGGAGATGCTGAAACTGGCCACTGTCGTTGTCCATACATTCTTGGCACCTCTTTAGGAAACTATCCATCACTCGCCATAGTTCATGTTGAGAAATGCTGGCAATTTCCTGGCGGATATTTTGCTTTATTTCTTCCAAGGTGTGTCGGTTTGTCTTGTATGCCTTAGAAGTTACTTATTGAAACTCTGAGAAATCTTTCTCCACCAATGGTGCACTATACACCAATTTTTTGGTCATGAAGGAGTATGGGGTACTTCATGAGCAATATTAGATTCTGAGTAATAGGGCCAATTTTTTAAAGTCAACAGTTGACACCCATACATAGGACGTGAATACAATTTTGTCCCTATTTTCAAGAATTAATAGACAGGGAGCATGATTTTGCCTTGTTTCAACATGACTCTGGAAAGTTCATACAGTCAATCTTTCGATAAGAACAATTGAAAGTGTGTTTCAAGACAGAATTATTAGTACAGATTTATGGTCCCCCAACCTGTGATTTCTATCTCTGAGTAACTTAAAACAAAGTGTACAAGAAAACTCCACACACCCTGGAAGAATTAAAGCCAGGAAATTGCCAGCATTTCTCGATGTGAACTACGGCGAGTGATGGATAGTTTCCTAAAGAGGTGCCAAAAATGTATGGACAACAACAGTGGCCAGTTTCAGCATATCCTTTCATGAAGTTGCTAAGTACAGCCCTTAAAAGTAGTTTTAAAAATGTTGTATGGTTTCATTGGTGCCTTTCTATGATAGCGGCAGACAGAATGAGTGCCAAGGATGTAGGCAGGAAAAATGCTGTGCAGCCTGTTCAAACTTTTGTTGCTCTCCCAGTATTATTATGTGCTTTAAAAGGAGTTACTTCCATTTGTGTTACAAGTTACGATACATTCATGTATTTGCAATGAGATGATTGTATGGGTAAGTGGATACAATCATATTTTCATCCTTAGATTCTGCTACTAGTGACTTCTGTGTAGCTTCATCTTTAAGAATTACATTTCAGAGCAACAAATACTATTTAATTCCAAGATGTACTTGGAGCTTTGAATTAGCAAGAATTCAAACAATATCCTATATTGTATACTCCCTAAAATGCAGTAACAAGTTTAAAATATTGATGAAATTTATAGTACAAGAACAAATATAATTATAAATGCACAAATATTAGTAAATAATGAGGGTCAAACAAGGATTCTATTTAATTTTCTGATTCCAAAGAAATATGAAGGACAAAAACTCTTTGTTCATAACAGTGGAAAGATCATGTTTACAATTTAGTACCTTCACCACTCTGTCTTCTATGTGATCTGCAAGAGGAAATGGATCGAGACCACCTTCAAATATGCCCGGCCACTTCTAGTGCCCCATCCATCAGTGAAAAATATTGGAGAGCAAGAGGATTAATGACTTCATTGTCAGAAATCCAGCATTAGCTAACAACAACAATTTAGTACCATTTTGTACAGGTTTCTGTTCTTGTAGCAATCTCAAAATATTTACCTACTTTTGAATAAAATTCATGTATTTGCAACAGATAATGTATAACTAAGATATGACTGAGAACAGATTCTCGAGCAGCAGCATATAAACAATACAGAGATTTTCTACTGGATGATGCAACTCACTGTGAGAAATCGAAAACAAACTACTACTTTTTTCACCTTTTTAAAGCCCTTTAAAGCTAGGGACTCAAGTAGTTATGACTCACCATTGGGATACATGGTCCTGAATTTGAGATTTCTACTGCTACAATGCAAATCAGTTGGGGAATTTAAGACCAAACTGGCATGTTGCCACAATAGCTCAGTGGTTAAGTGTAACAGTGCATAGAGCAAAAGATCCACGTTCAAATACTGACTATGATATTGAATTTTTCAGTTCCGATTTTACCTTTCAAACCAAATTTAATATTTAACTTCAGTATCTTCCACAGAAGTACATAACAGAAAGCTTTTTAAAAATTCCTTTAACTAATCTTTACATGGAAAAATTTTCATTATTTTTTTATTTTCTCAAATACAGCTCTAACAATCAAATAAAATTTAATATATTTGACATACTGGCATGAGGAATAAATGTATATCTTGAATTTTCTAAAAATAGCTTGTAAAGACCCCTTTGTTCATAAGTAATTTTTGTATAACTATAAAAATGAGACAAAATCTTACTCAAAAAATGTAGTTTCTTAGAACTATGCAATTTGTGTTACATCAATCTTCTCTTAGTTTTAGTTACTTCTCCAATATTTCAAGCTACACACTTTTAAAATGTTTGTTCTTTTATTCCTCATCAGGCTATGCAAAGAGTATTTGAAATATCTAGTTCAGCATAAATATAGCAAATTTCTTTTAAACATAGGACTGTCATATTAGCACCCTGCATACTTTTATGAATAAAAACTGTGTAGTGAAACTGTTTCAGGAAGCTTTATCACAATAAACAAGATGTAGAAGAATGCCTTATGAATAATTTGCATAATAAATGTGCTAGTAAATTACAATGAATAGAGAAAATTGTGTGATCTTAATGCTCAAGATCTTGTTTTAAAATGTGTATGCCCATAGGGAATTTACAAATCTGGAATGTTAAAACACACACACTCTAGCACACAGTGTGGTGCAATAGTTTTAAATAAAACATAAATACTAGTATATGCTTAGAGCATTACATTGACAAAGACAGCAAGCGGCTACATTGAAATGAACCTTAAGAATGTACTAACCTCCCATTTCAAAACATTTCCCTTGGAAATCTTTGAATGCCAAGTCTTGTTGGCATGTGAATAATGAAGAATAGATTTATACATTTTTTTAAGCTGAATATAGAGAAGTTCATGTTATTATTAAGTCTTGAGTTTTGTTATAAACTGTCAAGGGCTTTGGATTGGGCAACAGTTATCTCAACCCCAATCCAAATAATGTATAAACAACTGGCAAGTCAAGGCAATGTTAAATGAAAATTTGACAAAAAGTACACTAACTGCTTTACAATATTGTTGAAAATAGTGACTCTGATTGCCAACGTTCCAACCAGGCACCTACATTGTCTAGTTTTTTTTTGTTATAACACAGAATTTTTGAACTTATTTGTTCAAAAATATAATCTTGTTAGTTGAGACTACACTTAAAACTAGTATAAAAAGTGCTCTGCAGTTTAACAGTCAACAGGACATACGCAGATACGTCCAGTCATTTGCAATGATAAAAGCCACTGTAAACATGCTCTTTCCATCAATGTAACCAAAAAGCTTACATCTCTCATAGTTTCTTAGAATGTGCAAAAATTAAATAGTCACTTCATATAAACATTAGTTTAAGATTAAAATGATGATGCAGTAAAATTTAATAATGAAAAAAGGTGCAAAAATGTAGTTCAGAAAATCATCTGTGCAGCAAATTTACGTAACATCATGAATATTTCACTAAAAGCATTATCTTAAGCATAATCAAGAGCAACAATCTGTGGATTGAAATGATCTAACAAGACAGGCAATGTGTAGAGAAAGGAGTTTTTTTGTATAGCAAGTAATAAAATTTCTCAGGATGTGATAAATTGTTTCCAAACATCTTGAAACTCCTTTTGCTATACATGACCAGTCCAGAATATACCTGTTTCATATGTTTCCACACATTCCAAGTCGTAACATAGGGAAAGCAGTATGGAAGTTTCAGCCACAAACAGCAAGCCAAAAGGGTTAATAAATTATATTCATACAATTGATATGCAGAGATATAGCTACCCCACAACAAACTAAACCCACAGCGCAGGGAAGGGCTTTCTCAACATAGAATACAATAAACATTATCTGACCTGGTAAGATGCAACATGATCCACAGAATGAGGCAACAAAAACCACAGGTTTTTATTTTCAGACATCACAATAGCAAACTATGTAAGGAAGGTATGGCTCTTTTCTCAGGGGGTGGCTTGTCATGCTTCTATATTTCAGCTTCAATCATTAATTTTGGCTTTTAACCTATGAGGTTTCATAAGGAATTTGGAAATATTCTCTTAAATAAAATACAATCTGAAATGAATTATCAAGGACAAATTATAAGTAAAGTGCATAAAATTTAAATTTGATTAGCAGCTTGTGATATTTGTGCAATAAGATTAAAAAAGCATAACAGTATTAAATATTTTGTGCATTGTTCAGGGGAGGGAGACATTTTTGTGTGAAATATTGGTTATAATGCTGAAGCAAATTGGTTATTATAAAGAAAAGCATTATTAGGACAAAAGCATTTGATAGTAGGCAATTCTATTTAAGCATCGCTATATGGTATGAATGTAATTTGGGTAAACAGAGTGGCCCAAAAAATTTAACACATAATGTAGATCAGTGCCTTGAGAACCCAGCAGCTGAATATCATGGCCTGTGTACCATCCAGGCAGCTTCAAATAGTTCACAAACTAATTTTATAAACTCACCTGAAAATGCGTCATTTTTTGACAGTAAACCATCTAATGGCAAATACAGCAAATGTTTTGTTACTATGATTTTGTGAACAGTAATGCATTTATGAAAAATTAAAAATCCAGTTTTGTTGTGATTAACTTGAAATTTTTAACCACAAATGCAGAACATAAAATAAGTGGAACAAAGAAATGTTACTGAATGATGTCAAACTATTTTTAAGACATTCATTTTTTTTTGCTTATAATTAACCACTTTTTATATGCCAGTAAAAAATGCTCTTTGTACATAGGTTCCAAATATGCCATCTCTACTGCTTCAGGGGCCTTTTACCAACCTCAGCCGACATGTGCATAGCAGGGAGGGTGGTATGTGGGGTGTTCTGTCTTTGTTGTTTGACCAAGCAGTGGCGTATGTTGGAACTGCAGGACTAATTTTTTAGGTGAAAATGACATTTTTGGTTTTTGAATTATATCACATAAATATTCTATAGATATCTCTGAATCATTTTGGCCAAACATTTTTCCTAACCCGCCATTTTGAAAAGCCCAGCGACATGTTTAAGTCATCTGTGCGCTTCATTTTAACCACAGTGGGGTGTGCCATACTGGTGCTTTTTTTTCTCAGTGTTGCATTTTGTATGAAATTTTTTCCTTAAATTTCAGTTTTCCTCTGACTTGTATGTAAATTTGCATACATAATCTCAAATATCTCATGTTAAGATTCAAATGTGAATTTGATGATTGCCTTATTCATTGGCTCACAAAAAATAATTTATGCTAAAAGAAAAGGAATTTTAACACCAACAACTTCATAAAAACAAAAATGTATTTCTCTGTAAGCAATAACATCAATCAAATACTTTATGTTCAATTTACTTAAGTATCAGAAAATGCTGCTAGCATACTTCTCTGAAGAATGTGAAAGCAGTTTTTAAAATATGCATTTTTAAGCTAATTAAAAGTACTTAACTCTATTATCTGAGAAACTGTTTGAGATAGAACATTGGGCTTTTGCTCAGCCATTTCTTTATTTGTTCATATTAAGTGTGCCAATTTTCAACTAAATGGATGTAAAATTGAAAAAAGTTAGAAAATTCAAACCGAAGGTGCATCAGGGAAGAATTGTGGATATCTGGGAAGCCAATTTGCCATTCAAGACATTGCTTGAAGTTATATATTTGTATGTGAATAATCTAGAACTGTGAATGTAAAACACAATGCCACTGCCACTGCATGCACGAAAAGGTAAACAAAAACACATAGCTCCTCCTTGCTATACACTACCTGTGAATGTCAGTAGAATGCCTCCCAAAGCTGCAAGGATGGCATTAATGGAAGTGAGTATACCAAAAGTTTATTATACCTGGACTATATTTTTATTTTAAACTTAGAAAATCAACAATAACAATTTTTTGTAAATGTATTATTGTTTTGTTTTAATTTTGTCAACCTGAGTTGAGGAAATTATTTAACTGCAAATTAATTAATTAATTAATTAATTGCAATTAATGTTCTCTGTAACACTACAACAGATTTTAGATCTCTATCTGAAATTCTCCAGAAAATTACAGGTATTTAAATGAAAAACTGTGGCATATTTTTTGATTAGTAATGCAGTTTCAGTGCTGCTCTCTTGAAGCTTCTATTTATTTATTCACAATATAGTGCACTCATATGAAGATGTTATTTTCAAGCTTGTGCCTGATTAAAATTCTGCTACACATGTGCACCTAGCTTTTAACCCCCATTTGCCAGTAAATTCTAAGTTTTAGTAGATACACAGACACTATGGCTCAAGCTTCAGTAGGTCAGTATTAGGTAATTACCCACCATAAATGCCAAAAGCAATATCATCAGATCACCAGAATCTTCTGGAAGTTTTCCTTCTCTCCACCTCTAGAACATTCTGGAACTTTAACCAACTACTACATAAGCAAGCGTTCTTGCAAATATGCATGTGTTTCTGGTGTGGCAAAATATACTGTTCTCTGAGTGAGTTTGCAGCAACTCCTGTGACATGCAGTGAGCACTCTTAATGCAGGAGAGATTGGAGAAGTCTTGTGTTCAACTCCCCAGCAAGTGAAAAGTAAAGTGACAGTGAAAAGCTGAACTAGAGCACATTTAGGAAGTGTCAATGGAAACTTAGTAAGGTGACAGTGAAAACTGGACAAAGTCACAATACATAAAAGTATTATACTTTAAATATTGGGAGAGCAAAAAACCTCCAAACTAAAATATGATTTGAAGCTTTCCTGGTGACGAACATATTCAAGATGCTCTTGGGCTTTGAGCCAGGTGTAGTGATGAAGAGACATCGACATTTTGGGAGTGTACATCTCTCCCATCATCATCTCCCCTGATGATGGGAGAGATGTACACTCCCGAAATGTCGGTCTCTTCATCACTACACCTGGCTCGAAGCCCGAGAGCATCTTGAATATATAACCAAACTGTCTGTGCAGTGTTTTTCCACTGGCCATGTGGAAACATGATAACACACTGCTGCTGTTAAACAAGGTCATGATTGTGATGCACTTTTGCTCTGAGTTGATGGTGATGTGATGTGGTTCAGTTATTACAAGTGATAAATTATTTTGCCCTGTACTTGTCATAAAGTGTATTATGACTCAGCATATGTTTTCTACTGCACAGCATGTGTTTGTTTATGATTTGTATGTGTTAACTCCACTCGCCAAGTGAAAGTAGATGTGCAGAAAGATTTCCAGGTGTTACAATAAATTACAGGCCACAGGAAGTGTTCAGGCTAAAAATTCTAAATGATAGCATATAGTTCTTATCGAAGAAACATTAGATGACATCGGTCATTGGAGAATTCCCCCCAAAAACCATTTAGGCATCTTTCACAATAGGCAGGCATTTCTTATGGCCCTGTGCAAACAGCTACTAAATTGCTGAAGTTCAAATAAAATAACTGTGGCACAGTTCTTCAACTAGGTAATCCTGTAATTAGGCGCACATTTTGTGAGTGGACTCTCAATAGTATATACAATGGCGAAATAGACCCACATTTAATATTTTTCACGGCCAAGTCTTGGCTTCATCTTCATGGATATGTGTGAATAATCATTACTGGAGCTCTGAGAGGTTCATGAAGTATCCCTTCATGATGAAAAAAACTTGTGTATGGTGCGCCATTAGTGGAGAAAGAGTTAAAGGCTCAATTTTTTTCGAGTCAACAGTTGACACCTGTACATACATGAACAAATTTCCTCCCCCCCCCCCTCTCCCTATTTTTTTTTTTTTTTTTTTTTTGGAGAATTAACAGACAGGTAGCATAATTTTGCCTTTTTTCAGCAAGACTCTGCAACAGTTCATACAGCCAATCTTTCAATGAGAACAATTGAAAGTGTGTTTCGGAACAGAATAAAATTATTAGTAGAGATTTGTAGGTCCCTTGGTCCCTCGACTTAACCCCCTGCATAAACCCACATGCCCTGGAAGAATTAAAACAAAATATCTGCCAGGAAATTGCCAGAATTTCTTAACGTGAGCTACGGCGAATGATGGATAGTTTCCTAAAAAGGTGCCAAAATGTATGTATGGATGACGGTGACCAGTTTTAGCATCTCCTTTCATAAAGTTGGTCAGTAAAGCTTTTAAACATAGTAATTATTATTTATTTATGCCAACAAACTTACTGTTGGTGTTTTTAAACACACAAGCCGTGTGTGGGCAAAGTTTGAGAGGTAGAACTGGAACTTAAAAATTCAATGCCCAGTTGTGGCATTGAATTTTTAAGTTCCAGTTCTACCTTTTAAACATAGTTTTAAAATGTTGTATGGTTTCATCTGTGCCTTTCTATGATAGCAGCAGATGGCAATGTGTGTCGAGGACACGGACAGGCAAAACACATCACAGTCGGTTTGTAAACTTTTTGCTCTCCCTGTATCTAGCAATTTTTTTCTATGTGTAATGGAAATTTAAAGTGTTTATTTAAACCAAATGGTATTGCATCATCTTGTCAGTTGGAAAAAGCAATAAAAACTTCATGTGCTAAAATAATAAAATGTATTCAATGCATTCACATGCATGTGAATGCTCCACAAGTGTCACTAAAATTGTTCAGAAATAGCTTGCATCACGATCCATAATTTCTGCATTTGGAGATTTCACTTAAGTGTGTACATAAATACACATAATTGTTGGCAAAACTTGTCTGTGAGTTTAGTATCAAGCATACTCAATTACTCCTTAATGCTTCTTGGTTTTGCACTTAGAGATACAGGTTTTCATTAAAGGAATTAATACAAGAGTCAATAGAAATATTGAAATCAATTTACCCATGCTCTGAACTGCTGGTATACAAAAGTTGGAGGCAGAATTTGTTTACATTTAACCATCATTATAATGAATCTTTTAGGAATTTATAAGCCATGACTCATAACTCTTTGCTGATTCATCATAAATTATTTATAAAAATAATAATTTGGTCTGATTTGGGTTTAGATGCACACAACTCAAACACAAATTTGTTTAGGAGCTAAATCTTTTAGGCTGGTTATTATGATAGAACCCCTATAGTCCGCCGCTTTTGTTATTAATAAATAAGGTTATTCTAAAGTAAATTCCCTGTTTAAAGTAGTAATAAATTTGTCAAGTTTTTAGATTCTAACAAAATAAAAACACCAATTTGCTTGTGAAGAAATTGGATTTTATTAAAACAAGATAAAATTAAATATAACCACTACCGTGTTGTTCAGTAAGCAATAGTCTTTCTCCTATGCTATAAATTGCATTAGCAAGCACATTTCCAGGGATGTCCTCAATGGCATCCCATATTCACTGCTTCAGTTGTTCATGTGTAGTGGGTCTGGTAAGAAATAGGTTTTCTTTTAGATAGCCCCATAACCAGTACTTAGCTGGATTCATGTCTGGGGACCTAGAAGATAAATTGTTTGCAAAATGTTGACTAATTACATGTTCAGCAAATATGTTGTGTAGTAGTGTTTTTACAGTATTGTGTATGTGGGGAGGTGGCACCATGGTCGAGCGGTTAGACTATTCGCCTATCACCACGGTGGTCCAAGTTTGATCCTAGGGACCCACATGTTGATGTTGTTGTTGTTGTTGTTAGCTAATGCTGGATTTCTGACAATGAAGTCATTAATCCTCTTGCTCTCCAATATTTTTCACTGATGGATGGGGCATTAGAAGTGGCCGGGCATATTTGAAGGTGGTCTCGATCCATTTCCTCTTGCAGATCACATAGAGGACAGAGTGGTGAAGAATATATCCCAATTCTGTTTAAATGTTTTGCCAGACAATCATGTCCTGTAATCAACCTGAAGGTTGCAACTGCTGTTTTTCGAGGATACTCAGGAATTACTGTTTGAATGTTTGGTAGTTCCCATCTTTTATTCTTTGATTTTTCATAGTAATATTTTGCAATAATTTTTTTGAATTCAGAGTTGACTAATCTTTTAGCTGCATAAAATGGTAGATTAACTATAGATTTCTGCACATTGCCGGTACCCTTTTTTGCAAGAAAATCAGCTTTCTCATTGCCACTCAGTCCACAGTGAGCTGGTATCCATTGGAAGACTAGGTGTTTTTGAAGTGCTGTTAGATGGGTAAGGATTTTCCAACATTCTATAATTGTTTGGTCTTTTGGTGACAACTTGGAAGTAATTGCTATAATTGCTGCCCTGGAATCTGAGAGAATAACTGCTTGCTGAAAATGTGAAATTCTGTACAAAAGATTTTGTAGGGCCATTCGAATTGCTTCAATTTCTCCATCAAAGTTCGTAGTTCCATAACTTAAAGATTTGTAATAGGAAAAGAGGTGACATGTGACTCCAGCACCTGCTCCATCTTGGTTTCATATTAATGATCCATCAGTATAAATATGGAGCCATTCGTGTTCTGGAAATCTAGTATGGATTGTCTCTAATGCCAATAATTTTAGAACACTAGTTGGAGTATCACTTTTCTTAACTTCTTCTGTCAGGTGTAAATAATATGTGATGTCTAACGTTTGTGTCGGATTGACTTTAGATATGAAGTTTTCCTTTGAATTAGGAAGGTATACATTCTTCTTGATGTCTTGAATTTTGGAAAGAAAGCTCTCCTGAGTCTTTAGTGTATGTGTAAAATTTCTCTTGTGCCATGTATTGAATGGGAGTCTGATCAACTTTTCGTGTTGAATAAGAGCCGCTTTTTCTATTTCATATTCAATGGGACATTGGTTGGTTAGTATTTCCATAGCTGCTATTGGTGTGGTTTTGATAGCATCTGTAATTGATCTCAGACTTTGGTTTTGAAAGATTTGAATCTTTTTTGTGTTTGCTGTTACAAGAACTTCGCTGCAGTAAGTAAATAATGGCTTTATATATACATTGTATGTTGTGTTAAGAGTTGCTCTGGAACATCCCCACTTCATTCCTGTTAGACGTTTTAACAGTGAAAGGCGCCTCTCTGCTCTTTGTATTACATTTTCTATTTGTTTGGTCCATGTAAGTTTAGTATCAAATGTAACTCCTAAATACTTTGCTTCCTTTGTTTCTGGTAACTGTTGACCCTCAAAATCTAGTTTTATTTTTAGTGGCTTTTTTCTTAGTGGAAAGATTTGGTAGTTTGATTTTGTTGTATTAACAGTCATTAAATTTTCTTTGGTCCACCTTTGTAATTTGGTTAAGGATTGTTGCATGGTTTTTTCTAGTTCTGCACTTTTGCTTTTTGGTTTTGAAGTCCACATTACTAAGTCATCAGCAAATAGTGCACACTTCACACCTGATTCTTGTATTTGTTGTGGCAGATCGTTAATAAATATATTAAAAAGTGTTGTGCTGAGCACTGCGCCTTGTGGTAAGCCACGGTGTACTTGTTTGTATTTAGATATGTTTCTTCCATATCTGGTAGCAATAAAACGTTGTGTTAGGAAATGACATAGCCATGAAAACATTGGACCTTGTATCCCTATTTTTTTTACTTTCTTTAGTAGTTTTGTTCTGCATATAGAACCATATGCACTTTGCAAATCAATAAAAACTGATAAATTATCTTCTTTTCTATTGAAGGAGTCTTTGATTTCTTGACTGAGAAGTAAGACTTGTTCATTTGCAGAGTGGAACTCTCTAAATCCAGCTTGACATGGGGAAATTAAATTTTGTGATTCTAGAAACCAATTTAACCTGTTTGACACCATTCTTTCCATCACTTTTGCTATTATGCTAGTAAGAGCTATTGGTCTATAATTTTTTATTTCTGACGCTGTTTTGTCTTTCTTCAAGAGTGGGACAATTATTGCCTTTCGCCATTCAGCAGGTACAGTGGTTTTCCAGGATAGATTGTAGAGTTTTAGTAGTTGTTGTTTTGCTGTTTTTCCAAGGTTTTTTATGAACTCTGGATGTATGTGACCAGGTCCAGGAGACTTTTTGTTTTTTAGATTATTTATTGCAATGTTTAGTTCTTGCATATGAAAATTTTGAAAAAAGATATTGCACTGAGTGTTAGGATCACATTCTCTTTCTTGTTTCAAATCTTTCTTAAATTCTTTATGTTCCTTTTTATTATTTCTTGTTACTTTATGTGAATTAGCATAATATTTATTGAATGTTTCGGCTATGGCTGCATCATTTGTTAATATTTTATTGTTGTGTATGATAGGTGTGCTGTTGTTTTCTTTCCTATGTTTGACATTTTTTATGAACTTATGAGCTTTGTTACCATCTGTCCTATAATCCATTTTTTCTAAGAAATTATTAAAGTAATTCTTTTTAGCAGTATTAATTTCTTTTTTTAGTGAAGCACATTTCTTCCGCCATATTTGTGTATCCGATATGATTTTTGAGGGACCCACATGTGGTATTCATGATAGACGAAGTGGTGTCTGGACGGGTTTTCTCTGGTTTACCCCACCACTCATTCCACCAATTGCGCTGTACTTTTCCAGTCATCAATTTCACCTACATTTCATATCATCCTCTTCCTCACTCTCATACCTTGTGCTAGGCTGACCACCCACTTCCAGGTCTTCACTTTGTCCATTCCATAGGTTCCTGTGCTCCCCGACAGGTGTCTGACCCTAGGCACAGGCTTGTAAGTCCTAGGGGTTGTAAGCCCTACATAAGGGGAGGGTAATCAGATGAAGAAGAAGTGTTTGTGCAGAGGACCCTCATCTTGCATGAAAATAATGTTTTCGATTTCATGACTCTGTAGCGCTGGTATCAGAAAATGTTGCAACATATTAAAATATTGCTGCCTGTTACCCTGTTTTTGTTTGTTCATTTTCAATTTCTTCATATAAATATGGTCCTATAATTAAATGTGATGTAAAACCACAGCAGACAATAATCTTGATATCATAGGAGTTCTTTTACATGCCAGTAAATCTACTGACATGGAGCTGTCGTTTTTAAGCACACTTTAAAACCATCGGTCTGGACCAGGTTTGAACTTGCGACCTGAGGTTCAGTAGGCCAGAATCTAACCAACTGAGCCTCCCAGACCGACTTGCAATGTGAAAGTAACATGAATCGGCTTATCTTGTTCTTTAAGTTCAAAACTCATTTTCATTTTGTAAAGATGGAGCCAAAGCTGTCTCTTAAGAATTTGAATACTGTTGAATAACTTATGTCCAGATGCCTTGCAACTTTATTAGCACTACAAACATATTCTGAATTTTCACTAATTTCCCAAATTTCTCGTAAAACTAGAGCATCACACACCTCGTTTCGCACTAAGGTTGGTCTATCTGATTGCTTTCTGTTGATAAGTGAACCAGTTTCCTCAAATTTGTTCATCGTCTTGCAAAACAATGAGGGTCCTCTTCTCAATCCATTTAATGAGCATGTGCATATTGTCTGTTACACTCTAATAGCACTAAAGGAGGCCAATTCAAACTTGTTTAGGTAAAGCTATTGCTCCAACAACTGCTGTCTGTATTATGTTTATATAAACATGACACAGTTACCATAGCAACAAAAAAAAAAAAACCCAAGCCTTCTAAACAGTAACGATACCAATATATGTAAAGTGCTAATTTGTAAAGAAGATACAGCTGTTTTGAAATGGGAGCTTAGTTTAGAATAACCTGATATTTCTATTTCCATCACCATTCTTATTCCAAAACTGAAACAAATAATTTCTATGAAACAGAATATAATTATAGTTCACAACACTAGACTATGTTTTAAATACACTTGCTCTATAAACATATTCAAAATTTCAGCTTTCTATCTCATACTTTAGAGACAAGTGCACCTAAATAGGAAAAACAGTAAGTTTTGGAAAATTCCATTTGATGCACTAGTTTACTTTAAATTAAATTAAATCATTAGGTTTTATACCTTAGCATATTCTTAAAAGATCCTTTATAATGATATATAATAGTATCAAATTATGACTCACACTTTTTGTGTACCTGCAGTTTAAAGTATGATCATATTTATTCCATCTATTCACACACTAATTCCTGTTAAAAGGCAACCAATCTGAGTCCTATTGATACTCTTCTACCATGATGTGCATAATCTTTTGGGGCACTCTGTATAAAAGCTCCAGTAACTGCTTGATCAGGTGTTCTATTTACATGCAAGTGCAAAGATTATTGACCATCCACCATGAGCCCAGTAATCATTCCATCTAGACTAAAGGGTTCCACTTAAAATTTAAACAGATCTCTGAAGCAAAGATCTGGATACCTTAGGCTAAGAATTAATTTCTAAATTCAATATTTTTGCAGAACACTATCAAAAATGGACATCAGAGTAAACTTTTGTAATCTTAAAGCATAATTAAAATGTTATGAAGTTGTTTACTGCAAAAGAATTTGTACCGAAGCATTTGGAACTCTTCTGTGTACCTTATTTTTAAAATTAGGCTTCTGGATTTTCTGGAAGTGTTAAGTTTTTAACCAAATTATGCAAGCATCATAGTTTTGCACATTATTCTTTGAGCAATTCAGGTGGTATAGTAATGTTTATCAGTCAAACATATCTCTAATTTTTATGCTAGTTTATTTGCTAAACTTAGACAACTGTTCTGCACCTACACCAGCCTCACGATCTCACTGTACTAATGATGTTGAAGTTGATTGTAGTATTTCTACTGTATTCTGTGACATTTGGTGATTTAGCTTTTTAAAGAGTTAATATCAGTTACTGTATACTATTCAGAGTCATGCTATATAAAAATAACAGTACAAGGTTTGCTCTCCTTCCTGTTGTTATAGAGTTCTAAATCAGCAAATTTTAAATTTTATAGCAATAATATTATTATCCTCTTACGGTGCCTTTCAGGTGCATTTGCAACTCTGAAGCACTATAAGCATCAACTCCTTCAGTCACAAGGAACTACTAAAGCATATATCAAATTAGAGTTTATGTATAAAACCAATCTTAAGAAAGCTTATCAACATATTTCAAGTTTGATTGAAAATAGCACAAACTTAGCCAACAATTTTTAGAGAAATGCTTGACATTAAAGAAATAGTTGGAAGAAATATTTAAAATTTGTTTGAAATTTATAAAAATTAAGGATGTGTATGGAGATCCTACCAAAATTATAGTTGTTTAATTAGGTATAATTAAAACATTATCTGTAATAATCTGTTTTAACAGCTCTGTTGTATTATTTTGTTCACAAAATGAATGCACCTGAAATTGAATGCTATGTGTACCAAGGAATTGTTCATGTAAAAGAGAAGAAATTAATTCTAAATTTAAAATTGTGATGTATGTCAATTTAAATCTATAACTAGAGTCTGGATGTTTACACAAAATGACTTTTTACTAGAGGGTAATAAATCAAAGTTAGGTAGGTGTAATGTGTTTTGAGGTATTTGGAAGGAATAGAATTAATTTTTATTTTGCCTATTTAAGATCTAGCTGGCCATTTTACACCAATACAAATGCCAATGTCTGTGATTTTAAAATAAACTTTTTAAGTTATTTTCAATTTTTCTGTTACATTCAGGGCACTGTACATGATGGCCACCCTTCTATCTTAGAACTTGGCATTCTTTATGTTATATGACCAACTTCTGTTTATAATGTTTGCTACCACTATGCTTTCTTTGAAGCTGTATGAGGAAGTGCTGTAGGGAATGCATTTTGATGCAGGATGATGGTCAGTTATGGTCACGTCAAAGCAGACCTATGCTGCCTAAATTCAAGTCAACCACTTAAAAGTGAACTTCACAGTTACACTAATGAATTTAGTGTCCCTGCATTTTCAACTGACAGAACAGCAGTAGTGTTTAAATCTGTTCTTACTACATATGGCAACACAGGTGGTGGACACTGGTGATACATGAAATGGAAATGATGCTTGGAAGATGGAATTTTGGGATGGAAATGTCCCCTGCATTTGTCAGGACTGAGGAAAACCTGGGAGGAATGGTCCTCGTAGGATTTGAACAGCAGACCTCCTGAATACTTCACATGAGCCATCAAGCCATCTCGCTCATGCTGATGAAACAGTTTGTGTAAAATTTGTGAAAAGAAACTAATAACAAGATAAGAAAGTTCTCAGCCAACTATGTTGCAAAAATCTGCTCTTGCATCACAGAGCGATGGCAAACACAAAGGCTATTTCCAACAACTGTTGACACATCTAGCAGACAGGTTTTCATTAGATATGTGTATATTAGGAGTCGGCAGATTGGTCATCGTGATTGCAGATAGGGTGGTATCACAGAATGCAACCCAGCATGCACATGACACACGGTTCAAAGGAGACAGTTTCTGAAGCTGCAGTGGCGGTACAGAAACTTCTCAAACACACATTTGATTTTAACAGTAATTTCGCTAACATCTAACGTTAATTCACAAGGATTAACATACAACAGAGCACGTAGGTCTTTATCTGACAATAACTTCTGCTTCTAGATGATATGATCTTCAGTTAAGAAAGAAATTGCTCACATGCATGTTGGGCTTAACATTCACTAATATGTGCAGCAAAAGAAAAGAAAGACGCAATTGTTGCCATATCCAGTTCTTTAAATAAATCCAAACCAGCCTCGTTTTTAATTGTGATTTCAAAATTGTGTTTGTCTGTACATTTGGAACTTCAGTTCGTAATTGTGGTTTTACATCTGAATGTCCATGAAAGGACTCACGAAAAGTTGAACATAATGGTTCATTGGTTTGATGTCATGAGATCTTTTGTCTTTGAAGTCTGTTTTAACTTCCTAAACATACCTAGATAAACATGTAGGAAGGTTTCTTTATGTTTTAGTGGCTTCAAAAGAGTCATGTTGTGTCGAAGCAGTGTATACCACTGCTTGCTTATATTTGAACATGTTGTTTGAAGGAGGGAGGGTAAAAGCAGGGCAAAGTATTTTTGTCTCTGACTGTGTATTACACCATATCATCAGCTGGTACAGATTTGCCGACCCTTGGTGTATGTCGTTAGTATAGGCCATAACTACAGTAATACCTAGTAGTAATATGCAGCAATAAAGAGGCATAATAATATTTTTAAACCAATATATTGGTTATTAAATTTATTATAATTATGACCTTCTAAAATTCATAATGACTTTTTTAATGTTTTAGAAGTAAACGAGTTGACCTATAGACACTTATAGTTTCACTTACACTTATTTTTGTCCAGATGCGTTTCAAAGATCAGTATCTTCATTGTCAATGGTTTCTTGACTGACTGTTGAAGAGGAAACATTTGTTGTGGTAGTGACTGTGCTGCTATCTGGATTGTTGGATATAAACTTCATTATGTCATCTGCTTGTGGTATATCAAAATTCATGGCTATGTGAATATTCTTCATAATATGTATTTTCTCCCAAATTATCAGTTCTGCTGTTGTTTTTGTACTTTAATATCCTTTTCTATGGTGCGCTATCATGAGCTATGGCTGATTTGTCGATCTGTTTGAATGTTATGTTTTTAATGTGCTCCTTCATTCGTGTTTTAAGATTTCTTTTAGTTTGGCCAATGTATATTTTTGGGCAATCCTCCATATCAGCCAAACTAAATGAAATCTTAAAACACGACTGAAGGAGCACATTAGAAACATAACATTCAAACAGATCGACAAATCAGCCATAGCTCATCAATTCTGGTCAACTCAGCACACCATAGAAAAGCATATTAAATTACTAAAACATGCAAAAACAACAGCAGAACTGATAATTTGGGAGAAAATACATATTATGAAGAATGTTCACATAGCCATGAATTTTGATATACCACAAGCAGACTACATAATGAAGTTTATATCCAGCAACCCAGGTAGCAACACAGTCACTACCACAACAAATGTTTCCCCTTCAACCGCCAGTCGAGAAACCATTGAGAAAGAAGACGCTGGTCTTCCTAGTGCACCTGGACAAAAATAAGTGTAAGTGAAACTGTGTGTCTATAGGTCGACAACTCATTTACTTCTAAAACACTAGAAAAGTTCCACTGTCTATATCACTATATATATAGTGTTTTAGAAGTAAATGAGTTGTCGACCTATAGACACATAGTTTCACTTACACTTATATATATATATTATTACGTGGAGCCCTTTTTTTAAATTTACTGTGTCTTTTTTGCTCTTTTTGTTTGTTATAAATATTTAAACATCCAGGCTCTAGCCACCATTCCCTCTGCTTCATTATATGAAGCTCAGATATGCGGTCATTCATCAAAAATTAACAAAGGTAACATCATGATATAGAATTTAAAAAACAAAAAATGAAAGTTTAATTATATGCCAACAATAAGAGCATATCACTGAAAATGTTTAATAAAATTAAGTCAAATACATGACATTAATTTATAAAACAGAACTAATTGAAAATGGTTCACTTGGTACAGAAAAGAAATTCAAATTTCAGTATTTTGCTTTTTAGATTATGTTTTCTTGTACAAATAAATACTATGCTTTTAATAAAAAAACTATGTAATATGTATCTAAATTCTGAATCTATAACAATGAATAATTATGATGCATCTCTAACAAAGATATTTGAATGCTATAGTGATGTTGTTTACATGAAAGATTTGCACACAATTGCCATGCAGACCATCATTATGCATTTAATGAACATGACTTTGGTTTCGTGCAGATTAGAAACTTAATTTCACAAGTTGCAAAAAATTTTCATCACCCATTGAAAAAGCAGTTAAGTTCTTTCTGTAATAGCAGCAAATATTAATTAAACAAATAAAATAAAGCACATCTCCTTAAATATTGTCTGAAAAGACTGTATTCTATGTGAGAGGCCACACTTATAATCCTACCTGAAACTTGGAAAGCGATGTACCCCTTGACTGCCTCCCCTATTCTCAGTGGCACCAGCAGAAAGGGGAGCAGTGTTTGCAATGGAATGGAGAACATTAACGGCATCGGATGAAGTGATGACAGATGGTAGCGAAGCTTTTCTCCGAACCTTAGGAGCTTTATTTTCCTGTTTGCCTCTGCTCAAATCTGCTGTTGTGTTTCTTCCCCGTTTTAATGAACCTTCCCTACTGCTTTCCCTCTGATGTCGAGTCAAACTTCCCAACACTGGATCAAAGCAAAAGCCTGTCTGATCGTGTCTGTCAGTTGTGTCTAGAAGGTTATTCAGTTCATCCTGCTGACGTCGAGCTAGCTCCTGAATGGCAGCCAAACCCACCTGTTGTGGAGGCTGAGGTGTTGGAAAATTGTTGTTATTAATATTGTTGACCATATGGTCCCCTTTGTTAAGTACATACCTTCCTAACATGCCTACAACTGGATCCCTTTCCAGAAGGTAACTTGAATGCCCCAATTCTGTAAGAACTTGGTTCACATTTTTAAGTTCTTCTAATGAGATTATCTCTTTGTTCTGGTGTGTCTTTTCCGATTTTGGAGGAATATTTTTTAGTAGATTTTGATCCTCGAGAAGTTTTTGTATTTCACGTTCAAAGTTTGGAATTTTAGCTATCACTGCAGCTGCACTCTGATAATGATATTTCGAACCAGTCTCTGATCCATAAGCCGAGGGTGCAAGAGGTGCAGGAAGTTTGCCCGAATTTAACACATCTGACCCTTGGGATTTTGCACTATGTGATTGCAAATCCTTCGAACTAGGCAACCCTCCTCCACTCAAAGCTGAATTATGTCGACGATGACTTTTTGACAAATCCCTTCTGTCTGTCTGACTAGATCCATCCCTCTTAGATGATCTTTCACCAGTGGAAGTTGCATGTGAAATCTCTTCCTCCACCTCGCCTAAATGCTCTGCTAGATTGTCCATGCTTGGAGATTGTTTAGTTCCACAACTGGCTCCTACATTGTCATCTGGAGATGTAATAGAATCACTTGTTACAGTTTTGGCACTACCACTAACCCCACTATATTTCCTGTCCTGATTGGAAGCCTGTTTAAGACTTTTGTTAGGATACTTTCCACTGCCTGTGCTGAGGCTACGTTCACTGTTTGCACTTGCAGCCCGGAGTAAAGCAGAGGGTTTCTGTCCGCTATTGTTACGATGCCCGATATACTCAAAGCTACCACAGCTATCGCCCCTGTATGAGTCCTGACCATCCAATGACCGAGGCAAAGGACTGCAGCAGGTAGAGTCAATTGTGTTGCTTGCCGCAGCAAGAGCCAAGAGTGTAGCTGGAGGAAGAGTCTCTGTATTAGTGGCTACTGTGGATTTGTTACTCCTGCTGTGTGAATTGGTAGTACTAGAAAGCTCTCCACTACCATCACAGACTCGCTGTCGTGCTGGAGACATGTTCCAATCTTGACGTGCAGAGCTAGAACTAGATGTCATATTGTTTCTGTTACTACGGTTACTAGGGAGATGGCTGGAAGGGGAGAAGCTTCTTGAAGCTGAAAGGTTTGATGTGGATACATCCTGAGATGGGGCAGTATTTGTTAGCTTTGAACCAAGAGCTTGGTTGCCCACATTAGCATTGTTGTTATGATTTCCTCCTGCCACATTACCAGGAAGGTAACACTGTGCTGGAATATAATCAAGAGACGCTCTAGGTGAGTTTTCCAGTGAAGATGAAGGATCCACTTGGATATCCGAAGGATATAACCACTGTTGAGTAGAGTTCCTATCCAGAGGTGGAGGGGGAGAAGGAGAGGGTGAAGCATCAGCATCTGTGGTTCTGCTGTAGCTTTCATCAGATGAACTGATGCTAGGCGAGTGGTTAAGGGAGCTGATTTCATCAGCAGAGGAATGTATCCTTTGCTGAACAGGACTGGAGAAATAGAAACCAGATGCTCCTTGTAAACTTTCATCTGAATAATGTCGCTGAAGATGCATAAGCGGATTATTATGACCACCACTGCGAAGTTTTGTCCGCACTGATGCCTCCTGGCGATGTTCCAAGGGACGCATGGGAAGTGGAGGGAGAAGAGGCTGTTGGTGAGGTGGTAACGGAGGGGCAGATGCAATGTGCTGCACCCGAGACTGGTTTCTGTGTTGCCGTGCACTATGACTAGGAGAAGACGACTCTCTCCCTGGAAGTTTTGGCAGTGGTTTCATGTAAGGCTTCATTGCAATGTTACTGCTACTTATTTCACTACCCGTATTACTCTGATGATGTGACGTGCTACCACTATTGTTATTGTTGTTGTTATTGTTATTACTACTGTGAGCCATGTGGTTGCCACTACTACCCCGGTTTTTACCAGCGTCTGTAAGACCTCCCCGAGGCCAAGGAGGTGTGTAACGGGTCACATCTTGTGATCTAGAAACTCCTTTCGAATTTACAGAAGAGTGTCCTTGGAAGTTATTAAACTGCTGTCCACTTTTGTGAGGAGGTAGAGGGGGTGGCGGTAGGTTTGCAAGGTCATCCAGATCTTTTGCTCCCACTGACCTCTGCTGATGAAGCTTCTTGCCACCACCACCCCCAGAGCGTTGTTGCAAGGACTGCTGTGTAGGAAGAATCTTCAACATGCTGCCACCACTCATTGGAAGCAGTGGTTCACACTCGCCGTGTCTTGTTGCACCATTTTCTCGCAGTGGAGGAAGCCTGGCTGTATTTCTCATAAGATTCATTCCAGCCACTGAGTAGTTACTGTGATGAGAATTGTTGCTACCACCATTGCCACCATTAGCACCACCATTGCCACTCCCACCTTCATCTCTAGAGGACGAGCGCTTATTCCTACCATTCATCTCAGAGGTACCTCCTTGCTGCATCTGATGGAGCAGGGCCAGAGGAGTTGCAACTCCACCATACATATTCCCTGCGTGGAAAAAACACTAGCATTAATATCTTAGAGTTGCCATCACTCTGTAATAAAAATATATCCTAATTTCTAAAATTATTATAAGTCTTTACTCTGTCTCATTTCCTTCCAATCAGAATCACTTCAGTTTCTCAGTTGAAGGAATTATTCCAAGTGATATATCCAGTGAAACAAAATGTTAAGATGAAAAGCTATTTAAAAATAATCTGCCTACATTACAACACAGAAGATACTTTTTGGCACATTACACCTTTCATTTATTGAAAATCTAGAGATAAGAGGAAAGTGAATCACATATCTATGGAATGCTGGATTTTGATTTAACTATTTGGTATTAATAACTGCTTTCATTTAAGTTTTGCATTAGTATGGGGAATGAATGACCTTTTTGATCATTCCCAGGTAATTATTTTTGTTCAAATAAACTAAACGTAAAGAATAATGAAGTACAATACTACACATAATAATGATTATTTCAGAGAACAAAACACCAAGAATTTTATAATGAGGGCAATTTCTGTATTGGGGCAATTTTTTATAAGAAACTGCTTATCACATTTAAGGCATTAAACAGAATGAAACAATTTCAGATGAAATTAAAATGCTTTAAACAGAAAATGTTTGTATAAATATGATGACTTAGGGCACTTACTTGAAAATAAACCCTATTTTCTTAATGGAATTAAAGCTGAAAAATTGGGAGGGTCTTACAAATAGATATTTCAGCACAAAAAGATTGAATTTCTTCTTTCGTGGCTTTAAGTTTATCTCTTCAGTTTCTCCTGTAGCAAATCATGTTTGGTTGCACTGAATATTTTTGACCTGCTGCCCGTGTACCATTTTTACCAGCAAATTCCAAAACATCTAGCTTAAAACCTATAGCGAAACTTTTGTGAATTTATGTTACCACTAACATAGACAGGCACAAGAGAAACTCACTTTCATAAAGTTGCTGCTGTTGTAACCAAAGATACTGTTTTACTAGCAAGAAGAAAGCAGGTAGAAGGGTTGAAGTTACTAATGAGTAAAATTCAATGCCTTACTCCCTGCTCCTATCTTGGCAAGTAAGTGAAAGGTAAAATTTGCCCTTGGCTAACCATCTATATCTACAATAATAAAGCAATTCTGAAGAACTGTTTTTCTAGGAAATACAGTTTGTCTAAAATTAGCATGTCAGACATTCGCATACCTATATTTTTTTATAATATTTTGCTGCAAAACTTGGCGGGCCTTGCAGTATATTGTTTTATATTCTCTGTCCATATCTGTTGTATTTATTTTATTCTTGATATCAGAAACTATAAGTACCTGAACAACTAATAACAAATTTGTTTTGATCTGATGTATTTGCCATTCACTAATTATTTTCTCTTCA
This sequence comes from Tenodera sinensis, assembly GCA_030765045.1. Taxonomy (NCBI): domain Eukaryota; kingdom Metazoa; phylum Arthropoda; class Insecta; order Mantodea; family Mantidae; genus Tenodera; species Tenodera sinensis. Next base: position 20,922,199 of record CM060967.1, on the reverse strand, counting down.
CACAAAGGCTATATAAATCATTATAATAATTTTGTTTTTATTTAACAAAATTTACAGAAAATAATTCCTAATGAACAATACTGTCTAGTTAAGTTGTTTAGTATGTGAATCAATCAAAATGTTGAAACTTAAGTTTAAAATGCTAGTAAATCAGAACTTGCAGTAAGTTTGATGGTGTTTACACATATTTCAAAGGATCTTTAAAGGCATTATAAGCCATGATCATTACTCTTGGTTGAAAAGATTTTCTCGGACCACCAATAGTTCATGGGGAAAAAAAGAAAGAAAATATTAAATTTGATTCATTTTGGATTTTGCTATAGTTTGGCATATTTTAGGAACACATATTTTTCCTATGTATCTAAATACAATAATCTTTAAAGTAGACTATTATTATAACACTCCAATTACTTTTGTAATAACTTTCTTTTCATTATTAAAATTTGTCCAAATTGGAATTCATATTTTCTACAACAAAACTGTAATTCTTCATTAAATTTCACAATAATAGTCTATATTTTAAATATACATAGTCCAAAAGCAATGCAAAACAGAAGTCCTATATTTTGAGTTGAGGCCTTTGCATACTTTAAACTGAAGTTTAAAATATTATGCTGCTGGCTGACAGGCCAGTGCAAATCAAAGCAAGGCAGGGTCAAGCAGCTTCATGCCCCTGCTTGTGAATACGTGACTGACAACAATAGAGCAGCAGAACAAAGGAGTTTTAGGAATGTTCGCGAGACTTCTGGCTGCCAGCTTGTTTGTCAATTTTAAGAAAAATCCATATTGCGTCATTCCTGGTATATAAGGAGGCAAGGGGGTACGCTTAGGAGGAGGTTTTTTGATTGCTAGAGCTGTTTTGTGATGGAATCATGAGTGTTAGCAGCACACGCGTGTCTGTCAGTGTCTGTGTGTCTGTGTCTCTGTGTGTGTTGTGTGTGGTGGTGTGGTGGTGTGTTGGGGGGTGGGGTGGTGTGGTGGGGTGGGGTGGGGTGGGGTGGGGTGTGGTGGGGTGGGGTGTGGTGGGGTGTGGTGGGGCGTGGTGGGGTGTGGGGTGTGGGGTGTGTGGTGTGTGTGGTGTGTGTGGTGTGTGTGGAGTGTGTGGAGTGTGTGGTGTGTGTGGAGTGTGTGGTGTGTGTGGAGAGTGTGGTGTGTGTGGTATGTGTGGTGTGTGTGTGGTGTGTGTGTGTGGTGTGTGTGTGGTGTGTGTGTGGTGTGTGTGTGGTGTGTGTGTGGTGTGTGTGTGATGTGTGTGTGGGGTGTGTGTGTGGGGTGTGTGTGTGGGGTGTGTGTGTGGGGTGTGTGTGTGGGGTGTGTGTGGGGTGTGTGTGTGGGGTGTGTGTGGGGTGTGTGTGTGGTGTGTGTGTGGTGTGTGTGTGGTGTGTGTGTGGTGTGTGTGTGTGTGTGTGTGTGTGTGTGTGCGCGCGCGCAGGTATCATGAGAGAACTGCATGTGTCAACAGAGGCAGTTTGGGATACTGATACGTTGCTTTGAAGTTGTTTGCTAGTTTCCATGACCACACTCGCTAAAATTCCTTCTCACAACAGTCTGTTACACAGAAAGGACTGAAATACAGAAAAGTGTGTTTGCCGAACTTATAGGAGGACTGATCAGCTGTGAGTTGCAAGTTTACGAAGAACTGTAGACTGAGTTATTAAAAAAAAGAAGTGGTGTTTTTGTGGTTCAGTTTTAGAAGAAAATAAAGTGACAGGAAATGTAATGGAACTTTGTTGTTGTTTTTGTCACAATATTGCTACAAGATCCTTTACAAGGCTGTATATATAGTAACATTCTATTCAAACTTTTTGCGTGGTCACAATTTAAAACAATAGTATTTTTATTTTTCTACTTTCATATTCTCAATTTTTCCTTATTTAACTAGTCTCCTTATTTTAAATGAGAACAGAAATGTAAAATCCTGGTTTGGCATCTTAATCCATGATTTGCTAATCACTTGCTGCCTTTTCACAAGTAAACTGTAGCTTGGAAAATCCAATCAACTTTCTAGCTATTGCAATTTTAAAAATATCAATTTGGTTAGCTTCATCACATAGACTACTAAAACCTCATATCTGGATGTACATTATTTGACACTTTTATTAATATCAACGCTAATTTCACTCAAGCTTTATAATGTATATATAAAACTATGTGTCGATCATCATAAGCTTAAAATATGTACACTTTATTTTCCCCACACTATCAGTAAAGGATAAAATGGAAAACTTGAGAAACTTAGCCTGTATTCTATCACAGCTACTTCATATCTGTATCCCCTTATCGCAGAAGTGACTTTCCTTAGCCAAATGTTATTGCCTAGTACACAATAAATATTTAACACTATAATATTCACAAATTATTTACAAGTAAGAACACCATGTTTAGTATGTTGCTGCTAAAATAAATATGCCAAGTTTATAATGGTTAAAAACATATAATTTAGCTCTTTCAGTCCCCATATTCAATACAACTGCCATTCACATAAAAATTAGTTTAGTGCAAAACAAACTATGCCTGCAACAAACTTTTAACTCCTTCCTTCCTGCTGTATATTAACGTAGTGGGTTAAATTTATGTATATTACCATGGTTCAAACCAATTGAAAAAGTACAAAATATATTGTTGATGTTTCTCTTTTTAGTTTAAACATAAAAATGATGTCCATTGCAGTGCTGAAGAAGTCTTGCTAACAATCAGGCTTGCCAATCATCATTTTTAGTGTGAACCCAGCCCCTTATCACAGACTTTGGTCAACTTCAGTCACTGTAAGAACTATGCTAGATGCAAACATTCATATATATTTGAAAGGTGGAATCAGGACTGAAAAATTCAAATCTCGGCTATGGTATTGAATTTTTCAGTTTCGATTCTACCCTTCAACATTTGCCTACATGTGGTTTGTGTGTGTTACAACAGTCAGTTATAAATGATTGGCCTTATAAATGGAAATTCACAGCTGTATTTACTGATTACTTCTTTACTTTATAAAGTTTTAAGGAAACCATTGATTCATAGCTGGAGATTAGGGAGAGAATGAATAGTACAATGTTGCAAACAGAAGGAACTATTTGTTGATAACTATATGAAAAATTGTCTCATTGGTTAATAATAATTGATTCTTGGATGATCAGCTGCGTCAGATTTATAAAACTCAAGCTTTCGACCATTTGATTCTCCATGGTCTTCATCAGGAACAAATGCCAGGTTAAAAATATGCTGTTATATATACACAAACAAGGTGGGCAGAGCCAGGTAGGTCTTGCAGTGAGTGTGTGAGAGTGTGGAGAGACCAGTGATTGCTTGCTTAAGGTGGGGTGGGCCTCCTTGGATAGGGCTTTTTTGTGCACTGTCAGTCAGCCATTCTGATCTGCTTGAATTGTCTATGATGGTATGTTTGATGGCTGGTGCCCAAGCCATGCTTAGTTTGCGTCCAAAGTCTCTTAATATTTGATGGATGTAATTTGATTTCTTGGATTCCTTGATAAGTAAATCAAAGTATTTGTTGGAGCAGTCAAGAACTTTTGTGTCACCAAACTTTATTCTGTGTACATTGTCAATACTGTGCTGTGCCAGAGCTGATTTTTCAGGTTGCAGGAGTCTGATGCTTTGTTTATGCTCCTCGCGTCTCTCCTCAATGGTCCGTCCAGTTTGTTATCTCCACCTTATTTCAATGGGCTTTTGAAATAACGGATGAGGAACATTTAAAACAAGAAATAGAATTATTATTTATTTATGCCAACAAACTTACTGTTGGTGTTTTTAAACACACAAGCCGTGTGTGGGCAAAGTTTAAGATAAAATAAATAAATAAATAAATAATAATTACCATGTGAAGGTTATTTAATCCTGGGATATAAAGTACTTGCAATAGTAAGTCACCATTGGGGTAATTGTCTCTGATGTGAGACTGCCTTTGTGGTTTACCAGGAGAAATACGAACTAACTTGAGAATTTAATGCCATTCTGGCAGTTTGTCACAATAGCTCAGTGGTTAGAGCGTCCGCCCGGCAAGCGGAAGGTCTGTGGTTCAAATCCCAGTTGTGGCATTGAATTTTTAAGTTCCAGTTCTACCTCTTAAGAAATAGAATTTTTGCAAAACACCCTAAAACAGAATGGCTACACAGACCACGATATCAAGGAGACCCATAGAAGAATTATGCACAATAGATCCAAGCCACCACCTCCTAACAACACAAAAGTGACAATATTAAGGTCTTCATACTCTTTTATGGTGCCACAATGAACAAGATTTCATGCATCCTCTCCAGACATAATATTGAAACATTCTTTACAGCCCCCAAGAAAATTTGACAATATTTAAGACCAGTTAAAGACCCTGTGGGACTCAAGGTTCCAGAAGTCTACAGTATACCATGTGAATGTGGAAAGGTACATGTCGGCCAAACCAGAGGGACCATTGAGGAGAGTGTTAAGTTGAGTTTGGCAATGCTGTTTCTCTTACTTTTTATTTTTTCTACAGCTGTCCATTAACGATACCTTTAAAATGTTAACTAGTATTGTTTTGAAATTAAATGCTGAATGATAAGGTATAATTTATATTCCATTTAAAATGGCATTTTTAAAAAAAAGACATGAAATATGATGCAGGCATATGCATGGAGCAAGCATATACGTGATCATGGCTAGGCCATAAAATGACCACTCTATAATTAGCTTATGGTATTAAATTTAAAAAACTAGCTTTAGTCAAACATAAACTGGGACTGAAAGGGCTAAAGAAAGCTAAAATAAATATCTGATATCATGCATAATGCATGATTTTCTGAAGCAAACACTTGAGAATAAATTATGGTTAAAACCAATGGTTAGAGAGCAAATACTAGCTATATAAAAATCACAATTTAATTTCAAGTTCACAGTTACTTGCTATGTGAGAAAAGCAACAACTTTAAGAAAATTATGAACATACATACTTGCCAACTTGCTGATAGATAAACCCATATAACTTCCCCTCATTTGGTAAAGTGTAATAATATATATCTTTTTTCTTAAGATTTAACTGGTTAGGTCACATTGAATGTTGAATGAAGCGGGTGAAATGATGTTCAAATGAGCCCAGGATCAGCAGAGCTATGAGGTACTCAACATTCATCTTTCAGGATAAGGGAAAAGCCCAGAAAAAACCCTCTCTCTGTAATTGATCCTAACCGAGATTTGAACACTGGACCTCTTGATTGTGAGGCAAACACACACAAAGGTGGGCAATAATAATTTTGTGATAATATGAAACTTAGAAAGCGTAAACATTCAGCCCAGTAAATATATAAAAATTACATGTAAAATAAATGAGAGATCTCTTTAATAAGAATGCTTGAAGACCTGGTAGTACAGCTCCTTTCTGTCACATATACTGAAATTCTTCCTTGTACCACAATATTTAAGCAAAACATAACATAAACAATTTACTTAAAGCAGTTGCGTCGGTGTCGGTCTGGGTGGCCCAGTTGGTTAGACGCTGGCCTACTGATCCCAAGGTCGCGGGTTCAAATCCGGCCCAGTCCGATGGTTTTTAAGTGTGCTTAAAAACGACAGCTCCATGTCAGTAGATTTACTGGCATGTCAAAGAACTCCTGCGGGATAAAATTCCGGCACACCGGCGATGCTGATGTGATCCTGGCAATTGACAGCGTCGTTAAACAACAAAATAATTTTAATTTTTTTACAGTCCGAGTTATCCATTACTGATTGTTTGCACTCACGAATTGCTCATCACCGATCACTATAAGATTTTAAATCTGTACACTATGCTTTCTGTTTTGCAGCCTAGTAAAGGTGGACCATTAATGTGGTGAAAGATAGACACACAGATAAGCTCTGGCTCATAGCACTATATACCAATAAGTGAGGTATATTAAGTCTGTAATCTTAAATTACAATATAATGCAATAGAACTAAGTACTTTGCCTTGTGCATGGCTAAAATCTATAATGCTTTGAATCTGCCGCCTTTGCCATAAAGTTGTAAAATGGCCCTTCTTCCCATAAACTTTACAGGCACGCTGTAAAAGTTGGCAAGTATGAACACATGAATGCTAATCTTCTACCATTACAGTCACACTCCAAGGCACTTACATTCAACACCACCACAAGCCTTTGTTGGGACTTTCATGTATCATACATCCATCACAACCCTGGTAAGATAAACACTTAAGTGAAAAATTATTTGATTGATGTGAGCAGATTTCAAGTTTCACTGTATACATACATATTCCTAAAGAGTAAGTACATGAGAAAAATTTCTGACACCAAGCAAATGCATACACCTTTTATTGCTGGAAATATGTAATTAAATTTAAGAAAACTGATGGTATAGCAAATCAAGAGAGCAAGATCAGAAAAGAAGTATTAATTCTGTTAGCTAAAGATGGTGCCAAAGTTCTTTCCTGAATTTTAATAGCTTTAATTATAGGCTTTACTTACCTCCTCCCATGTTAGCAGTACTGCGCATACCAGGAAGATCGTCAACTCTAACAGTGCCTGGTTGTTTCCGATCTGTCAGAAAATATGTTGTCATGTCTCCTTTACCTTTCACTTTCACTTTTCCACGACACTGGAACTCATACGGAAAGTTCTTCAGCACCTGATATACTTCTTCTGTTACCTGTACACCATTAATATAAATAACTATATGCTTTTCAAGAGCACAAATTGAAAAGTATTATAACCTATGGCTTGCATTTTATTTTGTTGTAATAGTTTGCAAGTTATAACCCTAAAAGGTTTACCAATGAAAATGTGCAATATTGCATCACAATTTAGTGCTCTACTCTTGCCAACCTGCTGCTGATAACACCCATGCATGGTGCCCCAGCTACCTGACTAAAGGTTAATTTTGTTCCTCTTCTTTACAGTCCCACATTGTCTTCAATTAACTGTAGCACAAGTGAGCCAAGTAGTTGACTCAGGATGTTAGCACAAGGTTCACAAGTACATGAACTTAATAATAAAACATCCAGCCTTTTCACTGGTTCACTTTTCACAGCTATAACTTGAGAATATTATACAAAGTATATGTCCTAAACCTTTTATCTCCCATTTATATATGAAATAGGATCCTGGAGGGAGTGCATGCATTTGTAGACACACATTATATAAAATACTGAAAATTGACTGGGAGAGAGAATACTTTGAAATTTATGATAAGGCAACAAGAGAAGGTTTGGCTTTGTTTGGAACAGGTGTATTACACTTAAACAGGATAAAAAAATGGGTTTATAAGGGAAAGAAAGTGTTAAATATAATAAATATGGAAGAAATCACCTTCATACGGCATGGGTAAAAAATAAGCAGATGAATATTTCAGTTTATATGAAGTAAAAATGTATACATTCTAAACTTTGTTATTAATAACAATAAGTCCCTCTAGGAGAGAAATGTTAAGGAATTTTAGAAAGCAGTAAGAAGTAGATCAGAGGAATTCAAAGGCAGGAAATTTGGGGAAGTATAGAGGGAAAGAAGTCTTTGAGGTTATATAGAATAATAAAAAGAGAATGGGGGAGGGAAAGATGTGTTGACTTTTATAATAAATAGGGAAAGAGCAGGGTGGTGGGCCTGGATGAGAACGAGGGCAAATTTTTTAAAAGGATTGTGGCCCACTGGGAATAAGAGCTGAAATAATAAAGATAAAAACAGTAATTATTAGAATGATGAATGTCAAAGGTAAGCAAAAATGTAAAGAAATGGGGGATTTGCTAGTTAAAGTCAAAGAGAAGAAGTTGAGGAAAGCAAAGGGAAAGCAGAGAGAAGAGACATGGCAAGGATAAGAGGGGGGAGGGGGAGAGGAAAGATGAGGTGTGTGCAGAGGAGGGTCAGCAATACCTCTTTAGCAAGAAGACTAGGTTGTCACAGCTACAGGTGAGCTGAAAGGAATTGTAACATGAGTTTGTATAAAGTAGAAATTGTAAACTGATGAGCAATAAATGATCTATGTAATAACAATAACTGTGTAAAGCTTCTGTAATCTTAATACTGTATATGTTGTTGTTGTTGTTGTTGTTGTTGTTGTTTTCTAGTGCCTTGCATCTGGCAATGAAGCCATTAGCATTCGTGCTTTCCAATACTGTATAGGAGAAGGTAAAAAGATACTCATTTGTTGAAATATGGTTAGGAAAATATTTATAAAAGTCATAGTAGAAATGGTTAAGATTTGTGAAAAATGAATGGATGAGGTAATGTAGGAATGGAATTGGGATATTTATTATAAATTGGATTATCTTGTAAGTACACACAGGATCCAAGGCCAGTGAGCAACTATTAGAGGTATATCCTAAGTAAAGTTTTAAAACTGTATTAGGTATTTAGGTTGTATTGACAGCAATAATGATGCAAGCATTCAGTAACCTAAATGTTCATTAAGAATATGGAAAACAAATAATAAGACAGTAATAAAAATGTTTTAAAAAAGTAGTAACAAAGTAAGTAATGCTGTAAATGGTGCAGTGCAATACACACAATAGTTATCATAAATGTAATATTTTATTACTTACATAACTCATTTTCACCGCATTGAACTTGTGAGGATGAAAATCACTTATGGTGCTTATACATTACCTACAGTGTACAATTCATGCATAATTTTAAGAATTTGGGGTGACAAAATAAAAGTACCAACATTTTGCAAACTTCACCACATAAAGAAGACGTCTAATAAACATAGATCCTACAATTAATACCTTCAAAGACAATAAATAAGTAGTAGTTTACTAAAATTTATGAGTTACACAAATAGAACTTTACCATTGTCCCTTCTGTTTAACTAACTGTCTGCTACGGAGAATCAACAACAATTAATGCTTACTTTTTTTTTTTTTTTGTAGATCCAGAATGTAATTTAATTTTATTTGAAGACATGAGGAGAATTTGATGCTGTAGGAGTTTTATATAATTATACCCGTATATCTATGGAAAATGAAGCTATCAGATTTAAGCACAATTAATACTTCTTACACTCATGTGCAGTGTTTTACCTCTGGCATCCTAAATTAGGTTAGGTAATCTTAAATACCATGTGACTGCACTCATTTGGTTAGTCATCATTTTCATAAGAAATATCACCTTAAACATCTACACTTTAGTATGATTTATGTCTTTGTTTTCACTTGCATTCTTAGCTACTAAAAATAGCAGCATGCTCTGTTAAACTTCGCAAAAATTCCGCCAGCATTTTCTTGGTGACAAATTTTTCCACATTTTTGCCTCATGATGGGACAACTGATTGAATGGTTAAAGAGCACATAAATTTAAAGGAGAAAAGCTCTTATTATTTTCTTATCAAGACATGAATAAGAGTCTGATTGCCACTCAAACATTTAAACAAAGATATCTCAGACGTGTATAAGACAGCAAAATATGTATTTACCCTATAAGAGGAATGTAAAGTGCTTGGGAACTAACATATACACTAAACTGCACATTGGAACATTCTCTGTACTGCGAACTAAAATATGAACTTTTGTATTATTTATTCCTAACATGTTAATAACTTAAAAGTGAATAGAGTAAGAAATCTGTTGAAACATTAGTTAATTTTTATTTACTACCATATGCTTCTGTGCTTTGTATCAGTTTTTCTAATGGAGAGCTTTATTGTTTTCTCAGTGTTATTAAACAATTTCTGCAATTTTATCCTTGTATTATACCATTGTTTTTACACCTGCATATTTTATTCTGGTTTGGTAATTTAATTTTGAGGCAAAAATATACATTAGTACAGAATTTGCTCAATTTTATTGTTATGTTTTATGCAAAGTATTGCATTTGCAGTATTGAATCATATACCGATTAAAAGAGAAATTTATCAAGCTTTCAAGCTATTTGGCTACTAAAATGAAAACAGACCTTTGAAAATCAATTTACTGCACAGTCATGTCTTGTCCTTGAATTTTTGCTGGAATTCAGTAGAGAGCTAATAGCATTCATTGTTGCCATCTTATGATTGGGGTTGATACAGTTGTAAACCATAAGGTTTCATTTCCAGAAGAAACGTACAATTTTAATGCCATACTTATGATTTTAACCAGCGATCTTCCACTCTACACACAGTTGCCCTCAAACATTGAGCTCTCATGGCAACATGCCAGTATGACATTAAATTTCCCAACTTGCATTTTTACAGTAGACCGCAAAGGACTCGCAAATTCGTGACCAAATACCCCAATGGTGACTTATAATCATATAATCTTCTCTTATGCAAATCAACAGTTTCATAAGAAATAGACAGGCATCCAATGGCTATACAATTTTAATACCAAATATTTACTACCTTTTTATTTGGTGCTTCCTTATGATATCTTATTGACTTATTGAGTTTCTCTTTTCATTGGTACATGTTTCAATAAATAAGGCTCATACTTTTCAAAATACATGGCAGCAAAATCAGGGGAATCATTTGCATTAATCCTGATAGTTTAAAAGCATCTAAAATTCCTATTTTATAAAGAAGGTGAAACAGCAACTGTAGTGAATCATGAAGACAGACCTGTGTGTGGTTTGGGAGTCCAGTTGAATCCATCCGACTTGCCACATTGACAGTGTTGCCCCAGATGTCATACTGAGGCTTCCTTGCACCTATCACTCCAGCAACTACAGGACCTATGTTTATACCTGAAGGATTGACATTAAAATAACTTTCAAAATGCATCTTTTCCTTGAAAGAAACAACGGTAATTCTAAAACATACTGCTGAAACAGAAGATATAAGTAACTTACCTACTCTGAGCATGAAGTTGTTGTAAGAGTTTTCATTTATATTGAGCAATTTCTCTCTCATGGCAAACACAAATTCAACCAAAGTACTAAGGTAATAACCTGCTGAAGTTTCATCGTCATCCAGAATTCGAAGATCAGGCATTAATCCCACAGCTGCCATGTATGTTGAGCCAACAGTCTTTATTTTATCAATTGCTTTGAAACGCTCTTCACCCAATAACTAAAACAAAAACAACTCTGTTACATGCAATGCTTGCTTTCTGAGCTTAAAACTGCTAACTATTAGGAGTTTTACATCAAGAGTAATAACCTTACAAAAACAAGCCTTTAGTAACTGAAAGAACATTCATATCCTATCTCAGCCTAGCAAAGCCATGAAGTGTATCGGAAAGAATGTGAAACTACCCAGCTGTTTAAGTGAGCTTATCACACAAATAAGGCAAGACAGGGCATGTACACTCTGCTCAGATACAATCATATCTTCATGACAGCAGCGTATCATATATCTGCAGGCGCGAGAGATAATCTATTGTGTTTTATCACTGACTATACACTAAGCTACAATACTATTATTTCGCTGTTCTAACAAACAAGATAAGAAGCAACCATAGTGCTCGACAGCCAAGGCCAATATGCTTCAATGCTTTGCCAAGTAGTTACTATATATAAGGCCTGGATTTCCATGCAAATGCATGTTTTTATTTACTTTGGTTACACTGCTAAAACTTTGTAGTTATTCATTTCATAACTTATGGATTCCAAATAACAATATTTTTTCCATGCATGTTTGCATATTTTGGCCTTTTTAGGACAAAATTCATGCATAATGCAAGTTTTGGATTTTCTTTTATTTAATATAACATATTTAGAACTTTTTAATGCATATAAATCATCATTTTATGGTTTTAGTACACAATGTCATATTACCGTGCATGACTGTGCCTCCTTAAAATATGGGATTGCCATGCCATTTGTTTGTTGAGAAAAGGTGAAAGTTAAGCTATTAACGATTACTAGGATGCTACCTGACAATGACTGTGATGTTTTTGGGAATTTTGTGGGGGTGCTGAATTATCTATTCGTATTGTGGAGAATAAGTGTAGAAGTTAGGGAAAACTTAAAAAAAACTTGAGACACTACTTACTTCAAATCCTGACCTGAAATTTGCAAAAGATTTAGAATTCGATCTCACCCTCAGTCAGATTCTTTCCCTTAAGTATGCACCTGTCACTTCTTGTGAAGTAGAAAAATTGTTTTCAGCTTTCAAGAATGTTCTTACCAATAAATGCACAAGTTTAAGTGAGCAAAATTTGGAAACACTTGTTCATTGATAAAAGAGAATAAAATTTATTAGAGTACAGTGTGACATTCTGATAGTGCATGTTTTTGCTCTTCATTGTGCATATTTGGAGATACAGTAGTACATAAATGCATGCGTATTTTATAGTACATGAAAATCTGGGCTTTAGTTATATATTAAGTGCATATTTGTCAACTTAGTGGAATTAAAACCTGTAAAATTTTCCCTCTTCCAGCAAAGAATAATCATTTTGCATTGACATGAAATTTAGAATGTATAAAATGTTCACTGCAGTAAATGTATAAAAATTAAATAAATAAATGATGATACACAATGATTCTATAAGAATTCTCAAACACCTGGTAGTACTGCATCTCTCTGTCATACAAGCTGAAATTCTTCCTGGTACCACAATAAACATGTATTAAAGGAAAGACCACCACTTCATAGTATACATAAATTTCTAATCCATATTTTATACTTTGTAACACAAACTGTAAACAAAAACTATCAAAGTATCATAAAAATAGAAAACTTATACACTGCAAGTACAGAATGTGAATAAGATAAACCATTATGTGAGAGAGTTCACTTTACAGTTCATGCCACCCATTATTAAATGTTCATGCCCAGTTATTACTGGGTATTAGAGGTCACCTAATTTTAAAACTGCATGCTATTCATTTTGTGCAGCCCAATGAAGAGGAAACATGATCACAATGAATGTCATCTATACCAATTAGGTAGTCTGTAACACTGAGTTACAAAATAATGAAATATAATTTGATGCTTTGTCATGTTTGAGTTCAACATTTTTAACACTGATCTGTCCACCTTTTCCAAGGTCATAAAAAGACCTCCACGCCCATAGATTTTACATGTGAACCATATAAGTATGCAGGTATGAAAATGTATTTTGACTAATTTTCCATATTACCATACAAAATAGAGAAAAAGCCATTAACATAGAATAAGCAAACAGATACACCAACATCTAATTATATTTTGAACCTGGAAAGTAACAATGGATAACAGTACAAATGCTGAGAATACTGAACCAACAGAGCAGATATTTTCAAATCTTTGGACTCCCAGAGGCCTTCTTGGAATCAATTCTTAAGGTGGATCTCCTTAGGCCTTACCAAAGATGAAGAGGAAAAATGTAAAGAGATAGGTATCTAATAATTTGCATTATATCCATGCATTGATGTTTCCTACAATATCCCTATTTATTCTCAACTATCACAATATACATGATATTTGTCAAAACTTGTCTATACACAAAAGATCAAATCTGCATTATGTATTACTAGATTGAGGATGGCCAGATATTATGATATCCACAAAATACATATATTGGGTCTTCAGATTTACTTATATTTAGCCTTTACAGGTAGTATGGTTAGATGAATGAAGTCCTTATTAGGTCAGCGAGCTTCTTGTCTCAGGGAGGTGTAGAAGTGAACCTTGTATTGCATGCATTTGTGGCTTCATAAACAGGTTATGTACTGCGGCAGTGCTCAGCTTTTTTCACTACAACATTTTGCGCGTTCTTTACATGTGAAATGGAAGTGACCGCAGACCACAGAATTTGCATGACTGAATGCTACTTCTGGGGGTGCTGTCGCTGAGGAGTTAGACTGTTTGCCTATCACCAAGGCAGCCCAGGTTCAGTCCCAGGGACCCACATGTGGTATTTATGGTAGACAAAGTGGCATCTGGGTGGGTTTTCTCAGAGTGACAGTTTCTCATGCCACTCATTCCATCAAATGCTCCATCATCCCCTTTCCATTTATCCATTTTGCCTCCATTTCATAACATTCTCTTCCTCACTCTCATACCTGGTGTTTGACCACCCGCTTCCAGGTGTTCACTCTGTCCGGTCCATAGGTTCATCTGGTCCCAACAGGCATCTGACCCTAGGCATAGGCTTGTAAGTCCTCGGGGGTGTAAGTTCTCCACATGGGAAGGGTAATCAGATGAAGATGAAGATGAAGAAGAAGAAGAAGAAGAAGAAGGAAAAAGAATACTATTTCTGAACTGCAAGGATACGAGCAGGAGTCTGTTGTTACAATAGTGGGCATTATGTGAATGATTTTCTCTATCCTTGTCCAGAATTTCAAGCCCTGAGATAAAATATGACAAAAAGGATTAAGATATTACTAATTTGATGCTAAATTTTCATATATTCTTATAAAGCTTCGGCTAATTATTTTTTATAATATGTTATTTTGCTTCTGCGTGTTGTTTTCTGAATTTATTCTGTAGGCACTGCTGTAAAAATTATAGATAAGCCTTTCTGTAATGAAAAGTTGTTCTATTAAAGTTACGCTAGATTATTTGGGTGATCTTATTAGTATATGTACATGCTGAGATTGTGAGTTTATGAGCTCCACATGAAAAAAAGTTCAAAATACTAGAAAGGTATGATAGAAGTCCTGTTTCATTAAGGTGACTTGGAAACTGTGGACATCCACCCCTTCCACTCATCTGTTGCTAGTCCTCCGTCTGAGACACTGGTGATAAACATGCTTCAAAATGCTGACATCATGAGCAGGTTATTGATTGTGGCAAAGGCAAAATAAACCTGAAGACCCGGTATGTATTAATAAATTTCACTTACCTCATCAAAATCTGCGATGATTTCGTTCAACAGCCGCAGACACTCCACTCCCTGGTTGTTACCATCTAGCTCCATGTAGAACTCGTGGTAGTTGGTAATGGATGCAAACACAACTCCAACTCGTGAGTAGCTCTGGTGGTAAAGATCCTGCGACAAAGTGTTCTGTGTGTTGCGCACATGCATGGGAAGGAGTTGTTGCACATGCACAGAGGTAGTTTGGACCACGCGCACACAAACAAAGGAAGCAGGTGAGGAGAGATAAGGAAAGGGAAAAATGCAGCATCAGTATACAAAGCAGAAATAACAAAATCAAACTAAATATGCAGTTGAAATGCTAAACTAATGGGAAGTATTAACAGAGGTTCTACATTAATGTAATGACGTTTTGAAACCCATGTTTTTTAATGAAACATCTAAAATTTGCTTGAAAATATGGCATGTCACTTAGCATTTAGTAAAAGAGTTGAAGTTAGAACACAAAGGGTAGAAACATTATACATGGCTGAAATTCAAACTAATTTGTCTTGTTTCAGTTTTTCTGCCTCTAATTAAAATGTGCCACAATTCTACAATTTCTTTTTTTGGACTTATTTACAAATTGTTATCATGGTATTAAAGCAGAACCTTGATTATCCATACCCCTTGGTTATCCATTTGGAAGACTGGCATTTACATTTTAATTTTAATCTTCAAACTTGCTCTGTTTCTGCCATTATGCACAAGTGCAACAGCTATGATGAAAGTATGTATAAGTCCTATGCAAGGTTACTTTTACTACCAATATGAGAAAAATACATCTGTAATAAACTGCACGGATTATGTTTTACTCTTTTGGAAAAATGAATCCTTCCTAATTCAATATAATGGATCATTACCGAGTGAGTGGGCCCCATGTGATGCTTACATTTGGGAGGTTCCTGGTTCAGTTCCCATCAACTGCTCTTTCTGACCTTAAGTTTTCATGGTTTTCCCTGGTCAGTAGGTGGATGCTTGGATGGTTTCTCATCTAGCACAATTTTCTTTCCCTCATTCCCTTTCATTATGCTTTGCTCTCAAGTTTCAGGCACACTTCTGGATTTCATGGTAATAGGCGGTGCTGGACGAGTGGCATAAATGTTTAGTTCAAGGAAGAAGTATTCCCTATGGCCACTAGAGGGCTGTCTGGTTGAACAGGTTGTTCATTACCCTCTCTGGGTAGCTGTAGTGGGAGAGGTCTTCAATTCAGGAACTGCTAGGGACTTTGCACATCTCTGTGCCTTGTGTGCCTGTAACCTAAAGCCTCCTATGGTTTCTTTACTTCATCCCTTCCTCCGGAGTGGTGATAGCCACAGTAGATCTCGCACACTGTGTGAGGTGTCCCTCCTGAATTGTATACTCCTTACTCCTATGACGGATCATTACCATCCCTGCTTGAGAATTGTTTTCAAAAATAATTAAACTATTTGCTAATGGTGAACTTGCAGCAGCTTTTGTGTATTTTTTTTCAGTAATAAAATACGTTACTCATAATTTCTGGTTAACCATCACACCCTGCCATCCATTATGATAGATAATCAAGATTCTTCTCTAGTGCAAAACAGTCTCAGTCAATGTGATACAATAAAAGGATTAGTATAATAGCTAAGCAGCTATACATGATCATGGACAGTGAGACCTTCAACATAACCAAAATTGTAATAAATCAAAATTTGTGAGTAATAATTCTTATAATTAAATTAAATCAAATCTTAGGAGTGACATATATATTTTTTCAAGACTGAGATCATCCTAACCGTATCCTCACTATCTATATCAGCATAATTGTACTAGCAAAATCCATATTGATATCATTAACTATTAAAGTTATACAATCCCATAATAATAAAACAAACAAAAGGAATAGCCTACTATTAAATCAGATAGGAAAGATATAAACATATATATAACATAACTTGAAAGATTATTGACCCCAGATTGTGACGCTCACTTAAATTCACATTTGAAACATGTTTGGAAGCTATTGCTTCTGAAGCTTCTGAAACCTGTTCCAAATTTGAATTTAAGCATGTGAAATTAGTGTCAGAAATCGTCACAGATTAATATATTAAAATTATAAAACTCCTTGTAAGTTATAGCAGACAAAAGGAATAATTTACTGTTAACCCAGATTAAAAAAATATATAAAATACTGTAAGTATAATTACATTTCTTAAAGAAATTAGTATATGATAAATTTCTTAGATTGTGATATTGTCACTTTGAACATCATCTTGCCATTGTTACTTGTGTATTTTAATTATCAACATACACATTTTTACATTCAATGTATTTTGACATACTTGATTATGCTCTTCTTTAATAGCAAACAAGCCATTTTTATAAAACATCATTACATTAATATAGTATCTCTCATCGCAAATTACATCACTAAACTGAAATGCAGATCTAAAGTTTTACAGATGAAAGATGATTGGAGTTAAAACGTACTTGCATCGATAAATATGACAGGCTTCTCTTTGTTTATGGTTCAGTGAAGCTTTGGAGAGAGAGAGCTTTTGTTCCCCATCTTCTTTAAAATTATAAGAAAGACAGGTTTAATAACCTAACATTTAACATGGTTAAAAGTTTATGCAGAGTGTTAAATTTCAGGTGTTTATTTAATGGTGGAAATATTGTAATAGCATTACTAAAACTTATTCTTATGGATGCTTGGAGAAAAAACTAAATTTTTTTGGGGGGGGAGTTGTACTTTTTGCCATTTTGTTACAATATAATGTTGATTGTCCAATTAATTTTAACCAATATTAACAATATTAAACAATTCAACATATTGTATTGAAACTTCATAAATACAATGGTTTGCTTAAAAATAATAACCTCTTAGGAGGTATTTCACATAAATTGTGCTTAATTTTGTACCATTTTCAATAACACTTGAAATTCAACTTTCTTCAAACTCATATATTAAATTTCAGTACTATATGTGCAGGGTGTCCCAATAAGAATGCCAGATTTGAATTGGCTGCCATTTTGTTGCAGTGAGATTGGCAGCTCTCTACTTACCTTTTCTGTTTTTTATGTTTTACTTGGTGTAGCATGTTACACTGCTGCACAGTGAGTTTTAATTGTAAAAACTCGTTATCAGAATGGTGAGTGTTATGCTGAAGGTGTTCGAAGGTTTTGCACGCTCTTAGGCCAGAAGAATGTGCCAAATGTGTCGTAGGTGCTGATGATGAAATTCAAGGCAACAAGACCCACTGCAAACATTCCAACAATCAAATGCACTCGTTGTGCACGGTCTGTTCAGAACATCCCATTGTGTAGGATAGTGTTCAAGTGAGTCCAAATAAATGCATTCATCGTTATTCACAGCAGTTAGGCATTTCAAAAAGCTCATTGCAGAGGATTCTCATGAAAGATCTGCACATGCACCCATACAAAGTGGTGCATTTAACCCAAGAACTTATCAAATCCGGCGTTCTTATTGGGACACCCTATATTTACTGAAGACATCTGGACATACAAATTGTTGCCAGTCAGTGATGCAAGGACACACATAGAAATCAGAAAATTCAGCATTATTGAAGACTACTCTGTATAAATATGTACAAACATACATACATACATTTAAACTTACTGGGTATTCATTTACTTTGAACTTTCATGGATATGAATTTGAAGTAATGACATGATTATGAGTGCGGGTTTTATAGTACAAAGCTTGATAGGGTTTGACAATGCATTGAAGCAAAGGTAGTAATAGTACTACCATTGCCAAATTAATTAACAATGTTGTTGTAGTTGGATAAAGCGCTAAATTTATTATGAATGTGTTTTTGAGCCAGCAACATTTACAATCAAGGAAACATAAATATTAACTAAGTTAAAAAGTTTCACTTGAAAGGAATAAAAGCTGAAACTGTCTCTTTGGAGTGTCATATTTATAAAATAATGTTGTATTGCTCCTGTGCTAACCTAGCGAGATGGTTCCGTGGTTATGTGTGAGGCTTGCATTCAGGAAGTCCTGGGTTTGATTGCCTTTGGGATGGTTACTCTCACCTTGGGATTTGCGTGATTTTCCTGTTTATAAGTGAATGCTTGGGTGGATTGTATAATCCTACAAATTTTCTTGATTTCAATTCCTTTTTATGTTTCAGAAGGAGTATATTGGTGGACAGCAAACAAGGTGCATTGCAGAAGTTTGCTTTGTGGAACTGTCTGCTGTGACATTGGATATATGAAGGGCTCTCATGGAGATCTCTCTGTAAGGAGAAGTAGCCCTGTGAGGGGGGGAGGGTGATGCCCCCCATCAGTGCGAGGATGCAATATCTGGATACTGCTGCCTCCATCTAAGCCTGCTGTTCAAGTTCTGGTTCCCTTCTGTGTTCTTCACTTCACCCCTTCCTTCTGAAGGCTTCCAGAAGCTCACTGAGCCTTCCTGTGCAGGTTTTCCCTGGTTTGTAAGGGAATGTTAGGTGAATTATATAAGTCATGAGTCCTCTTGTCCCCCATTTTGTCATTTCGATTCATTATCATGTTTCAGGGTTAAAAGACCACGCAAGTAGACAATAAGCAATGCATATGGAGGAAGTTTCCTTTGTGGAACTGTCTGCTGGGCTCTTCGTAGGGAGAGGTAGACCTTTGGGGGATCTTGGCAGTATTAGAATGTAATATTTGGAAGCATTAGACACTTGGATTCCCTACAAGTCTGCTACCCTAGTTCTGGTTGCCCTTCCTCAAAGTTTCTAGAAGCCTTCCTGTGTGCTTAAGTGCTGAAATGCTCCTCTGACACCTGATAACCATGACTACAGATATGGAATATCTTCATAAGGTGCTTTCGTAGAACATTAATTGTAAAAAGCTATTTCAGCTAATCTCCACCTTATGTGAAATTGAGGAAGATACGTGTGGTGGCAAAAAGGTACTTTGCTTTCTGTTTTCCCTGCCTATGTCCTAATTGCTACTTACATCTATCTAAACAATCCTCCTGAAGATTTCTCAGTGACATAGCAGTGATGATGCTCTTCTTAGGTATTGTGGATGTCCTCGCTTTCTTCGTCCATTTGGGATCCACTTCATGATCATATCTGGTAGTCGAAACATCTCCCATGCAGCAAATGTGTCCATAATAAACTAATTGTTTTTCCTGAATTGTTTTTCTTCTAAAATAGTTTGTTCTTTATTGACTAATCTTCCAATTTCTTAATTTTTTTACTTTTTGCAATCTAGATTTCATTGCAGATCTCCATAGCAAGTCCATTTCTGTTGAGAATAGTTTCTTTTTCATCTTTACATTTATTTGCCAGACTTCACATCTACATAAAAGTGTACTTTTCATTATGGAGTTATATATCATTATTTTAGTTTTACATTTGATATTTTTTTGCCATAACAGGGAATTTATGGTTCCAGTAATTCTTTTTGCTTGAATTATTTTTTTGAATTTATCATTTTTTCATGTTTTACAGAAATATCCAATTTTTCTCCCAGATAATTACATTCATTCTGAGGTTTAATAGTTATATTTTTATCTATTTCCAAGTTTTGACTTCTCTGCCTATGCATAGATATTCAGTTTTTTCCTAGTTTATGGACAGATCACATTTTTCATATTCATTTAATTTTTACTTTATCTACTACGTATAGTAAATAGAAGTATTGTATTCCACACAAAAATTTGATGTTGAGAGTTCACCAGAAATATATGTTTTGAGGCCCCCTGAATAAAAAGGAGCATTTTTAGAAAAAGTGTGTGTGCACATATCTGTGTGGGTGGGGGCGTGGGTGCATGCGTGCGTGCACGTGTGTGTGTCAGTCAATAAGATAATTTCTGCAAATGTTTATCTCAACTAGCTTGAAGAAGATTAGGAATAAGAGTTTGTAAGAACAGTTAGTACAAGAGTACAGAAAGTCATGTGAATGGAACACACCAGATTTTTTCATCATATATTCTAAGCCTTTTCTGTCTTGAGTGAGCATTACCTGGTCATCTGCATAATGGAAAGTAAATAATAATTTTTTCATTAATTGGTATTCCTATTCCACCACATTTTCTTTTCCAGTTATTTAATGCTGTAACTTAATAGATATTAAAAAGCAATGGAGACATATTACAACCTTGTCATACTATAACTACATCATAAAATTCGAACATACTGGAGGAAACATTTTGGAAGTAAATGAACACCCAATACTAGAACTGAAAAGCAATATATATGTTCATTTAAGGAAAAATAATTTAAAATTAAGAGATATTCCTGTTTGAATAGTTACCTCACATCACACATTTGTATCCAATTTATAGTCTGCATTTCAGTTTTGATGTAAAGAAGTTCATGAAAGCCATAAATACTACTTCTAAAGAAAACAGAGCCCAGCTTCACTATTTAGAGTACTATAAACTAGGTAAACTAAAGAAAAACTATGAAATAAGGGCCATGGAACATGATCTGCATCTACAAGACAAAAATGTTCTAAAAATCATGATCTTGAGCATGTTCTACTAAAAAACTAATGATATTATTAGTTGATGAACTTGATGTACATACATTTCAGGTTAGAGAATTTACAGTATCACCCACAAGTTTACAGGTTGGTAAATAGGTAATAATGAGCAGGCTTCTAAATCTACTTTGGGAATATTTATTTATGGTATTTATTTTGCTATGTAAAAATTCTGACTTTTTTCAGGAAAGGATTAAATTTCTGGAGTTTTCAATTTACATACTGCACCTTGATGGACATGATATTAAATAAACTGAAAAAACAGAATTGCGACTATTACACCAACTTCACTCCAGAAAGGAAAGGCTGTTTGTTTGCACACCATATTTACCTGCATAATCAACAATCCCTTTTATACATAACATTTTATAACATTTTTTCCATCCTGATCTCAGTACAAATCCCGTTTTTTGCTAACCTGGTCACTAACTTCAAATGCCGTAAGAAAATCTCAACCTCATTTTTAGAATGAAAGGTGTTTATTTGAAACGCTAGAAGGTGCATCCATACATATTAGTATTTAATAATAAGAATGATGTGGCTTAATGAATTAGTTTTGGTTTGTGTAATACATTACGATAGCTACTGTGCAGAAAGTCAATTTAAAAAATATCAAACTTTGAGGATTAGAGAACACACTTCCGATACATAAGGTGTTGTTGCTGATTTTATTTTTATATATTCAAATTGATCAACCTGATAAATGGATAAAACACTTAATTTACTTTATGATGGAAAAATACATTTTACTTTATCCTTAGTGTGTGATGATCTTCAATTTAGCTTTTGGATCTAGTTGCATTTTAACAAGATGGTTTACATAAGATTATTGGAAACTTACTTTGTTCTACATTGCTTCCAAACTAAAAACAATGGAGAACATAACTGTACACTTTCATGGCTATATAGTATTTGAATTTATGAAAATAAAGCACAAAATTTATCAAAATTATATGTTAAATAAATAACTAACTACCACTCAAAAATAGCAGCTAGTTTTTTCTACCATCATTGTATCAAAAATAGGCACATGATCTATGTCTTTGTTTGATTTTCCTGATTTCAACAGTTCAAAAAACCTTGTGAGGTTACGAAATCTGGAAATTGTTTTTTATACAGTGTTTTAGCCAAAAGGTTAATAGTATATTTTTAACTCTGCCTTCATCTTAATTCTAATAGATGTACCACCACCGCCACCACCACAGCCGCCAGCACCAACAGTCACAGACCCCCACCACCATCACCACTACCACCTTGTGCTTCATGATGAAGCCCTAGGACTTTAATCTTTAGGACAGCAGGCCTTATGTGATTTTGTTAAAAGGTAACTAGACCAAAATTACATTTGACACCAATGCCATCAGATTATCACCATGTGTTCAGGATAGGCATACTAGTAACCATAGGTTAGTTAAGGCATTTATTAAGACATTTACAGTCTATACATGAAAGAGTAGCTGAATAGTTTGGTTACCAGTATTACCACTTACACAGAAAGTTTCAGATACAAACAACTGCCATATGTCCTTCAGGAACTGCTAATTTCAGTTAGCTATTTGTACTTGGTAGAAGGTTGTATAAACTAGGCAAAAGAAAATCATGTACATCCACATTTAACAAGGAAAATATATTAATTGTTATCATTGTATGAATATAAGCTGTAATACTTGGACAAGAAAATAAATAACATGTTAATAGAAGGGGATGAGACCTTTTAAATTGCCACAGCAAGCACTATTTTACAAACCATTAGGACAAAGAGATTGCATGATCCCAAATGAGGTGGATAAAGCAGTTTGATTATCTCGGAACAGGTCTAAAGACCTAATCCACATTAAGGAAGAGCAAGAAGAAGAAACTGTCTCATTAAATTAAAATATTGAATAGAAAAATATTTAACAACAAACTGAGAAAACATTTAATAGAATGCTGTTCGTGTGGAAATACTGTATTTGCTGGTGTATAAGATACACTTTTTTCCCTTTGAAAATAGCGCCAAATATTGGATACATCTTCTACAGCAGTAGTAGCAAATTAAGGTAGGTACTTATAAGTTCCATTTCTTGAAACTGTCTATGTTTCAGCTTGAAGCTATTCATTGTTAGCTTCCTTGCAAATTTTGATCATTCCAGTTGTACAGAGTTCACATGCATTGTTGTTAACGGTTTTTATATTGTTCGTTCAATATTCAGTTATTGTTGGGTTCATTGTGGACATCCACTTGTGTATGTACATATATTGTGGTTTTATTTGCAAACTATGGCTGAAAAACATCTATCCTATACTACTGCATTTAAGCTACAAATGATGGCATATGCTAAAGAACATGGGCATGCAGAAAGGAATTTGGGCCATCTCCAACTGAAAAAAATGATAAGAACTTGGCAGGATTAGGAAAATGTTTAAAAGAAAACACTTTGCAGTAAATATAATCTGAGAAGTGAAACTGTTTGTTGGCCAGAATTATGGGCAGAACTCAAAACTTGGGTTTTGGAGAACAGTATCGGTTTCTACAAAAATGATCATTCATCAAGCGAAAGCAATATCTGCTAACAAAGGAATCACCAACTTTACTGGATCAGCATCATGGTGTTCAAAATTTATGAAGAGGTATTGGCTTTGTATGGAGATCAAGACAAGAATATCACAAAAGATGCCAGTCGAGTATGAAGAACAAATTGTGGAATTTCATCAGTTTGTCAATAATGGAAGGAAAAGAGAAGATGATTTTTTGGGATTTGAGGACAAAAATTAGAAGATGAGTGCTTTTTCCTACCTATATTGCCTAGACATTTGATGTAAGTGTACATATGTGTTATAATTGTTTTGCAGTATATGTATTAAGTGAGAACTTTTTTCCCTAAAAAAGGTCTTAAAAAGTGGGGTGCATATTATACGCTGCAAATACGGTAGTATGTACTTTGTTATTATTTTAGTCGTCACCATCATCATTAAACTTTTAGTTTAGCATTTAGCTAGATTAGGTTAGATTAACAGAAAGAAAGAGTAGGGATATGCACTTACCCTAACACTTAAACCTGAAGGTCTTTTGTATTATTGTTTCTAGTTAAATAGACCATTACTTTAACAAAGGATAGTTAGCATATATGTTCTCATGGTTGAATACACTTGTACACAAATTAGATACCTATATAATTAACTTAGCTTTTACATGTATGTTGCAGTGCTTGTAAAGTACAATACAGTAAACTCTCGGTTTAAAGGACCTCAGTTCAACGGACTTCAGATTTAACGGACTAAATTTGGTGTTGGTTATAAAATAAATTTAAATGAAATTTAGAAGATCTGCGATGATGAAATTATGGCATTCTGCTGTTTGTCTGATTGAGAAGGCTAGTTCACACGTCTTCGGCTACATTTGTGAAAGTTGGTGTACTTACATGACTCTTAGCTTCAGTCTGAATTGGACATTCTCTGGGCATTCCCAGGTTACCAGATTCTGAGTCATGAAGAGATCTCTGCAAGTGTTCTACAAGAGGATGAAGATTAAGATGACGACAGTGATGATGAATCTTTGAAGTGTGTACTTAAATTATCTGTAAGAAGAGACCACATGGATGATGTGATTTCTTATGTGGAAAGATGTTCAGACCCGCAAGTGCTAACCTATTATGAACATTTCAGACAGTTTCGCTCCTTAATCATACAGAAGCAATATTCAAGTGGGAAGCAAATGGGTATTGAAACTTTTTTCAAACCCACAACTTCACAGGGAACAACTTCTAACCAAGAGTAAACCATGTAAAGTAAATGGTATGCACCATGCTTTGGTAATGAATTTGTATAGCTTTGAGAATGAGTTGGAGTCAACTCGAAACTTAAGTCAGCTTTGCACCAAGAACTAGCAATATTACTAAGATAAGTGAAGTTTTTAGTTTCTACTTTGTTCTTACTTTAGAATCTTGTTGCTTCACTGTTAAATAGCTTCAACTTTCTTTAATTAGTTTCATTTGTTTTTGCTTCATTTTCATTCATTTTGCGATGTAACAGACTTTCAATTTTCCGGACAGCTTATGGCCCTTTAGGTCTGCTAAACTGAGAGTTTACTGTACTTAGTTTTTCAAGGCAGGAAAATGTGTTCATTTGGCTGATAAATTTTATTTTTCTAAGATTTTTAACTTGTGAGTGAGTGAGTGAGTGAGTGAGTGAGTGAGTGAGTGAGTGAGTGAGTGAGTGAGTGAGTGAGTGAGTGAGTGAGTGAGTGAGTGAGTGAGTGAGTGAGTGAGTGAGTGAGTGAGTAAGTAAGAATCAGTCCATAATAAGGGTAAGGTGGAACTACTTTCAAAGCAGAAAGACCTTCCTCGTTACACTGTTTTGTTACAAAGCTGAATATCCAGTAGGCAGAAATATTTTAAATCCACAGCTTAGTTTCTCCATTACATGTAAATAAGAGTGTTTTGTTTTCATCTTACAGGTTGAGGATTTGATAATCGTTCTAGTTTCTATACCTTGGAGGTTAAAGAAGAGGAATTGTTATACACAAGTAAATATGGTTAAAAAAAATAAGAAGAAGCTCTTTAGATTGATTAGAGTAAATTCTTCAGCTTACCCACAGCACCTCAATGCTCAGCTTATGCATTTAACAACAGAGTTTACTATTTGTCTTGTCTATCTGTTTCAGGGTAAATTATATACCTAACAATGGCTTAAGCCTGCAAGATTCATGTTCATAATGAAACACAGTATAACATGGGCAAAACAAGACTATCAATAGGTGTTCACTATCCAATTCAAATATTTTTAATGACTTTCATTGAGATTTTCGATGAGATTTCAAAATTTTTAACACCCACAAATGCAAGGCTTTTAATTAAAATGATGCATACTGCTATCTATATAATTTCAACTTGTGGTGATGTGATGAATCCTCTTTGAGATTATCCCTGCATTAAAGATCAATTTCAGTAATAAGAAAATGAGTGAACTCAGAAATAATGCACACTGCATATGCAAGCTTGGTTACCTGGAGTTATGTGGTTGTTATCTACTGTTTGTATGTATGCATGTCTTTATTCATTATAAGAATTTGGTAACAATTTCATGGCTTCATCAAATAAAAACTGTGAAGTACATCATTCTAAACAAGTATTAAATGCTTTTATGCACACAAATTTAAGTATTTATTACTTTAGCTTCACTTTCTACACCAGAAATTACTGGAACATGTTTCAGAAAGTGTTGTCTCCATTCTCAGCTATGATTTACTGCTGCACTTCCTCCTGTGAGTTGCAAATGGCATTTTCTGATGGATGCACTGTACCATGAGATCTTTTTCAATGGGACTTCAAACTTTAATAAATTGTTATTTATTTTTGTGTAGGAATAATTTTGTCCAAATGGAGAGCTCAGCTAGTTTTCAAAGGTTTCTCTTTCAACTGATGATCTTTGGATAAAAAATACTGTGTTCTATCACATAATCATCCCATGTTTTATGCCTTCTTTTAAGTAAAATTATATACTGCAATCATTCTGTGAAGAGTAAATTATTTAAGAATGGTTATGTTAACTTTCAGCGACTATTGTAGTAACTGACACTGAAACCACAATGCAAACACCTACTCCAATTAAAAAAAAAAAAATAAATAAATAAAAAAAAAGGTGATTTTGTATTCATTGAACTAAAAATCATCTTTATTTACAAAACTATTTAAGGTACAATTGAAATGCATGTACGTTTTAATTAGAGGTGATATTATCAGATTGCTATCTATGAAACACAATATCCATATGATCCTGAAAATGTTTCAGTTTTTCCAATGTTTTAAAGTGAAGGTGAATGTGACTCAAAAAATCGAACTCAAAAGAATATCCATTATTGTGCAACTCTTAAACTCTTTCAGGTTTTAGGACCATGGAAAGAGCATCTTGGATAGTGTGTAAATGACAATTTCTGTATTTCCCTATACCGTGTTTCACAAAAGAATAACTATGGAAAGAAACAACTACTCACAATTGAAGAATAAGACAGTTATTGACTTGGCGCAAGATAACCACATATAAAACAGTTTGCACCCCTTGCTGCTCCATTCGCTTACTGCTCTGCTAATTCCTACATCTTAGATGCTTGAATCAATCAAATTCATTTATGAGCTAGCCACCATCTCAACAAGCTGATGGATCAACATGGACAGCAGTGATGTATTGCATTGATATATGATATATCAATGACTTTACGAAGAGGAACATTGGTTCAGCACCGACCGTCGGAATATGCTGCATTCCTACCCTCTATCATAAATCTGATGGACGGACTAACGGTACTCAAGGTTGTAGTGATGGCACATTATTTTTCAATATTTCTTGATAGTGAGCACCTGGAATATTAATACAATGGTTATGCGTGGAATACTTACCTATGTTCCTAATTGATTGTCTATAAGTTAAGGTGTGACCATTATGTGAAGGCAACAATTATGCGATGAAATACATTACTCTGCAACCGCTTTTATTAAAACTTTTGGTTTCTTTTATGTTGCTTAGTGTGGTGATTTCTTTATCTTCCAGTCTACAGTCACTCTGATGAAGCCATTTTTAAGTACTGTTGCCAAAAATTTTTTTTTTTTTTTTACTCTTGTATATTCATAATTATGTTTACGAATCTGTAGGTTAAGCTGTTTATTTCTGCATATTTGTATTCCCTTGGGTTGTAGCTGTCATTTATAATGTTGTTTTTGTTAGCTAATGCTGGATTTCTGACAATGAAGTCATTAATCCTCTTGCTCTCCAATATTTTTCACTGATGGATGGGGTGTTAGAAATCGCCGGGCATATTTGAAGGTGGTCTCGGTCCATTTCCTCTTGCAGATCACATAGAGGACAGAGACTACATTTATAATGTAGTTATCTGTGTCTGTGTCTTTTTTTGTGGATGCCAAAACTTTTTATTCTGATTCTTCATGACTTTTATGTTAAGAATGGGAAGCATGTTACTGGATTTTGTTTCTATTTTAAATTTTGCTTATATATCTGTAATTTCAGTATATTATTGCATCATTCACAAACTTCCTGTCTAGTGCAGGAAAAATGTCATCTGCATATACCTACTCTTGGCATCCAAGAGTTAAAATGTTAGGAAATACTCAAACACCAAGGGCTACAGTTTTAACAATGCAGATTAAGTGGACAGAAAAAATAAACAGTAGCGATTATTTCTGGGATCATCCTCATACTTGTTTCATGTTTACTGAAATTATGTTTTAGAATCTTTGGATTTGGATCTGATAAATGCTGTTCTATTCAAACTAACTTAAAACACCTGTTGTTCCTATTTGTTTTTCTTTTTAAGCCAATTCACAAAGAGTTTGTAATAAAGTACGTGCAGTTGTATGTGCAGTTTTGGTATTACAGATTGTCACAACTTAAATGGCTGCTGTCATATGGTGCTATAATTTTCGTTACAGTTAATATGTGATTTCTTAACACATTTGCTGCATTTAACCTAATTGCCAAGGCACACAGTAATTGCAGATATAACACTCAATCTTTCTTGAAATTACCTTTTAGTTGCACTGACCAACATTAAGTACTCAACTATTAATAGTAGCCATTCAATTTGATTCCTGTCATGTTCCTCTATACATTACAAACTCCTTGGTAATGCATCTATTGTTTGGGCTCCCGTTTTTTGACACTTTTTTATCTTGCTATCTTGAATATTCAGGCAAACTTTTTATAACTTTCTTCTGAAAGTATTTTCCTGACCAGTTATTTTTGTTACTTGCTGTGTATTTGAAGCAAGGCAAAAGGAGTTTTTTTACAATCTCTTCTTTCAAAAAAGGTAATATACATGTTTTTCCTCTTAGTTCTGCAGCACCAGTAATAACAGAACATTTTGTCTTTAATGTCTAACATTCAGAATTCAAAAATGGAATTACAAATATATAAATATATTTCTATAATGATATAATAATAAAACTACTTTAATCTGGAAATAAAATGTATTATTCATAAGCTGCATTTATTTTGTTTATTTCTTGTATGTCAAGTAGTGAGGCATCACTAAGTTTATTTTGAATATAAAATAGATATTGGTAACTTTTAGTATTCTAAATCTTTTCTAGAACAAAAGTTTTACCATATTACTGCGAAACTGGTTATCTAAGAAGTGTGTCGCTACATGCGCTGGAAGGAGATTGAACAGAATTCGCTTGTTGCTATGCTGCAGGGCATCCATTTCACGCTTTTCTTCATTTGCCTGGAATACAACAAAAGGAATTATTAGCCAAGTATTAAAAATGCCTTTCTAGTACAAGTTATTTAAGTACAGTCTTATAACATATTTTTCTACATTCCAAAACTTAAATACATATTCTTTTCTCATAATCATTCACAGCAATCTATTACAATACAACATGATGGGTTGATTGGTAGTTGTGTCAAAAAAAAAAGTACACTGCAGTTTCCTAAAAACATGTTTGTTACTATATGTATATTTGCCAAATTCCTAAAATTAAAATCGATTAGGCGTGTTTTTAAAGTAAGTACCGTTTAAATATTTTGCTGCTGTAGCGCTGCAGTCAAGATTTCTCTTCCTTCATTCATTAAAAAGCCATATGCAGCTGTGGGCGACTGACACTTTGGTTTTTCCTACCATTTGATGAACGTTTTGAAATGATCAAAACAATTGATGACTTGCATTTGTATACATACTCACAAATACAAATGTGAGTGGTGATTCAAAGACACACCCTATTTGTGTGTCGGACAAATGACAGCATAAGGAACAGACCGTCAGTAAACTCAGCTGCATGTTGGAAATATCCACTTGTGTAAACCATGTTGCAACACAATGCAGGCCTTAGAAATATTCTGCTATCCTAATGGACTCAATCTTTTTTTTACATACATAAGTGTAAACATTTAAATTCCCTTGACAAATTATTCTTGAATTGAACATTTCTAATGCAACTTCTTCTATGTTTCAGGAAATATGAGGAAGCATTAAATTTTAGTTACTTGCATGGCCATACAGTTTGTTTTCATATACTATTAACAAATCAACCAATCAGATTATGACACTCCCAATGTATAGCACAGTTATAGGTGTTACTGGAACTACTCCTTGTATTAAAATAGTAAAGATAGTAATAAGTACCACTGTTGTTCTAATTGTCTTGCATTTTGTGCTACAATATCTTGCTTTTAAACCCAAATTTTCTTATTTCAAACATGTCAAATAATTCACAGCATATAAGGACTAAAAATGTTTACCTGAATTTGCCAAAGAAAA
Organism: Tenodera sinensis; assembly: GCA_030765045.1. Taxonomy (NCBI): domain Eukaryota; kingdom Metazoa; phylum Arthropoda; class Insecta; order Mantodea; family Mantidae; genus Tenodera; species Tenodera sinensis. Next base: position 20,891,816 of record CM060967.1, on the reverse strand, counting down.
TCCAGTCGTGCAGTCCATTCTACTTGTCTTCCATGTATTACAACAGCCAATAAGAACATGAGCACATATACAACTCCTAACACATGCTGTGGCACAACAGAACTGAAAAAAATGCAAACACAGTTTTCATATAATTTGATTATTTACCATTTGCAAGAACTATTACAAGACTATAAAGAAACAATACTATATACAAAATATAAAAACAGTATCTAGCAATAATTTGTAAATGACAAGCACTCTTGTATCCTTCCTTGGAAGAATAGATTAACTTCTTAGTATGAGGAAAATAAACTTAGGTAGAGTTTTATTTCTTTTAATTCCTCCTTTCATTCTATTCCTTCCTTATATTTCATTTTCATTATTCCACAAGGTAGATTTTCCTTTGCAGAAACTCTATACATTTATTATTTAGGAGGCTTTTAGGCCACTCCTATTGCAGCCCATTGTTATGTCAGGGCTATATATTTAAAGTATGTTTATCATTGTGGCTTTTAGCTGCATATATTTGTGTATAAATAAGCAATTGTATCTGCATTTAATTCTTAAAAGAATTTCTATTGGTCTTCCTTTCATTCATAAAAAACAAATATAGTTTTACCTAAGTGTACAAAAAGAAAGCAGTTCGTTTGACTTTTGATATTAAAATTAAAAATCTGACATGTTGCATCCATATGATTTTTTCTACTTACTCTTCTACAAACTATTTTTACAAAAGCTTATTCTTTTATCTACATGAACTTAAAAGAGATACACTTTCATTAAACTTTTACACATTTCATTTTAAGTACATATAAAGGTGCAGTACACTGAAGTGCTAATCAGATTTTTAAAAACCTATAACTTTCCAGTGCTAAGGAGATAGACAGGCTGTGGCGCAAACTTGAATCAGCTGATTCTCGTGGTCCAGTCATGGTCCAATGAGGTAAAATTACAATTGTCTAATGTATCCATATTCTAAGAAACCAGAACATTGCTTGTTAAATTCATACAAAATATACAGTTATATAATGATGCAATACGATGCTAGCCATGTTTCAGAGTACCATTATCACATAACTCTGATTTGTGCCGTACCCTGTCGATCTTATTATCTAAGAACTTTCTATTCTGATGCTCTTCTACTGAGCTACCATGGCTACCATTACATGAACAAGTAATGAAGCCTTTTTATCTGTCTTTTTAATACTTATTTTGACTGACCAGGTAAAAAGCTATACAGGTCATTTATAACATTAATGTAATGATAAATAACAAGTAAATAACATTGAATTGGGTCATGTGACTTCATGAACATAACATAGGTACAATGCTTAGTGAAAAAATTTAGAGCTTAAAAGAAACTAAAAACAATTGAAATGAAAATAAAACGAACAAGTTTGTAAACCATGAGTTGGAATGTGAAGCTCTTGCATTAACAAAGTTAAAAGGGTTATAAGGATATAATTATTATAATTAAATTGAGTCAATGTTATTCTTCAATTTTGCTGTCTGATGTAAAAATTTCTTGAGGTAATTTTCTCCTCCTTATCTCATTCATGTATGCACAAGCATGTTCACGTACAGCTTCCAAGGTGAACTCAACTGTCCGAGATCTCAAATGCAGCTTGCTGATGTAAGTGCTTTATTAATGGACTTCTATTTAAATACTGACAGAAACTGATGCATAGAAATGGCTCTTCCTTAGACTGACTGTGTACAAACCTAAAAATGGAATGGAAAATAATTGTTTTCTCACATGAGCTGTGTGTAGGGCAAAGTTTAAAGGGTAGAATCAGAGTGAAAAATTCAATGCCATAGCCAGGATTTGAAAACCACAGATCTTCTGGTTTCCATGCGTTTGCTCTAACCACTGAGCTAGTGTAGAACATGACATTTGTTTCCCCAACTGACTCATTTTCCTGATAAACCACAAGGAGCTTTCAAACCTAAAAATGGAGGTTCAATTACATTGGAAGTTTTAATGCTACAGACCTTCTTAAGCTTTTAATGCCAGTTCTCTTCTACTCAGGTACTTAGCTGCAGTCCAAGAATGCACAATGAATTCTTATCCATATACATTTTGACAATTCTACAAAGTAAATTTAATTGTTTGAGTATTATAACCTCAAAGACAAACTGCTATTCTTTGCTTATTGTTATAAAACCTTACTACAACAGTTGGTGACAAATATGCCATCTTAGCATATAAAGCTGAGTGCACAGACTTACCTTACTCGTTGATCATAACAATGAAAGAGAGCTGCGTGTGATAATTCTATGAGCAATATATAAATGGTTGCCATAAGAATTAGCAGACTCCCCTTCACTATGATGGGGAGACGAAGGAACACGGCCACAGCCAAATAACCAAGGGTGCATGAAAGGATAATATACTGCGGCAAGGGACAGGCACGATGGTCATGATAGGTTGCTGTATCCAATGTCACATTTGCTGTTGAATGAAGTATGCACTGCAAATCCCAGCGACAAGTGAACTGTAACAGCAAATCATCAGGTAATAGTACTGCTATATACTATACACGAAGTTGATAAACAAGTCACTAGAGAAAATTAAAAATAGAAACACTATTAACAGTGAAGTGTTCTTCATGTTTGATTTTTTGAGTCACTTGAGTCATCCTTTTCACATTTTAAAACATTTCAGTTCTTAAGTGAAGGTGAGTGTAAAAAAAAGTGACTCAAAAAATCACATTCAAACAGGTCACTAGAGGCTTATGCAAGAGCATGCATTATATGCAGAGGCAGGTGTTTATGGAGATTAATTCTCTCACTTGTGTTTTTTGTTATTGGTGAAAGTGGAGATTGTTTTATGCTTTTGAAGGAGATTGATGGAAATTGAATTATTTTTGTATTTGTATTACTATATTAATATATATTTTAATGGCTAAATTGAAATTATGAATATATTTACAATGCTATAAATAGATTACCATATAAAGCATAAATTTACATTATTTTAAACATTATTAAATAGAGATCTGTATTTCAATCAACGAGTTCAGCTGATCTTTTGGGTCATTTTATTACCAATGTCATTGTTGCATCATTAGATCCTTCAGAAGGTGAATCAGTAAACGCATTCTTGCTTACTACAGTGTGTGTGGAAAGCATACTTAGAACAGGTGTCACTGCACTTATAATCTATTCTAATGTTGCAAAATAGTACTCTATCACTACAATAAAATCCTTCACTGCTATGTTGTTCTGCAAGCGATTTAGTGGAAACTTGAATGGATGTATCACCCATCTTCACACTCATACATCTCAAACAATACAAATGGTCGGGTCCATGAAACACATTGTATCGTTTTTGGTCGGAAACATCCCTTTCATCCCCACTCACATACCAAAATGGACTGCAGGCAGTAGCTACCTCGCTGTCCTTAACAAAATCAGCACTCCCAATTCTTGGAATTCTTAGAATTTTCTTATAAAAATTCAACTGCTAAGAAATAAATAATAATTGATGTTGAGTGATGATGCTTAGTTATTATTGTATGCTATAAAATTTGTTATAAAATAAACAAATTGCGATAATTCATGATTTTGTTAACATTTCACTATTACGGTCCCAATTCATGATTTATCGTGATTATTTTATTTGTAAATTAGCTTTAGAAATCCCTAATTCATGGATATTTATAAGAAACAGTAGTGTATCATACATGTGGTGATTATTGTGATCTCCATAAATACCTGCCTCTGATTATATGTGGTTTTGGTGACAATAGTTTTACTAAAGAAATGTTTATCTTCTGTGCAGCTTAAACACTCTAATTTTTTAAACTTTTAATTATTGTTTAAATTACATATCTGTAGCTTTGATCTCCATGGTCATATTTATAATTTGATTTGAAAGACAACTGATAATGTTAATTCATTAAACTGTAATTACTTTGCTTTTCATTCCCTTTTGTTAAGTAACATTTATGCATTTTTAAAATAACTGTATAACTGCAGGATATTTTGATAGTAGTTGTTATTTTAGACCACCTCCTTAGCGCAGTGGTAGCATGCTTGCCTCTGGCGTGGAGTGAGTGAGTGAGTGATTAGGGTTTAAGGGCCCGTTGACAGCTAGGTCATTAGAGCCCCAAGTCAAAAGATAAAAAACGGATAAAACTCACCACCACTTAAAACTCAAAGTTAAATATTAAAACGGAAGCAAAAACAGATAAACGCTAAAACAGTTAAGACTTCAAACTTGTCTAAAAGGTTAGCTCAAAACAGTTAAAACATGTAAAGTGATCTAAAAAGATAAGCAGATAAAATGTAAAAGGTAAAAAGTAAAACCATGAAATAAAATTTAAACTTGCTTACCAAAGCCAATTCTGCCGACAAACCGCAGCACTGAATCCACAGCTACCGGGTTGTCGCCTAACATCGACTTTAAAGTAGAACCCAGGCCAAACAACTGGCGCTCACGATTGTAGCGTGGGCAATCAACTAGGACATGGGTCACAGAGAGCTGAATGCCATAGGTGGAACATACCGGCGCCAGCTCACCACGCAGATATGGTCCATGCGTGATGCGCGCGTGACTTATTCTCAGGCGGGCCAAGATGACTTCTGCCCGCCTGGTATCCCTTGAAGATGTTTCTGGCGTGGAGGATCCAGGTTCCTTCCCCAGTATATTGGCGTGGGGATTTTTCCCCCACTGGGAGGTCTGACACAGGGTGCACACAGCCTCGTTAGGTCCCAGAGGGGCCAGTTGAAGAGTTACTTGATAAAGAACTAGTGGTCCCAAGTTGTGAAGGCCACATAAACAGTTGGGAGGGCTCAGGTTGCTAACAATGTCCCACCCTCCAGTACTGCACCCCACTCATGATGCCTATAGTGGGCAGAGGTGGGGGTGCAGTGGCCAGGTGGCAAGCCTTGGCCCATCAGGGCTGTTGCACTAAGGGTTAGTTTTCTGTAACTGTTATTTTATGCCAAGCAACTTACTGATGGTTTTAAACACACACAAGCCACATGTGGACAATGTTTGAGAGGTAGAATCAGGACTCAAAAATTCAATGCCATAGTCAGGATTTAAACCACAAATCTTCCACTTCAAGCATGTCTGCTCTAGCCACTGAGCTACCATGGCAACTTGCCAGTATGAAAAGTCCCCAACCGGTTCGTATTTTCCCAATAGACCACAAGGTGATCTCACATCTGAGATAAGTAGCCCAATCCTAAGTTCTTTATGTTCCAGGTTTAATTAAATAACCTTTAGATGGATGGATGGATGAATGGAGTTTAGGGGCCCGTCGACAACTAAAGGGAGCACGAAATAAGAAGGCACATGAGTAGCTCCAATCCCTACTCAGCTATGGAGCGCTGTTGCCGGCTCATATCGCTGTGCGAAAGAAAGAGAGGGGAGATAAGCATGTGAGCGTTACCGGTAGACAGCAGCGAGGATGGTGAAGGATTGCAAGGTGCACATTTAAAACCTGTCATAACAATTTCAATCTCTTTAAAATGAGACAATAGGCTCTCTAATCCTGTAATTTGCTTCAAATATAAATTCCTCATCTAAGCAGACAATTTTCGTTTGCAATCTAATGTTTCAACGGAGTTCACATCTTTCAAGCTGAAAATTGGGCCTATTGACTTCTTAAGTTTTTTATTACATCCGATTCTCTAGGAACGTTTTCGTGTAAATATTTTTACTGTCGGAGTGAAAGTGTGATCATAGTTGCGCAATTTGAAACATTTTCTGATAGGCATTTGTCATTTTTTTTCTCAATTTAGTGTCTCTGCGGAGTGTCATGTTAATAAGTTTATTAGGTATTCTAAGTGAAAATCTACATTAATCAACAACAAATGACTAAGCAGAATTTCAAGCAACCTTTTACGGGTAATATTCCTGTGTGGCCTTCTCGGTTGTGTATTTTAGACATATTTCAGCACTTAAATGTTCCTTATGATGCAATTTGTAAGTTATCAGAGCGAAAGCCCGGAAATATTTTCTTTTAATTTTAACCCCAAAGATGTTGTGGAACCTTTATAACCTATTTTATCCCTCATTAAGCGAACGAGCTTTTTAATAGTAGAATATTCACCGTTATCATACATTTGGAAAATGGATCGACGCAGAACGTCTTTCTGAAAGTCGTCCAGATTCGAAACCCGTTTTTCTGTCTTACGGTGTTTTCCGGGGGATTTAAACAAGGGCCGCCATGATTCTGAGGAGGTTGTTTTACCTTGTTGCACTATACGCGACACTGAATGTTCACTTACATTGCACGCCTTAGCTGTTAGCGCCCGACTCGGTTTAAATGCAATGTTCGCACGCACTTCTTCTGAGGACAATTCTTTTAAAAAGGTGTAAACTTTGAAAATAATAGCCCGTGCATCTGAGTGTAGTACTTTTCCTTTCGATCTACTCGCCTGTAAGCCACTTGTACCAGGTTTTGATAATGACATATTTGTGAACAACAAAACGAGTTACAGTAATTATTAGACACACGTTACACTGCACATATACGTCAGCCTTGGAACATTCATAAGAATAAACTAAATTCCGTTTCTTGCAGATATCTCGCCCATTCCGAAGACAAACAATTATTATGATGCAAGGCAAGTGTTGTTTGTTATCGCTGAGCGCAGTGTTTATTCAATTGATCATATCTTGGGCTACAGGCCACCTAAAATTTTGCTTCTTGGACAGTCAGCTTCAAAATTTCTAGCTCTTTTCAATGGAATTCTTTGTAATAATGAGCCGTTGCTGGATTTGTTGAGCGCAAAGAGAAAAGTGAAAACCAAATATTGCGCTAGGCAGCGCGTTAACGAACTGGACAACGTCGCCTCTCTAGGATTGGCTACTTGCTCTCACACACCTTCTTCTAGCTCCGCCTCATGTGCCTTCTTATTCCGTACAGCTTATAGGTCATTTGGGCCCTAGGTCAGAAAATAAAAAATCTAAAACTCGCCTAAAAACTGCCTAAAATGTGAAGTTTAAAATGGCAACTAAAAACGCAGACAGATAAAAACACCAAACGGCACATGAGTGAATAACCTTTAGATAAACCAGGACATAAAGTACTTACAATTGTAAGTCACCCTTGGGGTACTTATCTCAGATGTGAGATTCCCTTGCGGTCTACTGGGAAAATATCAGTTGGGGAATTTAATGTCATACTGGCAAGTTGCCATGGTAGCTCAGTGGTTACAGCAGATGCACTTGAAGTGGAAGATCCATGGTTCAAATTCCGGCTATGGCACTGAATTTTTCAGTTCTGAATCTGCCTCTCAGGATATTTTGATTTTGTGTCTCACTATAACACCCCCTTTGGGGCAAGTAAATAAAATACCATATAACCTGTACTCTAAGTGAGACCTAAGGTAAGTTATATACAAACTTATATACATATTAATAAAGTTACTATATAACCTTATGAAATGTTTGTAAGTTTAAATCTATAGTCTATTAATAACTTATTTGAAAAAAGAGTAAATCAATATGATACTTACAACATTTACTTGGGCTACTGTATAAATGAGCACAATGGTAAAAACCGTGATGGCAAGTCGCAGAACAAAGCTCTGAGAAATATCCCAGAGAATCCAGCGCAGGCGGACTGCCAGGAGTAACATCAGAACCACAGAAACCCAAATAAATGCAGTCAGGAACAGCAAAAGCAAGATGATTGTTCGGGGTAATATCACAGCCTGGAGGCCTCCAATTAACAAAAGTAAAACCAAAGAGCAAGCCAAGGAACTGCTGAATCCAAGATCTGTGTCATCATGATACTGTAATAACAAATCAATTACATTTTACACTATGTTTAACATATATCTTTCAGCAAAAGCTTGTTAAGTAATTAATGCCAAATACATGTAGGCATCTTTTCATATTGTATTCACTTTGACAAATATTTTAAATTCGTAACTGATTAACCAGATAGGACCTCATCCTAGGATTACCAGATTATTTTATGGAAATATAGGACACAATGGTAAAAATTGTAGGATATTTCATAAAAATGTAGGACAATATCAATCACTACAAAAATAATGTAAAGTTGTAATTTAAATGGTATTTACGTATATATACGGGCGTATATTTATATTTTCTTAAAATTCTGAAACATACAATATTAAATGTGATCTACTGTCAGTCATCCTTCTGTAAAGAACTTATCTTGTGGAAAACATCTAGCTTGTTTGAATTACAACCAAGAAATTCCACAAGACTGAAGTTTTTAAAATTATTTATACTTCATTAAAACAATACCTTTGACTGAATCAACAGATAATCTGTTCATTGTGTTCTTACTGAAAATACTTTTTCAATGTTAGTGTTGTGTGCAGGAACATGTTCCCTCCTTCCTGTCTTAAAACATTTATACTTTAATGAAAAGTATCATTGAATTTGCATTTGCATTTTGGCTTGTAACAAACGCACTGCAAATTAACTGTTAACCTCCCTTATTCTTCCATAACTAAAATGCAAATGGAAGAGTGAGAGTAAAGCATCACTTTGCTTTGCCTCCACAGAACACCAATTTTTGCTTTGGACTGCAAATGCTGTGTTGCCAAGCTGTCATTCAATGTTACTAAAGCATGAATATGCTCTTTGACTACGGCCAGTGTAGCCATGTTGCCATAGCAAGCTGCAGTTGTATCTAATAACCAATTAATTTCTATTTTTCCAGTTGTGAATTTATTTTGTATTGATCACTACTTGTTTCTGAAAATGTAGGACATTAGAGGTTTTTCAAAAATTCCCCTGGGATGCCAGACAAACGGTTAACATGTAGGGCAAAACTGGGAATTTCTGGACGTCTGGTAACTGTACCTCATCCATGTTTATCTTTTCTTTTATTACATCTCACCAAGACAAAATAGGAATAGCCAAATCCTAATCATTGGAGTCCATTTTACCTTTAGTTGAGAGATTTTGTTGTCTCAACAAGTCAACTAGCATGAATGGAAGTTAAAAGTTAAGAGCTAAATATATTGAAGACATATTTTAAATGTTGCACGAAATGTTTTGTTAATTGTCGAATGTTAAAAGGTTGAGATGCTGAAGAGAGTGGACTGACTTTTATGGAATGTGACTTAGGAAAACGTACAAAAGAAGTCTTACCTGGTGTTCCTTCTCACGATCCTTAAAACACAGTGTTATGAGGTTAACATGGGTAGATTTTTCTCTGTCTACACTTCGAGCATCAATAGCTTGGGCCAAGTACTTGTTCACTCTATTTGAAGGCTGGTGATACACACTGGAGTGGCGTTTCTTAAAGGGTCGTTTGAACTTTTCTGTTACTTTATTCTGCAAATTTAAATTTAAAATAAAATGCCAGAAAAAGAAACAGGCAGTAAGAAAGCAAGAAATAAGTAAAATGCACAGAAAAAAAACTCTCTACTAAAAATACTAAAAAATATATTTACAAAATGCAGTTTTTATTCGTTAAGTTATACATGCTGTAATAAATGGTCCTTTGTCCACACACTTTGTTTATACACTAATCATCTCTTTCATTCTGCATGAGTGCAATGTTAAAGGGTTAAAGTGCTCATACACATTGACATTTCTTAACTACACTCAGAATATTTTCACTAAAATTTCACTGCTAGGTTAATTTATTTGGTTTTAAGCCAGTGTAAAGGAATACAAGCATTTTTTAAGCTATTCTCACCTCATTATACCAATTTTAAAGGGTTATTTATGTTAAGTATATACAAGCACTCCATGTAAATGTGCAGTTATACAATGCATTCGTAGATCAGTCAGACTGCCCCACAACGGCACTGGACTGGGCGAGGAGCAGTGCGATATCCATAAGAGCTGTATACAAATGAACGGCAGGTCATGGGTATGGAACACTAGAAACTGTACTAACTTGCTTTAGGCTTACCTGCATCACAACAGATGTTGAAATTGATGACCTTCAACGCGAACACATTTCCTCTATCTCTGAAAACAACTCTGATTTACTCGCAAAAGTTCATGTTGACTGATTGCCTGTATTTCTCTGGTGATTTTGTCCTTCAATTCATGTAATGTGTGCGGATTTGATGTTTACACTTTATTCTTTAACTTCCCTATAAATAAGAATTTCATGGAGATAGGTCAGGGAAACACGGTGGCCACATCCTCAACTAATTATTCTGTCACCAAACACACTTCCCATTTCATGCATAGAATTTGCAGCAATGTGCACTGTAACTGAACACTGCTGAAACCAGTGACAATCTTTCATTTCTTGTTTGTTACTGTAAACAAATTATTTAAAACACAATTTACATAAATGTGTGAATCAACCACCCTGTCATAAAATCTAGGATCAATAATTAAATGCGTACTCTTCGCATACCAAACCCCAACTTTTGCAGGTTGTTAAGAACTTTATGGATAATATTGGGATTTTCAGTAAATCAGGACTGTTTTCGCAGATATAGGGAATGTTTTTGTGTTGAAGGTCATCAATTTCAACATCCGTTGTGATACAGATAAGCCTAATGTAAGTTAGTAGATACACTAGTTAGTGACTTCCAAGTTGTTTACGTGTAACTCTGGCAGAGGGCGTGCCAGCCCTCTTTCTCTCCTGTGCCGTCACGGGGCAGTCCAGCCAATCTACAAACATACCGCATAAAAGGTTAGGACACTATTCCAAATGAAGTTCCAATGTAATTCTATATCCTTCCAATATTTTTCTTTCATCATATTTCATATTGCCATTTTAGATTTGAAAGACGACAAACATTTAATTTCCCTTGTAAACATTACTATCTATTTTGCTACAGTAACACACATGGAGATGTTGTTACTGCATCTAATGTTTCCTTTCAAAGTGTGTCTTCTTGTTCATTATTAAAAAAACTGCAATGTAACGTTTATTTCATCTCTCTTTGTGTTGCATGTTTACAAAAATCAATTTAGTGTGGTTCCAGCATACTCAACCTTTACCAGAGTTAAACTACAAGCATATATACAGCTTACCACAAAAATCTGTATACAATATGTTACAAAAATCCTTTTTTGGGGAGGGGAGTTGAAAAAAATCTGGCACCAAAACTTCCACACATGCACTTTACAGGTAGGGATTATCACTATAACTGCTGAAATTTCAAACTTTACAGAATTTTAAGAGAAGAAAAGACATTTTTCTTAAAATTTAATTACACATTTTAGTCAGTAATGCAACTGAAAAAAATATCACTTAATAGGAAATAAACATATGGGTAATGTTTTGCTTGCAATCAATCACTTTACTTATTTTAATACAGCTTAGTGCACTTTACTGCCCTAAGAAGATTGCTCAGAATAACACAAAACTAATGCATTCCATAAACTGTTATCTTTTATTTTGAAAATGCTCTGTTTAATCAGAACTAATAGGTACCTATTTATATTTTAGTAATTTAAATACTAGCTAAAGTATTTGCAATGAAGGCTTGCATGAGTTACAGTATTAGAGCTGAATCACACTTGAAAACTTCATTGCATTGCTGCATCAGCTTTCCATGCTCTATCACTGAGCTACCATGGTGAGATGCCTGAAGGTAAATTAAACTTTTCTTACATAATTCATACATCTTACTAAGTATTATAAAGCATCATATGTATATGTTCTTTGAGTATACTAATGCATTATAACATTTGATATGAAGAAACAAATACAGATCCATGAATTGTCATTCAGTGCTTGAAACTGAAACCTCATCAATCATCAGAGAAGTTCTCTCTCCAATAATGTTACAAATTTGTCAGTACTCCACATATCCAATGAAATTCAATGGATGGCTCAATTGACATAAGGTAAATAACATTTTCCAATGGATGTGAGGTGAGTTTCTAGCATAATGCTTTCAAAATAGCAAAATAATAAGTGAAGTATTATTCTTCTGCACTAACCACGAAAATTGCTGTCATTGAAAAAAAGTAATTGAGAAAATGATATTTTTCATAGGAAAGAAGGTTTGACTAAAATTCACTCATAATTTTCAGAGTGGTGCAAGAAGGCTTGTTCCAATCAGTGATTCCAGCTTTATTAGCATCATTTAGAGTCCTTTTTATTTATCATATGCACCATTAAAATAAAACCGGGTGTATCTTGAATGACACAATTGGTGACCACAGGGTCTGATTTGTAGGACCTCACTCGGTGGTAGCCTAGCTCACTAACCTACAGAAGATGTAACATTTTTTGGCATGGTATATGGCATCAATACTGTTATGTGAAGCTCTCTGTTGATTGTGTTTACTGTGTTATTAATAATAATTCTTGTGGTGTGTGCTACAGAAAAGTGTATATTTATTGTGTTAAATTTTGTTGTTGTTAGCTAATGCTGGATTTCTGACAATGAAGTCATTAAGCCTCTTGCTCTCCAATATTTTTCACTGATGGATGGGGCACTAGAAGTGGCTGGGCATATTTGAAGGTGGTCTCGGTCCATTTCCTCTTGCAGATCACATAGAGAACAGAGTGGTGAAGAATATATCCCAATTCTGTTTAAATGTTTTGCCAGACAATCATGTCCTGTAATCAACCTGAAGGTTGCAACTGCTGTTTTTCGAGGATACTCAGGAATCACTTTGAATGTTTGGTAGTTCCCATCTTTTATTCTTTGATTTTTCCTAGTAATATTTTGCAATAATTTTTTTGAATTCAGAGTTGACTAGTCTTTTAGCTGCATAAAATGGTAAATTAACTATAGATTTTTGTACACCGCTGGTACCCTTTTTTGCAAGAAAATCAGCTTTCTCATTACCACTCAGTCCACAGTGAGCCGGTATCCATTGGAAGACTAGGTGTTTTTGAAGTGCTGTTAGATGGCTAAGCATCTTCCAACATTCTATAATAGTTTGGTTTTTTGGTGACAACTTGGAAGTAATTGGTATAATTGCTGCCCTGGAATCTGAGAGAATAACTGCTTGCTGAAAATGTGAAATTCTGTACAAAAGATTTTGTAGGGCCATTCGAATTGCTTCAATTTCTCCATCAAAGTTAGTAGTTCCATAACTTAAAGATTTGTAATAGGAAAAGAGGTGACATGTGACTCCAGCACCTGCTCCATCTTGGTTTGATATCAATGATCCATCAGTATAAACATGGAGCCACTCATGTTCTGGGAATCTAGTATGGATTGTCTCTAATGCCAATAATTTTAGAACACTAGTTGGAGTATCACTTTTTTTAACTTCTTCTGTCAGGTGTAAATAATATGTGATGTCTAATGTATGTGTTGGATTGACTTTAGATATGAAGTTTTCCTTTGAATTAGGAAGGTGTACATCCTTCTTGATGTCTTGAATTTTGGAAAGAAAGCTCTCCTGAGTCTTTAGTGTATGTGTAAAATTTCCCTTGTGCCATGTATTGAATGGGAGTCTGATCAACTTTTCGTGTTGAATAAGAGCCGCTTTTTCTATTTCATATTCAATGGGATATTGGTTGGTTAGTATTTCCATAGCTGCTATTGTGTGCTAAATTTTGTTTGAACCCATAAAACTTACATAAAATTTCCTAAGTACTGCCATTTCTAACAAGTTCACAATTTATGGGTGGTTAGAAACATTTAAACAAACTGAGTCCATGTTAGAGTTAAAAAAAAAAATATAGACAGTCAGCAGTCTTAATTAATGAAAAATTAGACAAGATTAACAGAAACAAGGCCAAGAAAATGTCACATGGTTTGTGATGACAAAATAATTTACTTGGTTGCTTACTCCCCAGACTTAAATGCACCTAATTATTATGGGGAATAGTTTAGTATTAGTACTTATTGAAGTGCTAAATTCATACAATTTACTCACTGCCCTGTGGTATTGGCCCAGGCCACTGGTCAACAGGACACACTGGTATAGTTTGTTTACAAATATATTGCAATATAATTTATAACAAAGTTTTCTAAATCAACTATTGTTTCTTCCCTCTTTTTGCAGTCCATATCCATTTGTTTTTGACCTTATTTAAAAACTGACCTAAGTTTTTGTTTAAACTCTTACCTAAGCTAATTCTCCAGTTCATCTTTGTCAGTGCAGATTCTTTCCTCCACATCTCAGTTTCCTTACAATCATAAACTATATGTTCTACAACCTCTCTTCCTCTACACAATGGACACTCACCTTGTGGGTATCCATTTCTTTGACCTCTTAATCTCCATGTCCCTGCTCTTAACCATGCTATCCCCTTTCTTTCTTCATTGCTCGTATTATCTATATACTTCTCTCTTTCCCAACTATCTGGAGAATACTTAAATACAAAGTTTATGCTACAAAATCTATAGACTCAATGAATCAGACAGTTTGTCGCATGCATTTAGCAATATTTCAGCTGTAGAAATTCATTAAAAATTTAATGAGGCCCTGGTGTAGATCCAAAAGAGTACCTTTTATAATGAAGGGTAAAGATAATATTTTAATAATGTTTTGCTGCTTAGCATTATTTAGATACAAAACAGTGGGCCAACCCACTACAATTACTCAAACAGATTTGTATAGTAGTGGTATGGCACAAGCAGGCTCCCATTCGTGTCATTCAAGAGAAACGCGGTAACCATTCTGTTGTCCTAGGTAGCACAAATGACTGAGTGCTGACATTCTTAGCCCAATGTTTCAGGTTCAGCACAGGACAACCAATGTGATAGTCATTTGTCAATAGATTTATTAGCATTTAAAGGAAGGGCAACGTTCAGACACAACAGCACAGCAATTTGATATTTTGTGGTCAGTGGAATTGATTTAAATCAAATTATTAAATCAACCACTTCCTTTACTATTCAAATCCTTTCCAAGGAATCTCACACTCTCATACACTAAACAGTTAAATAATAGAGTAAAAAGTTATTTTCCTATCTATATTAATTAGGAATGTCCAACTCTTAACACAGAGAGCTGTTTCTGTATCTATATTTTATACTAACAGTTTATTTCACAAATTATTCCACCATATATCATTTTCAACACATAATTTTGGTATTTCTTCATCACTTTTTCCTCTAAAAAATTGTAATTTCTTTTTTTTTTTTTTTTTTTTTTTTTTTGCTCAACAGCAAAAGCAATTATTTAGTTTCGTGGAACACTGTTTGAGTTGAGTTTGCACTCAACTGGTTTAATTAACCTTAACTGTTATAGAACATGTTTCATACATGTCTGCATGCTCAGGTTGGTTCTTAATCTTGGATTTTCCCTGCTGGTTCAGGAGCCAACAATGTTTCCAGCAAATGACCATGACTGAGAATGCAGACATGCTTGTGAAACTTGTTCCATAGCTACAAAGGTTAGTGAAGCACTTAAGTGTAAATTTAACCAAAATAGTGTTCTATAGAATGATAATTTCACTTTGCTGTGTACTACTACAGTTTTAATTCATATTATAAGCTATTTAGTTTCTCTTCTAGAGTTGAGCAAATGCTTGAGGGTTACACAAATACAGAGCTTTCATGTGAAAACTATTCTGCACATGTAATGTTTTGATTCTCGCCAGCTAGGTGTGTTGTGGGCACATGAGAACATACTTAAAATTGCTCCTAATATTGTGTACAAAATCTTACCTCATACAAGATGCTGGAAATGTAGTTCCCCTTTGCTAAATAGGCAATGTATCAGGAAAACATATTCAGATTGACACATTTAGTTTGGCTGCTTTAATGTTTCATTTATCATATTATCCTTTAGTTTTTCCAAAGCGGTGCACCATGGTTGTGTGGTTAGACCGTTCACCTATCACCAAGGCAGCCTGGGTTCGATCCCATACCTGCATGTGGTATTCGTGGTGGACGAAGTGGCAGGTTTTCTCCAGGTTCTTCGGTTTCCCCCATCACTCATTCTATCAACTTCTCCATCATCACCTTTCCATTCATTCATTTTTGCCTGCATTTAATATTTTCTGCCTCACTGCCACACCTGGTTCTGGGCTGACCACCTGCTTCCAGGTCTTCACTCTGTCCAGTCTGTACGTTCATCTGCTCCCTGACAGACTCTACTCACAGACTTGTAAATCCTAGGCGGTGTAAATCCTCCATATGGGGAGAGTAATGAGGTAAAGAAGAAGAAAGAAGCAGAAGAAGCTTTTCCAATGTGTGAGGTTTTTTTTTCCCCCTTAAATTTGTTTAAGGTCGCTTTATAACAAAAGTCACTAGCAATCAATGTGTGAGGGTTTGTTTTATACCGTCTATACTTTAGGCAGCCCGAGAACTAAAAATCACACACTGTTAAATCTGGTGAGGGAGAGTGCCATACACCAGCATTAATCACTCTATCTTCAACTTAATTTCATTAATGCACTCTGTTGCAGTATTAAAGTTGCAGAATCGTGCAGAAACTAAGCATGATCTCTCTTCTTCTGTAAGCTGATGAAAAAATGGATCAAAATATCTGTATCTTTCAGCATCTATTGACATCTCATAAAAAGTGGATCAATAATGCCTTTGTGTAACTTGTAGGAGAAAGGGAGGAAAGTGCCACTTGAAGCCAGTGATTCAAAACACTGCACTTGCAGGACAGTTTTTATGTGAAAGCTTTGCATATTAAAGGAAAGTACTTTTATAAAATGCAAAGTTTTAAATTCTCACTATTCAGAATGATTCAAAAATACATTTACAAACTTCGGACATTGATTCCTTACATCAAAAGAAGAAAAAAGTTAATTTGAACATATGTCCTATTATCTTTTGTTTTCTCATTATTAATGATGGTTTACATTCAACGCTCTTCCAGTCCAATCTCACAACTTCATTTATGCACTCATTCATAGAAGGCTTTGACTCATTTGACTTATTGTATCTACACAGTGACAAAGTGTTGCCATGGGGACTTGTTTACCGTTCCAATTGTGTACATCTCAGTAGTGAGATAACTGCACATTTTGTTGAACCATGGCAGGATATTCATTTCGTGAGCAGGCAGACTTTAATTTTATGTATGGCTGCACAAATGGTAAAGTACACAAGGCTAAACAGTTGTATCAGATGGTGTGGTATGGAAACCTGTGAAACCATTTGACACCATCCAGGAGAGTCTGAAAGGGTGTGACAGCCCATAGTTGCTGAGTGATTGTGTGTCTAGAACCAAGAGGAGAGTATTTAGAGCATTTGCTTTGAGGTTTACATGTTGATGAGTTATAAACATAAGCTTTCATTAATAATGAAAACACACAGCATTATGCGACATATGTTCATATAATCTTGTTTTCTTCTTTTGATGTAAGTGATCCATGCCCAAAGTTTGTAAAAGTATTCCTGAATCACCCTGTATATTGTAACCAAATGAAAATGTTATATTTTGGTAAGCTGAAAAACACTCATTTTAGTTTACAAAATGGCTTGGGAAATGTCTTGTAACTTTCTTTGTGTGCTTAATGAGCAGCACTCTTCAAGTGAGATCTAGCAATAACAGAGCCAAGGTTACTGTGTTTCCAAATGCAGTCACACAATTGAGGTGGTGTTGCTTCACATCTTACCTTGCTGGCAATCTCACGAAGGTCGAGTGCCTCCGAGAAGGGTCTTCCCCCAGTAGTGGATGGGTCAGCATGGAGTGCTCGCTGCAGGTCTAGCACCTACCAACAAGCAGTAACCCTACACTACTGCACACAGATCAGCCAACCTTGTGAAGGAGGTTATTTTCTACAAGCCAGCATCTTCACATAAACCAAGAGATCTTAATACAACTGGAGCCATTTCATTTCACTTTTTTCTGTATAAAATATTTATTTTTTATAAAGAAAGATGTACATAATTTCTAAAAATATGACTTTTTTATTAATAGGAAACACATGCAGTAGCATAGCAATCAAACGTGATTATTTATATTGAATCTTCAGTCTATATACGCTCTTCTGTTTGATTCCTAACTAATCAGACCTAATTTTTCAGTTAAATCCAAAGTTTGTTATTTCATTTTATTATACTAAGAAATCAAATGTTATTCAAACAAAAGTTCCTGCCTTCATTTTAGTTTTGTTACAGAACTCTTTTATTAACATATAAATAGCAAGCAAAGAACTGTTCAAGTATTATCTATTCTTATATTACAAGCAAATATATAGGATGTCCCAAAAAAACACCAATAATGCTTAGTATGTTGTGTGGGATGGCACACTTATTGGTTTTCAAGAAACCCCTGTCCAGAAACGCTCAGTTTGGGCGCTGGAGAGCGCTGAAAGTTGAGAACAACAGTTGTGACAATTTGTCAGGATTCATTTTGGTATCTTAATATGGAAGATATGCAACCCTTTAGCCATCTGTGTACTGCACTTTCAACTGCATCAAATCCTTAAGATTAGCCTTAAGATGCGAAAAATTGCTTCACGAGGGTTCCACATGAGTTGTTGGAAATGAAGAAATTTCTGAAATATGAAGCTGCTCGTACACACTTGGAGCACTAGGAGAGGGAAGGAGAGTGCTTCTTATTAAGTATCATCACCATTGATGAGACCTGGGCAATATGTTATAAACCACACTTGAAACATCAATCGTCCAAATGGTGTCATCATGGGTCACCGCGAGAAACAACAGTTTGGCAGACTGCTGCCAATGTGAAAATTATGCTAATCCTAGCCTACAATTGGGATGATGTTATCTTAAAGCATGTCGTTCCCCCAAGGCAGACTGTCGATGCAGAGTACTATTGTTCATTTCTGCTAAATAATCTACAAGCAGTGTTAAGAAGAGCCCAAGAACATTTTATAGATAATCCACCCATCATTCTGCATGAAAATGCGAGGGGTGTCTGATTTATTCCATCGCTGGAGTTGGGATGTGCTCTACTTCCCTCCATACTCCACGGACCTAAGTACCTGCAACTTAGACCTCATTTCTAAGCTGAAGGAACCACTGCATGGAAAGAAATTCAGAACAGTGAACGACATACTGAGTGCATTTGATTGGTCTCTAAGTAGGTACTATCCAGACTCACCCTAAGTGAGATTCAAACTCGCGACCTCTTAAACATGAAGCAGCCACACTACCACTACGCAACAGAGGCAGGTGTATGCAATGCTGGTGAGTACATCAAAGGCCTGTAGAAGTTAAAACCTTGTATGTATGCTATGTGTCCAGAAAATAAATAGTTGCCAAAACTAAAGAAACAGCCTATGTACTATACCAAATAGAAACCTCCCAATGAATTCTGCCTCAATCAAGGATACTAATTGTAATATTCATACACTGTATCCAATAAGCACATCTCACAGAACAGCAACAACAAACACAAAATCAGATACTGGTATAAACACGTGGACAACAAAGCATTCCTCTATGAGTGTAACACCAGGCTAATCTAACAGCTACACTGGGTTAACAAAACTGCACCCCATAACAAAATTAATCCTTAAACTTCCTATGTCTAACAATAATCAAACAGGAAAATAGACACAAACTAAGAGTCTATATGAAACCCATAAAAGTAAATACGCTCCTACACAATAGCTCAAACTACCTTGTGCGCTGCAACCTAAAAGAGATGTATTGTAAGTACCAATGCCCCAGGAGAAAGGGATAAGGTAAAGGGACCACAGAAGTCTACAGGTCGCAGGCAGACAGGACAGAGAGGTGTGAGGAAGTTGATAACAGTTGCAGTCTTGAACACCCGCTGGAGCTGCCCAAAGAGGGCAAAGAAATGACTCATAAATCAAGCAACTCTTTAGTGTCCATGGGGAAATACTTTTTCTTTTGAGCAAGCATCCATACCATCTCTCTCACTTCGCTATATACCATGAAACCTAGAAGCACACCTGAAACATGAGAAGGAAACGGAAAAGAAATCACGGTAGATGAGAAAACCACTCCAGCATTTACCTACTGACCAGGGAAAACTGCGAAAAATCCAAGTTCAGAGAGGGTGTTCATTGGAATTGAACACAGAATGTTCTGAATGCAAACCTTACACATTACTGCCAAGCCATCTTGCTCATCACAAACATATAACATTCCATTAAATGATCCACAGACTCATAAAACATATGAATAAACAAAGCAGATCACAGCAATGAACTGAACATATTGCATAGTAAATGAAACAAAGCCTCAAAGAAACTAAACAAGAAAACTATTAAACCACAACACACCCAAGAAGAAAACAGACTCATCATGCTCACTTGTCACAATCAAAACATAAAGTTGGTACTTCATTCAAGAACTTAGATACAAAATTGTGTATAAACAAACAACACTCGAAAACCTCACAAGTTAAAATAACAAACAAACAGGAGCATACACACGCAAATGCCAAGACGCTCCAGCTTCTTCACAGGACAGACAGCAAGTTCATTCAGCATTAGACATAACGATGTGGTCAAATGATTAGACTAAACATTTTCATCTGCCTAATTCTTGCAAATATGTACATGTAACACAAATATATTATATACATTGGATACTTTAGATAAATGAATGTTTTTATCATGGCAGATGTTTACAGAAATGTGAATTTTTAGAAATTTCTTGATATATTTAGCCTGGATGCATTAGTGTAATAGTAGTTGCTTGTTATAAAACTTGCAATTAGAGAATCATGCAAAAAAATTGGGGAAATCATCTCTATGTAATATGTTGTTCATAAAAAGTTATTTTATTGTTACCAGTGCATTTATGGTATCCAAAGTGGTTAAAGATTAAATATTTAAACATCTAAATATGGCAACAAGAGTATGTTTTATTTATAATGAAGACTGACTCTGTGGTCTGATGGATAGCATGCTAGCTTCCAAATCCAGAGGTCCCAGGTTTGATTCCTGGCTTGAGGATGGGATTATTTTCCATCCTACCTAGAGTCTGGAAATATGAATGTGTGTGTGAATTTAATGTTTCTAAAGAAAAACCAACGTAAACAAACTCAAAGTTACACACTGTAAATAAGTGAACATTGTTGTTGATGAGCAATTATTCAAAAGAAAAGTCGTGATGTGACCTTAGATGTTAAATTAACTTGGAGTAAATTACTAGGTTTAGTGTAATAATTTGACCATATCTATAAAGAACACATAAAAGCCATCCAAATAGCAAACAAAAAATCACATTTTTCAGAGGACATAATCACAGCACATCACAGTTACAAAAACATAAACACATACATGGAAATATTACAAATCACGCAGAAAATACACAAATTAAGCACAGTTTGAAACTTACAAAACTATTCCACAGTTTCACAGTGAAGAGCCATTTCCACACAACATCCCACACAATATTTAATATTTTCATGCCCACATCACACCTTCTCCAAAAGGAATCAAACACTTTAAGTGGCAACCACTGAAGATGCACAAGTAACACAACAAAGCCACACTGGCAGTTACCAAATTAGAACAATATGCACATGTGAAAGTGTATATTTCTTTAGCAATTGTTACTAAGGGATTTATTCAATGTATTCCACATTAACAGTCCTATAACTCTGCAGAAATTAGTCAAGCATTGGAAAAGGTCTATGTCATGTGTAGAAAATGGGAGCAAAAACTATAGTAAACATAAAGCATTGAATGATTATGAATCTTTCTTTAGGAAAACACAATGAAAATATTTTCAAAACCTTCAAATTTTATGTATAATTGAATGATTAATTCATATCACACACAATTGGTACTATAAATGAGATTATGGGAAAAGGTGTATTATGGCTGATGCAAAATTTAATGGTGGGTGGCTCAACACAAAATCCAATCATAGGCTTGCCACACCTTGCGGTATTGTGTAGTTAAACACACTGTAAAGTCATTGTATAAATATCAGTTCACTGACAAAATTTATTTGTACAACAGGAAATAAAATAATAATGGTTAGCTATCAGCTGCCATTAAATTTTGCATCTGTCATAGCAGCGTACTTGACTAGCAAGTGAATTAGGAATACATTCTTATGATATATGGAACAAAACTTTGAGGAGTGACAAAAAGGTGACTAAAGTGTGATGCAGTTCATAGAATGTTTTGTAGGGAACTTCTGGATTTACCCACAAGCTCACCAAGCAGCATAGCATTGGCAGAATGGTGTAATATGTAACCTTATGGCACAAAAGCCCATCTGGGCCAAGGCCTACCACCTGACCTCTGCCCAGCACAGGCATGAGTGGGATGCAGCACTGGAGGTGGGATGTGATCAGCACCCCAGTCCTTCCCGCTCAGTTATGCTGTCTTCTCGACCAGGTTCCTCTACTTTTCAATCAAGTAACTCCTCAATTGGCTCCTCAGGAACCTAACGAGGCTGAGTGCACTCCAGACCAGATCTCCCAGTGGGAGTAAATCACCACGCTGTTACCGTGAATTGAAGCTGGTTCCCTAGCTTGGTAAGCAGCAGTGTTATCACTACACTAAAGAGATGACCGAAATGGTGTAATAGTGGAGAGAATTTTGAAGTACAGATATAAATGTATAAATTTAGATAACAGTAATAAAGTAAAAGAATGCATAAAGTTGCAAAAAAGTGTAATAGGAAGAGAGAGTTAATTCAAGGAGATGGGAAATGCATTAGAAGAAATTGGTTAGTAAATAAAGACAATAACAGTTGATTATGTCAAGAAGTAAAATTGCTATGGTTCTCAGTGTCCCATTCTATATTGGATGTGAAAGACCACTTAATTTTGCTCAGAGGCCTCTTTGTCACACAAAAGATATTTACGTTCTGTGAACCTATGACACAGATCCACCGGTTTTTCTTCTCTTCCACAGAAAGCTACACTAAGGATTTTTATGCCTGAAAAAAATCCATTGCTCTCTGCTGAATTTGAACCTGCACCCTTGGGAACTACAGGCCAGCATGTTACCCCTAGACCATGGAGGGCAACCTTAGGAAAAGCGAGACTGAAAGTTAAAGACACAGCAAAACAGGAGATTACGGATAGTTTTGAGGATGAAGTTCTTTGACTGTTAAACGGTTAAAAGAAATTCGGGGAGGAAAAAGTATGTAGACATATGTGATTAATTTGAAAGAATGGGTCTTGTTTGGATTAGCACAGGAGTATTATTCTTAAAATAAATGGGAAGTAACCGCTCAGGGAGATGTGTTACATGAAAAATTGGGTAGTATTTTCTATTGACTAATAGAATGTCAAAAGGTTAAAAGATGGACAAATATAACACAGGAACAAGAAACTGGATAATTAAACAAAAAATGATGATTAAAATCCTGGTGAATCCAAGAACAGAAACAATTAAAATGCTGGGGAAATTCTTGAAAATGTAAAATATAAGTGGACAAGGAGCCTAAGAAATGGGGAACAGCAGAATGATTACAGCCTGGAAACTGAAGAGATGGTATAGCAGCTTTATCCCACGCATACAACTTAGAGTAAGTATGGGAGAATTAGTTTATAGATGCACTAGATTTTGAAATGTATTGTGATGCTGGTTGCACATCAAGGGGATGCTCGAGGTCAGCTACCCCACACCACTACATTACTAGGCAATGTGCGATAAGAACAAAGACTGTTTCCAGACAGTTCGAGAAGCTTTGAGAAAAATGGATTTCCAGAGATTTCTCATTCTCCAATACATAAGCAAGCCAGCACAAGCAAGTCAGCCAGTGTTGAGAGAGTTTCAGTGAGTTTATCGTGAGCAATTAGAATTGTTAGAGTGAGCTGCAAACAGTTGAACAGTGTTTTGTGTTAAGGTTATGATAGAACAGTTGTGAGTTTCAAGGTCATGACAAATTGTAAATTGTGTAAATGATAAAATAGGAAACTGTGTTTTGTGATTCACTTTTAGAAGAAATAACATGTAAAAAGTAATTGGACTTGTCATTTGTTGAATGCTATAATGCCAGCCAGTACTGTATCAATGAAAATGGAAATAATATATTCTATTCCTACATTCTTAGGATTTAAGAATGTGAAGTAAAAGCTAGGTATTGAGATCAGAATAAAGGAAAGAAAACTATTATGGATTTATATAATAATTGTTCTTCCCTTATGCATAGTGTTAGAATATACATAACAGCCTTTTTAATTGTATTGCTCAGATGTAACATAACCTCTCATGTAAATCTGACTAGATAGGTATGAGTGTAAAACGAATAGCAGAAGGGAGTTACGAGGGTAATTCAAATATAAACGGTAATTGTTGCATATCACGGAGGAAACAGTTCAGAGCGGGGCAGTGGAGTGGGGGGGTTGAAGGTTGGTGTGTTAGGGAGGGGGAACTAGCTTTGTTAGCTGCTTCACTAGGTTCTGGCGGCAGTACAGCCATGAGTGAGCAAGAGGTTCCTTTGTCTGTTGCGCAACGCATTATTATCAAGTTTTTAACCAATGAAGGGGTTAAACCTTCGGAGATTTTAACTCGTTTAAAGGCACAGTTTGGGGACACTACACTGTCACAGAATCAAGAGTTTACTTGAGCCAGACAATTTAAGGGTGGCCGAGAATTTGTGGAAAACGAAAGTCATGTTCGACGCCCAAGGTCAAATCTCACAGATGACAACATCTGTGCCATTCGAGAGCTTATTGAAGGTGATCACTGCTCCACTGTTGAAGAAATTGCTTCAGAAGTTGGTTGATTTTCTTCATGATTGACGTACAGTGACTGCGGCTTACTATTGCCAATTGTTAAGGTCTGTAAAAGCTGCCTACTGAAGCAAAAGATGTATGCCCATCAGAGATGTCATCCTTCTCCAAGACAATGCTACGCCTCACACCACCAATTTGACAATGGACACAATGGCGGACATGCACTGGGAAACCCTTGAACACCCTCCCTATAGTCCAGACTTGTCCCCCCCCCCAAACTATTTTTTGTTTGAATCCATGAAAGAATCACTTGGAGGAAACATTTTGAAAGCAACGACGACGTTGAGAAGCATGTGCGCAATTGGTTGGCGACGCACCTTCAAACTTTTTTCAAGAAGGAATGTTCAAGCTTCCGAAATGTTGGCAAAAATGTGTACAGTGTGAAGGAAGCTATATAGAGAAATGTTGATGTAGTCACTTGTGTATATATTTAATCAATAAATATTTTTAACAAAATTACCGTTTATATTTGAATCACCCTTGTACTAATGCTTGGAACTCAATACAAAATTTTATGCTGTGCAAATAATAAAGTTCTATTTCAAGTTTATCCAGTTCCTTATGAGACGCAGTGCAACTTTAACATAACATTACATATTTTGCATCGTCCTACCTGATTGAAATGGTTTACCCACTTTAGGAGCAAAACGAAAGAAACAGAAAGAGTACTGATGCAAATAGTTACATCGAGAAGTTCAATTTATTCCTGCATGGCACTACTCGGTGATTGATTCAAATAGTCATGTGACATCCAAACTTGACATAACATGAAGGAAAAGTTTGGCATTGCCAAACTCTTACATTGTGTCATGTTCAGTCGACCCTAAATAGCTCCGTTTAATAGAATGTGTTAGATTTTCCCATTACGTCCTGTTGTACTGTCGTGTTACATGAGTGAGTGAGTGTCGTGTTTAAGGGCCCATCAACAACTTAGTCATTAGGGCCCCTCGCATTAACGTTAAGTTCATCGTAACACCGACATAAGCATAATCATCCTACTCATTAATTTTAACCAATTTGATAAGCATATGTTTATAAACAGGAGGTTTCAAGCCACTGAAACTTCATCACTTCCTCCCGGGAAGTGGAAGCTGCAATAGATCTCTCATACATCAAAGTACATGAGGTGTCCCCTTTCGTTATGTATCCTATAATCAAGATGATTATTAAGCAGTGCAAACCATTTTGCATATTTTTAATCCTTTAATATTCTTATGTAAAAATAAGTATTCATGGAGGACTGACATTGCAGAGCAAAATTAACTTATGCCTGAACGCTCAAGGGAAGGAACTTTGTAGTTATCGCATGAGGCAGTAAAAGTCCTGGAGCTAGCTCTGAGTGTTATTGCAGGAATTACTGGAACTACAGTCCATATTAATACAGTGTGCCTGTAAAGACATGGTGCAGTTATGAACTGTTATTATGGCTAAATGAAACAAAACCAAAGGATGAATCATGTACTACATTAAAGAATATGTCATAGAAATGTATGTAGCATGATTTTCATTGTTGTGCATGAGCAAGTAAGGATGGAACACAACAATGAAGCAAATCACGCTATTTTACACAAGATATGCACATTGAAAAGGAAAGTTCAGTGTGTTCTATGACTTAATGAATCGCATGTACACCCGTGGACAGACTATCATAGATCCAAATGATTTGATTTTGCAATACAGATGCTTAATGAGATCAAAAAGGATTCCTGTTTAGCGATGAGTGGTTCATCCTCATAATGTCAGGATATGGGCTTATGAACATCCACATACCTAACTGAGTAACAGCCCTAAGCTGAACAAATGGAAGCCACACCACACTGCATTAAGCAGGAATGCAAACTTGAGAGTTTTCCATTCGTTTGGTGAAGGTTTCACTTTTCTGTAACTGGTCAAAACTGCGTCATGACTTTATGAACACACTGTATAGTGATGATAGCATTGAGCCCCACCTTTGTTCTAATACTCTAGTTAACCTTCTAGTTAACTTTAGTTTCAACTGTTCATAGCTAGTAAACAAACTAAAATGAAGGAAAACAAATTATGTATTTGAAATTAGATATGCAAGTATATTAAAATGAATAATAAGAATATAGAGTAAACAACTATGAAATTCTATTCACATAATAATCTAAGCAAATACTACATCAGATAATTTTTTATATCAAGTTCAACTTCAATTCTCATCAATAAAAATTGACTATTCACACAGTTCCGCATAGCAATTTTATTATTTAAGTATGTTCATGTTTATGCTAAGGTATATTCTTCATTTACTTTTCAAACGATTAAAATACTCCAGTTTACAATTTTTCAACATTTTTAAGATCTCTTATAGCCAGCAGTGCAGCATGGTAATGGTGAATTGTGTTAGTACATCTCTAAAATTAATGGGTACATATCTCTGAAGCTTATAGCTACCATGTATAAAATGTGGACAAAGTACCAGTGCAATAAAACTAAAATTTTAGATGTCAGACATAGAAAGAAGAAACTAATGAAGAACCAGTACTTATATCTCATCAGAACCTTGATGAAACCCAATTAATACCACCTGCATGCACAAGATTGCACAGAGTCCACAAAATGTATTGCACCTATGACAAGCATTTACTTTACCCACATCCAAATTAAAAGATGACTGATAAGAACATGCTTTAAAATTAATTTTATTTTTACATATTTTATGTACAATTGTTTCCAGTAGCTTAACCAGATTATGTTGCAAACTTTAATTTATTCCCTTGGAATATTATTGCTTTGAGAAAAAAAATGTATTTTTAACACAAAAATCAGGGTTTATGAAGAGGTTAAAAAGACTGGCTATGCCACTGCATTTTTTAAAAACAAACAAATTTATTAAAATATGCAATGTTTATATAGCTAAATACTGGCCAGCAAAGCATTATTTGCATATCACAACAATGGCATTATTGTAGCTTTGATTAGGTGATGTACACAACAACATCCAAAGTTATTAAACATCCTTTTCTCATGCATGCACTTGCAGTGACACTGAACTGCCATTATCATGCAGGTTATTATTGCCATACATCCATGTCAGTATTGCATTCCAATTGCTCTGCAGGCACAGTAGCTAATTTGTTATGAAATACATAGGTCAGATATTTCTTCTGCAATACATTGTAGCAGTTATAAGAGAAAAGACCTGAAGTGCATGCTTAGAGTCTTTGAAAGATCTTGAAGGGCAATTTTAAATATACTAACATGAAACATATTTTGATTAATGTAATGATGCCAGGTTCTGACAAATATACTCATATTTTAAATAGACCATATTCACAACGAAAATTAAGTGCCAGCATAACATAAAATTACAAACTAGATGATATGTATTGTAATGAATCCATTTACAGTGAAAAATAAACAATTAAACATGAACTTAGAACCTTGCAGAGGTCAAGCTTTCAAGTTTATGCCTACATTGAACATAAACTCGCCAATCAAGAGTGAACTTCATTGCACGATCATTCTGCTGTCTCACATCAGATTTTCCATTATTTTATGTTGACTCATTAACTGTCTTTCTGTGCAAAATCATGAGATAGGTATCACTACAATATCAATAAATAGCACCAAATCAAACTGTGATGGAACATTGTGCTTTGTTATGAGTCAAGCATTCTTCAACCGGTAGCTAGCTCTTATTCATTTTAATGTATATATGTACATAACCACTTTTGTTCTGTGTACTCTAGGTGGTCATTTTCCAGACCATCACGTTAGCTTAGCAGCTTTCTTGCGATTGGCTGCTGTTTATGTTCGCATCTGTGCTTCCGAATAATATGCTACATTAAATTTATACTTAAGTTATATTTTATTATGTAAATGCTTAATTTTCATTGTGAATGGTCCCTTAATCTTTAAATTTTATTTGTAACAAGTTGCAAGCACAAAGATTCATATTGATAATGGCAAAGATCAGTGTACTATGTTATTCTTAACATAACACTTTGCATATTGTTCAGGTGCTAAGTATAGTTATTTCTAACTGATAGGCTGACCTAACCCAAATTCTAGTTAATCCCCTATAGGTTTTTTTGCAGATATGTTCTAGTATTTAATATATAACTTCAAATGGCTGACACAAGCATCTTTAGTAAAACGTTTTTTTTTTTTTGCAAATGTTTGGGCTCATGCAAATTTACATGCTGGAAAGAGAAATATTTTGCAGCAAGATTCAACAATACTGCAGTGAAAATCTCTAGTTATGGATCAAATATGAACAAGAAGAGGACCAATGACCATAATATGACAGCAAACATGTGCAGCTATGGTTGACATACCTATATACTATGTATGACAAGTGAAACTGAGAACTTTTTGGAGAATTGTGTTGAGCATTATTGGGAGGAATAAATAATAATCTTACAAATATACCCAGCTTAACTGTTACATGATTTAGTATGCCAGTTATACTTTTCCATCTTTCTTGTACATTCTAGCAGGTTCTCATTTTTTGAAATATAGTCATAAAATCCACTGCAAGAGAATTTTTTCACTTTATACTATAATAACTTTGCTTTAATGGATGATGTTTCTAATCTATTAAACGAATTAGACCATTAAGGGTTTATTACAGAAAATATCCTATAAACATTATGGCTGGGAATATTGAAAGAAAACTTAAATATTTTCTGTTTGTGAAATATGGATGAATGAAAAATCAAGACCCATTTTGCGCCAATTTAGTTACTTTTGAATCTGTCATATCTAGAATCTGGTTGCACATACTGTCTCAAGCAAATATATGGTCAAATAACAAAGAATCATGAACCTGATGTTCTGTATTATAAACATAAATTCAATAAGGAAAAATTGAAGCTATTAACAGTGAAGCAACAAGATTCTAAAGTAAGAACAAATTAGCAGTATAAATACTAAGATAAGTGAAGTTTTTAGTTTCTAATTTGTTCTTACTTTAGAATAAATTCAATAATCTTTTCAATAACTTGAAAAATATGCCAATATTTGTAAACACATTCTGCATTCGGAGAAACTAGTCCTGTGATTAACATGATTACAAGATGGAGCAGAATGTGTTTAGAAATATTGACTTATTTTTCAAGTTATCAATATACTCCACTGTTTTAAACACTTCATTTTCATCAGTTTTAGACTTTTCAATGTTTTCCCATTCAGGGATCTTGTCGAAAACTATAATTTGAAACAATGTATGGAAAGGTTCAAACAATATTTTTGTATCTTCCTTTCATAGAAGTTTGAAAACAGTGTTGTTGTAATTAATTTAATTTAAAAGGTGAGATAATTAATAACCCTGAACAACACTTACAACATATTTTTCCGGGACGCGTTTCGAAGGTTAACTTTCCTCCATTATCATAAAAATATGGTGCTCTCTAAAAAACGGTTACTATTACTGCTATTGCTCTCTTTTTTTATGAAATATGACTCGAGGGGTAAAATGTTCCAGAGTTAAAATAGTCCCCCATTCGGATCTCCGGGCGGGGACTACTTCTCGAGAACCAAAACATTATACTAATAGAAGATCTAACATCAGACTTCTACAATGGAATGCGGGTGGTCTCACACAAACAAAAAAAGTAGAACTGA
Source organism: Tenodera sinensis (assembly GCA_030765045.1). Classification (NCBI taxonomy): domain Eukaryota; kingdom Metazoa; phylum Arthropoda; class Insecta; order Mantodea; family Mantidae; genus Tenodera; species Tenodera sinensis. Next base: position 20,861,797 of record CM060967.1, on the reverse strand, counting down.
ATAAAATTGTTTTGTAAAAGTTCCCACTGAGCTTGTGCTGCATAATTTTGTGCCAAAACATTGATCGTGCTCATATGGATATTAACAATGTTTAAAGACATATGAAGGTTTCATTAAAGCACCTTCCTGTGACAGCCAGCTGACATGAAAGTACGTAAATATATCTGTATGTTATGAAAAGATAGCAAAGAAATTTAAAACACCCTGTTTAACAATAGCCTTGAAAATACTGCATGTTCCTAGCAATTTTTGTCATACCACATGAGGCCAGCCGATACACACATAAGCTTTGCCAACTAGTAATTTATTTACATTCCAACATTATCGCTATAGCAAGGTAATTTAAGGTCAGCTTTTACACACACCAAATGAATACTAATTAGAGATGCTACTGTATTTTTCACAACATCGATATGAATGAATATACCTACCAGATATTACAAAGGACACAACCTACCTTTCTAGCAGCATTAGCCTTATGGTCGCCGGGTTGCACTGTAGCAATATTTGAGAAGGGAACTTCCATGGAGTACTTGATGGAATGCAGCAGTTGAACTACCACACTTGACACATTTTTGAAAGATAGTTTCCGACGTTGTGCAGCTCCAAGTGCTGACCTCACCTGCAAGTACTATTTGTTAGATTCATTACTTCCATATATTTAACATTCATACACAGTAATTATATATAAGCCATATTTAACATATTAGGAGTAAGCCTGCAAATCACATTATGTCCAACTCTTTTGGTGTTATGAGTTAATAACTCAATGACAAAATTGGTTCTTTTGCGCCTAAGCCACTGATGGGGTACCCCCTGGAAGGATGGATGAGACAAATGGTTCCTAAGGGCAGCCAGAACATTACCATAACAGGGCAGATGGCAGGAGTCCTACATTTTCCCAGTTAGAAGCACTCCAATGGAGGCTGGCTTAGATCCCCTCCCCTTGGGCTCGTACCATCCCACAGGAGGCCTGGAAACCACTGAAGGCCACTGCTCACCATCGAATCTAGAGGACGAGATTTCCAGGATGCATTTCTTCCCCCTACCATACTGCTGCCGTAATGCTTGCTGATGCTTCCAACCCTGAAAGAAATCTAAAGGGATGAAGGGTGAAAGGATATGATTAATGTTGTTGTTGTTGTTTTCTAGTGCCTTGCATCTGGCAATGAAGCCATTAGCATTCGTGCTTTCCAATACTTTTGAACTGTAGTTTCTTCTGATCTTAATGCTTCACAGGTCTTCAAGTGTTCTTCATTCATTTCTGCTGGATCGTTACACAGGACACATATTGGTGAGGCTGAGATACCTATTCTGTAGAGATGACTTGCTAAGCAGTCGTGATTTGTCAATAGTCGGAAGGCTGCAACAGCTGTTTTCCTTGGTCTCTGGGGGATTATATCTGGATTGGAAAGTAGTGTAATCCATTTTTTATCTTTGGCATTTGTTTCTATTTCTTGTAGGTATGAATGACAAAAATTTTTAATGATCAAGCGTTTTATTGAGGAATATGAGAAATTGAATTTAGACTTTTGTGTTATTGTTGTGGCTTTCTTTGCAAGTGAGTCTGCAGCTTCGTTCCCCATGACTCCACAGTGTGCTGGAATCCATTGGAGATGAACAGTCTTATTAACTTTTTGGAGTTGTGTTAACATTTTGTAGCATTCTCTAATTTTTGTTGACTTCTTTGTAGTATTTGAACATATTCCCTGAATTGCAGCTTTAGAATCTGAAAGAATTACTGCCTTGTTAAATTTATTTAAGGGAAGATTTAATAATTGTCGGAGAGCAATGTATATAGCCTCTATTTCTCCATCATAATTTGTTGTGTCTCTGCCAACAGAATGATAAAAGGAAAAATGTGAACATGTAACTCCAGCTCCAGTAAGGTTTTCCTTCGAGGATCCATCAGTATATATGTGCAGCCATTCTTCTGTGGGATACCTAGTATTGATTGTTTCCAGAGCTAGAAGTTTTTGTATTTCTTTTGGTGTGTCTGATTTACTTATTTTCTCTATTAATTCCAAATTGAAGGTAGGTTGCAATAATTCCAATGGATTTTCTCTTATAAGTAGATTTTCTCTGGTGTTAGGAATGTTCAATTTGGATTTAATCTGTGTTACCTTTTCTAGGAAACTACTATGAGTTTTAAGGATTGAAGGGGGGAGGTTCTCTTCTGTCCATTTAGAGTTTGATTAATGTAAGGAAATGGAGGGATGGGAAATTTGGAGAATATGGAATTCCTTCCCCGCATTTGCCTGATGACACGGGGAAACCACCGAAAAAACTTATGGGTCAGGAAGGTCAATCACGGGGATTGCACCCGCAACCTCTCAAATGTGCGCTACAAATGCTACTGCCTGAGCCATCCCGCTCTGTATTTTGGCATTAACTTTTCTTAACATGCAGACACTCTTGATTATTTGTATGTGGTTTACCCAGTTTGTGGATTACTATGCATTACTATATGTGGCTTATGCTCAAGAAATATTTAATACTTAATAAAATTACATTAATTACAAATGAATGATCAGGTGTAGAAGGTATCAAAGGCATTAATTGCACATTATGAAGTAGGTACTGAAAGTAAGAAATATATAGGTATGCCATACTCGCACACCTTATCTTGGAACTTTCAGATGGCATTGTTGTCAAACACAGCAATAGAACTTTTCATGTCCTTTACGTAGTTGTACTTTAAATTATATTCATAGAAGGGCATGAGTTGTAGTTTCTGCAATTTCTTTAAACAGGTTAGCCAACCGCTAAAGTAAAAGGTTAAATACACGACTCCTTCTTTTACTATTTACAAGACTTTGGGGTGTTGATGCTGGATCTGCTTCAGCTATTTAGTACTTAAAATGATGATTTGAGTTGGTTCAACACAAAAGTAAACCAGTATGATAACACAAAACAGCATCAAAGGTAATGCAATGCAGTGAAATCTACAGATAGAATACGGATAATGATGCTCAGTTGTTACTTTGGCAAAGCACAAGGGCCTTGTTGACAGACTATTTCTGGCACCAGATTCCAGGACTCAAGATAAAGTGTGTGAGTAGTACTTTTATTTTTTACAACTTGAATTGTAACTGAATTTTTTACTCTTATCTATAAAACCAGGACATCAGTTGAAAGGGGGCAGGGTTGTCAATTGTCCCCCAAGTTAAGAGTGAGTGAACAGTGTCTAAGGGCCTGTCGACAGCTAGATCATTTGGGCCCGTCCCCAAGTTTGGAGAAATTAGGCTAATAGTTACTACTGCTCTACCAAAAGAAAAATTATGACAAATGTACCTTTAATGAAAATATTTCACATGTAAAAAATAAAAGATAATTTTCTTTTAGGCTACATGTGCCATTAAAATTTGGGAAACTGCTTTAGACAATCTTTCTGACTCCCCCCCAAACCCTCTCCTCAAGCAGAAACTGAAATGACACTACTGCATAAAATTATACCTGTATACTGTACATTTACTGTGTGTATCGCAAACGAAATTAAATACCAATTTAAAAGCAGTCCTATATACTAGATGGTGTATTCATAAAATCAGCTTTTGTATTATCCATTCCTTTAGCACTATCCAGCCACTTACTCCCAGTGATTAGCCCAGATATTCTGGAGTATACAGCAAACAAAATTAAATTCTTATTGGCTTGGTACATTTTTACTGCTACGCAGAAGTTTCAATGCAATCACCAATGATATAAACGAAATTGCTAGGCACAGAATTTCAATTTCAGATTTTACATTCATTTTATTTTGTTGGATAGAAGTTTTATTGCCTTAAGTTCCAGTTATTGAATATTCTAAGAGATATATAACATTCAGAGTTTGCAGGAAGTGCATTCTCTTATTGCTTTTTATTTTCTCTATTGCGTATAGTAACTGGGGGAATTGTTGTGTTTCACTCAAAAATTTGATACTGAGATATTACTGTTGTTGTTTGTAGTGTTCAACGCCTGCTTTTACTGCTACGGCACTGCAGGCGGTGACACTGATGACACATGGAATGAAGATGGAGCACCGGTGGAATGAGATGGCGGGGGAAACCGGAGTACCCGGAGAAAACCCGCCCTGACACCGCTTCGTTCACCACGAATACCACATGCGGGTCCCTGGGATCGAACCCGGGCCGCCTAGGTAGTAGGCGAGCGCGCTAACCGCTCGGCCATGGCGCCGCCTAGATATTACTGGAAATGCATGTTTTAAGACTCCCTGAATCTAAAAAAAAAAGCATTTAAAAAGAAGAAGAAGAAGGTCTGTTGTGTGTGTGTGTGTTCAGCATCTTTTAAGGATGCAACACAAAGATATCCAAGAAAATCCACCCCCCCCCCCCCCATGATTTACATGGAACATTTTCAAAGATTTTGATTTTCTCAATAATGCGAATGCGAAGGGTTCACTGCAAAAGGGGGGAATGTCACTTTTTTATTTAGCATAAAATGAATTTCAAACTTTTAAACTATATAACAGTAAACTGAACAAATTGAAATGGTTTACCTTTTTGTCACATAACTGAATGCACATTTCTCTGTTGATACACAACAATATGAAGCTATTCATACACTATCATTCTTATCAAAATAATGTTTGGATAACTGACGTACAAAAAGAAAATTTTTAGTGGAATGCAATATTTCCTCTACCTAGTGGGTACATGGTAGTGAAAATAAAAACAAGGGTATACCATGCCCACAGAAATTAATGGAGTTAAAAAAAGTTTTGTATGCCCAACAGCAGTTAAAGGTTTGTTATTCTTTTGTTTTGTAATCTTAAACTATGCCATATTCTCCTCCATCCAGTTAAACAAGAACCTTTAAATAAGGCTGTAATTTTATACCATCATTTGTAAACAGTGGAAATTCTAGTTTATCCTCTCTTGTAGAGTCTGAAGTTTTAAATATTTCCTATAGGCTACAATGATGAGCTCATCTTTATTACTCAATAACAACAGTCCCATATTACTGCCATATTTATCCTTCAAGGCAAATGAAGTGTAAAAAATAAGTGTTAAACTATGTTTTTACATGCACTCCAATTATAAGAAAAATGTCTGAACCTTTCTTCTTCTGGCTGGAGGTACAATAAAATAAGTGGTAACACTGTGATCTCGCAGATACTGGTTTCTTGTTGCACCATGGCCTGCCTCAACTTCATATTCTCCACCCAGATAATCTAAAGTAGCTTGAGTAATATGAACACGTCTGAAAAATGCAAGATAATACCATTAAGATTATATATAACACTAATATTCTACAAGCATTTATCCATATCAGAGTAAAATTAAACATACATTATTGTGAGTTTTAAAATTCACATTAAAAAAAAGATTTTAAGAAAACTACCACTTTATCACAAGATACCTGAAAATTCTGTAGGGTAAAAATGAACCCCAGTGAGATGAAATTAAAAGTACCAACTGAGTCAATTGATAACAACAAACACTCCCTTTTTAAATATTCCAGAACATTTATTTAAAGCTACAGAGACATAATTAAATTACAAATGCAGTTTGTAGCCATTTATCTAACTTCTAGCTGAAGTGTGATTTTTTTTAAGAGTGAAAAGATCTACAACTGTGATGAAAATCCTGTAAGTTTAAAAACAAAGATCCCACATTTCCTGAGTTGTATACATAACTTGATTTGGAAACCATAATAAAAATACACAATAAACAATTCTGAAAAATTAAAATGAAAATACATTACGAAATTAAGTTTAGGGCTCATATTGATCATAAACAATTGAATAACATGCACAGCATATCTTAAAGAGGAAGTTCCTGTTTAAGACATTGAATTTGACAATCTGTACTTTTCATACTAGAAACTGTTTAATTATAGTTGTCTTTTTTGTCCCATTATGGTTATAAATAAAAATATTGTATTTAAACAAGTAGTTTTGGCGTACCTACTCTTATTGTATATAAACTGTAGCAAATTTTGGGGGTCTCTGGGATAGTTAAACCACAACATGATGTCATTATCAACTTTAATGATGGCAATTCTTCAACATTTTGTGGAAACCTAAGGTAATAGTTCTGAATTTGCTGAAATTTATGCATGTGGTATATTATTTTCAAAAGTTTATTGTACATACATTTGAATTCACAGAACTTATCTAAAAATTGTATACACTTATGGGAAATTTGCAATGTGCCATCCAGCACAGAAAATTCAAATGTTAGATAATTTAATTACATAAGTTTATAGTAAGCAACTATGATCAGCAGCCTCCCAAGTTTCCCATGATGTTGGCACCGTTCTAACTCAGTTAAGTTAGGCGATCTGGCTGAGGTTTTCACTCAGCACTTGTCCATAATGAATGTCTTTTACAGCGTCTTTGTTCTATATTACAGTGTTCATTAGCACATTTATTTAATAATTTCATTTTTTGATGGTATGACAATTATGATTAACAAATTTAAACTTGGCTTCCCCTCAAAAAAAGTTATGGTTATCAATCTGAATTAGAAGGGATTAAAACAGGTAATCTGTTGTAAACTGATGCCTCAGAATTCCACACTTGGCAATGGATTTGAGTATACCAGAGGCCAGAGATAAAATATTGTTTGAGTGTATGTTATTTAATCTCTAATCTCTAGGGTATCTCTCCTATGCAGAGAGACCCTTATCGCCCAGTTGCTGCATCCTCCATCCGCAGCCAGTGCCATGGAGGAGTGCAGGATGGGGAGTGGTGAGGATCAGCATGCTGACTCCCCCAACCGTAAGGTGACCACTTGACCTTTATAAGTACACTATCTTTCTATCAGGATAGTTACTCAATTGACTGAGACTGAGTGCACCCGGCCCAGACTTACCAGTGAGGAAAAATTTCCATCCCCATGCTAGGAATTGAACCTGGGGGGATTGACCCTGGGGGACTTGTGCCAGAGGCAGGCATCCTACCACTGTGCTATGGGGGTCATCTTGTATGTTTTTAGAGTTGCAAAATTATCTTGAATAGCCATTATCTAGAGATCTAATACAAATTCATCTCAGTGCTAAGAAGTTTTGGGGGTGTCACTGCATTGCCAACTTGAATCTGATGAATAAAAACAGTGCTGCTGCTAAAGATTTTGGAATGTTTGCATGTTAAGAGAAAATTAGAGTGGCATCTAATACAATATGCATATTGGATCTACTTACTTTATTTCTAAACTTTATGCAGATTTTTAAGGTGGCGCCATGGCCAAGGGGTTGGAGCATTCATGTATCACCTAGGCGGCCTGGGTTAGATCCCAGGGACCCGCATGTGGTATTCGTGGTGGATGAAGCGGCATCAGGGAGGGTTTTCTCTGGGCTCTCCAGTTTCCCCAGCCACTGATTCCACCAATTGCTCCATTATCATCTTTCCAATCATCAATTTTGCCTGTGTTTCATATCATCCTCTTCCTCACTCTCATACCTGGTGCTTGGCTGACCACCCGCTTCCAGGTCTTCACTCTGTCATCTGCTCCCCGACAGACATCTGACCCTAGGTACTGGCTTGTAAGTTCTAGGGAGGGTTTAAGTCCTACATAAGGGGAGAGTAACAAGGTAAAGAAAAAAAAGAAAGAAAAGAATGCAGATTTTCAAATGTACATAGTTTGGACTTACCCTGGTTCTCCACCAGCTTCCATATTGTTTGCTAGGGTCACATCGTTGGACCACACATCATACTGCCATTTTCGTAAGCCAAGAACACCACAAAGAACACGTCCAGAATGAATACCGACTCTCATGTTTAACTGCACATCTGTAGCCTCAACAACAGATCTGTAACAACAATGTACTGCAGGACCAATGCTCTCTGAAGGCTCTTCATAACAAAACAATACAAATCATACTGCACAGTGTGTCAAAATTAGCTAAACACATTTAATACAGGTAATGGACAAGCGAGTTCATTTGTGTATCAAATAAGTAAATGATTATACATAAAATAACTCTATCTTTGTATTTCCTAGGTTAGATACAACTTGTGTTCTTTTGGACACAGTATGAAGATCACAATACTGTGCTATATGATCTTTCCGATTACACCTTCGTCGTTCACTCAGTTGCATATGCAAGCCGCCAGTGCACTGATAACATTGCCACGCGACTATAGCCAGAGTTAACTGGTTTGGTAGGCTCTACCTGACTATTAAAAGTAAGTAGTGGGGATGAGAGGGAGGGTGAATTCACACTTCGAGTGCCTTCCTTCCTACACCTGCTTCATGGGCTGATTACCACATTGTATTCATGATCTTTCAGGTCATACTCCAGTGCCTTCTAATGGGTTCCAGTGCTTCGCAAATCTGTGGACAGTCCTTAACCCACATACTATTGCAGCTTACTGAGTTGGTTTGTTATTAGAGTTTGTAAAAATCAGTGAAATATTTTGTTTTTATACTGGGAGTTGGAATGTTCAGGCGGTAAGCAGAACACAGAGAAGAATAGATGCAAAAACCGAGGGAGGCGAACATTTAAAAGTGGCTGTAAAAGTCAGTAGTAATAATTTAATTTACTTTTGTCACATTTCAGTTACCTTCAGTCGCATAAGTTTTGTGGAGCAGTGTAAAATATAATTATTCACAATAGCAATATAATTCTGGTGAAACAGAAAGGTATATTCTATGTAAATAGGATTATTTTGGACTTACGCGATAGCATCTATCATATCCAGTCCCATTTCTACAGTACAATGAGCATGGTCTGAGCGAGGTTCAGGCAGGCCTGATACACAGTAATAGCAGTCTCCCAGTATCTTGATCCGCAAACAATGGTTGTCCTGGAAAGAAAGCATTCATTAGCATTTTTACAACGTATAATCATATATTTTTGGGCTTTACAGAATATATACACATATTCGAAAAGGATTCTACAAAATACATAGAAACATTTAGTTTGTGATTTGAAACACGGATTTTCCACTTTCCATACCATTGCTCTAACCAACTGAGCTACATCACAACACACGGGAACAACATTAAATTTCCCAAGTGACACATTTTTACTTTCTCTATTGGTAAGTAGGGGAAGTATTGTATTCCACCCAAAAATTCGAAGTCGAGATTTCACCGGAAATACATGTTTTTAGGCCCCCTGAATCCAAAAAAAGCATTTTTAGAAAAAGGTCCGTGTGTGTGTCTGTGTGTCTGTCAGTCTGTCAGTCTGTGGACAGCATAGCTCAAAAACGAAAAGTCGGTTAAAAACCAAAGTTGGTATTTAAGTTTAATGTCTTTCAAGGATGCGACACGAAGATTTTGAAGAAAATAGCCCCACCCTAAACTACCCTTTACATGGAAAATTTTTCGAAAATTTTGATTTTCTTGAAAATGGCTCTAACGATTTTTATTAAAATGTCGTATGTTTGAGGTATTTTTATGACAAATGAAATGCATATCTTGAATTTCCTGGCTATAGCCCCTGTAGTCGTATTTACTCTGGACGACTTTTGCATAACTGGTAACCCGTTAGAGATAGACCAAATCATACTATACAAAAACTGTAGATCTTACTAAAATACACAATTTATGTCTAAATAAATTTTCTTGTAGGATGAACCATTTCGGAGATATTCCTTGTTATGTGTGTGAGTTTCGGAAAACTTAGAACTTAAATGGATCATCGTTGTTCATTTTTTTATATGTTAAATGTGCAAAGACAACAGAACCTCAAAGCTTTGAAACATTTGACTATCGCACAAAGCCTACTGTATTCTAACATTCCCCTTGCACCTATAAGGAAGTAAGCAATAAGATAATTTGTACAAACGTTTATCTCAAGTAACACGAAGAAGATATAGGAATAAGAGTTTGTAAGAATGGTTAATACAAGAGTAGAGAAAGTCATGTGAATGCAACACATCAGATTTTTTTCGGTAAAATTGCCTTAAGGGTTACCTGGAAAAACATGACTCGGGAAGAATTTCATGAAGTACTGGCATATTGTCACGGTAGCTCGTTTTGCTACTCGCTTCTGGTTTTCTTGTAAGGGTAAAAAATCACTGGGATATCTATACACTGCCCGCCTCTATAGCGTGGTGGTAGCGTGTCTGTCTCACGTCCAAGAGGTCGCGAGTTAAAATGTCGCTTAGGGCGAATTATACCGATAAAGTTTTTTCCAAGGTTTTTCCTTATCCTGAGAGGACGAATGTCGGGTAACTTAAAGCATCATTCCACGCCGCCACCACCACCCACAAATCTCAGCAAAACAACTTGTGATAGATTTTTTGTCGAGTTTAAGATCATTTAACTTTTGTTCATTTTGATGCATGTACATAACCTCTTTCATCGTCTGTACTGTAGGTAGTCCCTTCGCAGGCCACCATATTAATTCAGCTGTTTCGCACTCTCTTGCGATTTTCTGCTGTTTGTATTTCAATTTGTGATTGTCATTTACTACTTACAATACAATGAAGGTAAGATTTCACATTGAACCGCAAGTCTTGTTAGTGTACGTCATAACTTTGGAGAGAAGGAGGGAGGAGATGAGCGTGCCCAACGGGTGTGCAGGAACCGGGCGCAGGAGGCGCCAGCGTATGCCGAAAGTCCATCTCGATCCCAGAGTTCCCCAGGAAGCTGTCAGCCTTACGTGTCTCGCGTTTGACAACGGCCTCCCCCGCGGAAACAGGCGACCATAGCGCCACCACTAAGCCCAGAACAGCAGTTACTGTTTCCACAACAAAGAAAGTCCCCGGGGAATAAGACGCAGGGGGTTGAAATTGCTGATTAGGCATGAGTTCAGTAACTCTTGTTTATGATACACAGGTGAGCTCAGTTACAGTTTCAAAAGCATATAGCTAACATCTGGCGCCTTCGACTTTTGTAAAGAATACCTTCTCGGTTTTAGTATACCTAGTGATTTCTACTTGTGAACATCGAGCGGCTCGTTCACTTTATATTATTATTACTTTCTCTACTAGGTATAGTAAAGTAGAGGAAGTATTGTATTCCACCCATACATTCGATGTCGAGATTTCACCGGAAATATATGTTTTGAGGCCCCCTGAATAAAAAGAAATTTAGCAAAAGGTCCGGGATTTATAGTAGATGTATTTATGACATAATCGTGAGCTACCATGTGCTACTGTCTGCTTTCCCCTCCAGAGAGCAGCACGTTCTCGTCAGAGGCCTACAGTATTTTCTATTTATTCGCTTTTACATTGCAATTTGTAGCAATCGCAGAATACAAACAATCGCTAAACGCTCTGTATAAGACTGAAGTGTAATTAAGCGCTTTTTTATGTTTTAATTTTTTACTTGATGCACTCCACAGACATAGGCCTTAGCTCCTCTACATTAATTTATCTTTCATAGTGTAGGTACGTCCCAAGTGCCCCGTTAACAAGTGCAGGTAGGTATTTACAAAGTACAAGTACATGCATGCACTTGATGTTTCTTTTTGCACGTAGCGCAATATCCTTTCAGCCTGTGAAGAAATGAAGAACACTTGTACAATTCCACTCCAGTGCTTACTTTTTGTTCTCCACCTTTCTTGCTTGCAAGATTCGCGCTGTCAAGCGATCTCTCCTTTCGTCTGTTCTCAAACCACTCCAGTACAGCAGTTAGTGAAAAGAAGTCAAGTTGATAAATTGCTTCAGTTTCCCCCACCCGAGCCTTGCATGCCATTGTTTCCTGTGTACATAACGCACTGCAAGTCAGAACTCTGAAGGGGCTAGGCAGCAACAGTTTCTTATCGTGCCAGTTCGAGTGCTTACTTACAACACCAGAGAAGCAATAAATCCCATGTTCTCAGAGTGTTAATTGGGTTTTAATACACAGGAAACTGCACAAGCGTGAACAAAACTTCGTTTACTGATTGCTTTCAATCAAGCGCTTTATACAGCCGAGGGAACGTCTGGTTATGAACACCATTGAACACTTTCATCTACAGTGTTTTCCCCCTTTCTTTCTTATATTTCTTTACTATATACCTATACCTACAGTAAGTACAAAAATATTGCATTCCAACCAGAAATTTGATACCAAAATGTCACCGGAAATACATGTTTTGAGAAGCACTTTTAAAATAAGGTCCAGTGAGTGTTTATGAACGTCATAAATAAAAAAACAAAATCTGGATAAATACAACTTGATATTTAAGTTTAATATCTTCCAGCGATGCAATACGAACCAATCCCAAACTAGCCTTTACACACATTTTTACTTTCTCTGCTGGTAAGTAGGGGAAGTATTGTATTCCACCCAAAAATTCGATGTCGACATTTCAACGGAAATATATGTTTTGAGGCCCCCTAAATAAAAAAAAAAGCATTTTCAAAAAAGGTCCGTGTGTGTGTTTGTGTGTCAGTCTGTCAGTCTGTGGACAGCATAACTCAAAAACGAAAAGTCGGTTAAAAACCAAAATTGGTATTTAAGTTAAATGTACTTCAAGGATGCGACACGAAGATTTTGAAGAAAACAGCCCCACCCTAAACTACACTTTACGTGGAAACTTTTTCGAAAATTTTGATTTTCTTGAAAATGGCTCTAACGATTTTGATTAAAATGTCATATGTTTGAGATATTTGTATGACAAATGAAATGTATATCTTGAATTTTCTGGCTATAGCCCCTGTAGTCGTATTTACTCTGGACGACTTTTGCATAACTGGTAAACCGTTAGAGATACACCAAATCATACTATACAAAAAATGTAGATCTTGCTAAAATACACAATTTATGTCTCAATAAATTTTCTTGTAGGGTGAACCATTTCAGAGATATTCCTTGTTATGTGTGTGAGTTTCGGAAAACTTAGAACTTTCGTGAAATGGATCATCTTGTTCATTTTTTTATATGTTGAGTGTGCAAAGAGAACGGAATCTCAAAGCTTTAAAACATTTGACTATCGCACAAAGCCTACTGTATTCCCCCTTGTACCTACAAGGAAATTAGCAATTAGATAAGTTGTACAAATGTTTATCTTAACTAATACGAAGAAGATATAGGAATAAGAGTTTGGAAGAATGGTTAGTACAAGAGTAGAGAAAGTCATGTGAGTGCAACACATCCGATTTTTTTTCATTAATTTATATTTTCTCTAACATGACTCCAGTGATTTTGATTGATTGATTAATTAATTACATTAATGTGGTGCCGCATATTGTTAGATAACACTGTATTGCTTGTGTGTAAATTTGCAAGTGATTTTAGTAATGCATTGTTTTCTGAACAATGGCATAAACGCCTCTGTGAGCATGTTTGATGTAACTGCATCAGGTTGATTACTAGCTAATGAAAACATCTCATTTCCCATAGGTGAACCGTTTCCAGCACGTATAACTAAGTAGTCTTCCCGGGTGGTTAACACGAACTTTTATTGCAAATTCAGCTTCCTACCTTCTTCTCTTCCGTTCTTGCCAAGTGCTTTCCTGTTTACTATTGTTCTCAGTGCATCTCTTAGCAAGAATATCTTCTTCAATGTGAACAACTGTTTAGCATATTGACATTGAACAAGAGCCTACCTGCTTGACAAATGACAAATCCAGTTACTTTTATGTCACTTCACTTCTAAAACCGAATCATAATTCATAATTCGTGACGTTGCAATTCACTGCTGTCCTGTTGTATCATAACCTTAACACAAGCAAACCCTACGCAACTATTCACAGCTCGCTGTGACAACTGTCTAAAACTGACCCAACACACTTTCATAATAAGCCCGGCCTCGAAGCTTCTCGAGCTGCCTGGAAATGGTGAAGAAAAGAAGAAAAAACATCGATAACTTACAAACACAAGACTTTCTCTACCTGTATCATTTAGTGTTATATAGCGTCTATAAAGCTTACTTTCATTTCTACTTCATGTCAACCAAGATAAACATTTTCAGTAGTTTCGTTATCCATTAAATTGAAGTACAAAGAATAGATAAATTTCATACTACTTTAAGTGCGAGTGACTGCAATTCTATGCATGCCCTTCCCATGACATCGCGAGAAAAAAGTGAACATTGATAGCACTATAAAAAAAAGTACACTTTAAGCCAGTGATGTCCAACCTTCTTTCTTAGGAGACGTTTACGTGATTAGCTGCCTTTCTCCACTCCCTCTATCAGTGGAAGGGTGAATCACGCCTGTGACCTGTAGACTCGCAATCACTCAGTATCCAGTGACGCATACAAACAGGCGATTCCATGGCAGTTTTTAAGTTATACCTTGAATTTTCTGGGAATGTCCTTAAAAGACCTCTTTCTGGATGATTTTTGCATAAATGGTAAACAGTAAGAGACAAACAAAAGCTTACTAAATACAAAACGTGGATCTCGTTAAAATACACAATTTATTTGAAATACTTTTTCTTTTCAGCGAATCATTTCCGAGATATTCTTTGTTATTTGCTTGAATTTCCCAATACTTATGCTTTTCTGAAATAGGAATGTGTTATTCGTTTTTTCATTCCTTGGCCTTGCAAAGAGAACGGAATTTCAAAGACATCGCATAGCAAACAGCTCTTAAAACATTTCACTATCGCCTACTGTCTTCCCATATTCCCCTTGCACCTACAAGAAAATAAGCAATAATTTCTGAAAATGCTTATGTCGATTAAAAAGAAGTAGATAGAGAAATAAACATTTGCAAGAATACTGTGTATAAGAGTGAGTATAGCTCTACATATATTTGCGAACGTACACGAAGTATATTAAAAGTCTGTATCCCAATATGTTACGCGACGATCACTTGGTATATCTTCTAAGGCTATGCACTTCGACTTTGCCGCCCACTTTTATAGCCTTCTTAAACTACCAAAAAGGTCGCTAATGAACAATGATTGTCGCACAAGATTTCAAAGTATTTTCGTAAATCAAACGCAACGTACATATAATCAAACCGCCACTGCAACACAATGCACGGCTGGGGGTTAAATCATGGCAAAGTCAGCGTATAGTGCAAGGAGGTAAACCCAACCTCCCCTTTTTCGCAAACGTTGGACATCGCTGTAAACTGCATGATTTAACAGATCTACATTTTTGTCTATCTCTTGCGATTTACTAGTTATACAAAAGTCATCAGAATGAAGGCTACTCTCAAAACATTCAACTTTTCATTGAGAGTATCTTAAACCTATGGTATTTTAATCAAAATTGTTAAAGCCATTTTTGTGAAAATAAAAATGTTCCAAGTATGATGTGGAGGGATGTTCTTGAATGTCTCATCCTCGAAAGATGGAGGATTTAAATACAGAGTTTGATATTTAACCAACTATTCATTTTTGAGTTACACTGTTCGCAGACACAGGATCTTTTTCTAAAAGGCTTCTTTTTGGATTCAGAGGACATAAACTGTATTTCCGATGAAATCACGATATCAATTTTGAGTGGGATACACTTCCTCTACTTACTATGTGCATGATAGAAAAAGTAATGTGTTGAAAAAGTCAAACTAATAGCGGATACCTCGGAAGTGGCTAATGCTACAAGAATATAGAACAAATTACTTGCATCAAAGAGATTACTTCTTTTGTGTATCTCTCAAAGTTTACGAGTTACACAAAATCCCTTCCGAATAAGCAGGATTTCTCAAGAGAGAAGTGTCGTGTAAAATATCTGAACTACACGGTATACGAGATATTTTAATCAAAATCGTTACAGCTATATTCTATGAAAACGAAAATTCTGGAAGATTCCATATGCTGTTTGGGATGGGGGATTGAAACCAAAATATTCGTGGAAGATACTGAAGATATCTTTGGAAGATATTGAACTTCTATAACAAGTTTGATTAATTTGTCGGAATTTTCTTTTTTATGTTATGCACGCCCGCACACATACACACGTACGGACACTATTTTTCACTCAAGGGGTCACAAAACGTGTATTTCCAGTGACAATTGGATATCGAAATTTTGGATGGAATGCTATACCTTCTCTTCCTACCAAGTACATGTATTGTCAGTGTTATAATGGTCATTCTGCTGCAATTACATTTTTTGGGAGTTTCTAATGTTAGTTGTAAACATCCAAGCCAGTACTCCTTCTCACAACTATTAAAATAAGTTGATACTGGTACGCGCAATATAACTAGAACAAGCTACTGCCAAAGAAGTTTATTTTTACTTTCTCTACTGGTAAGTAGGGGAAGTATTGTATTCCACCCAAAAATTCGATGTCGAGATTTCACCGGAAATATATGTTTTGAGGCCCCCTGAATCCAAAAAAAAGCATTTTTAGAAAAAAGTCCGTGTGTGTGTGTGTGTGTGTGTGTGTGTGTGTGTGTCTGTGTGTCAGTCTGTCAGTCTCTGGACAGCATAACTCAAAAACGAAAAGTCGGTTAAAAACCAAAGTTGGTATTTAAGTTTAATGTCTTTCAAGGATGCGACACGAAGATTTTGAAGAAAATAGCCCCACCCTAAACTACCCTTTACATGGAAAATTTTTCGAAATTTGATTTTCTTGAAAATGGCTCAAACGATTTTGATTAAAATGTCATATGTTTGAGATATTTTTATGGCAAATGAAATGTTTATCTTGAATTTTCTGGCTATAGCCCCTGTAGTCGTATTTACTCTGGACGACTTTTGCATAACTGGTAAACCGTTAGAGATAGACCAAATCGTACTATACAAAAAATGTAGATCTTGCTAAAATACACAATTTATGTCTAAATAAATTTTCTTGTAGGGTGAACCATTTCGGAGATATTCCTTGTTATGTGTGTGAGTTTCGGAAAACTTAGAACTTTCGTGAAAAGGATCATCGTTGTTCATTTCTTTATATGTTAAGTGGGCAAAGGCAACATAATCCCAAAGGTTTAAAACATTAGACTATCGCACAAAGCTTACTGTATTCTAATATTCCCCTTGCACCTACAAGGAAATAAGCAATAAGATAAGTTATACAAATGTTTATCTTAACACGAAGAAGATGTAGGAATAAGAGTTTGTAAGAATGGTTAGTACAAGAGTAGAGAAAGTCATGTGAGTGCAACACGTCATCTTTTTAATTTTCTTTTCAATGAAAGATCGATCAGCAGTTTCTCGCTTTACACAACAGACAGAATACAAGATACACAAGGTGACACAAAGCAAAATTACAAATAAATAAAGTACTTTCTAAAAGTTAGAATTAAAGAAAAAAAGTTGAACGTTATGGAAAATAACAAAGAGGTTACAAAAATTTCTACAGTCATCGCAGAATACAGTAAGACACACATATTATCTTTATCCAGTAGAAAGAAGTCTGTGGGCTGATTGGTTACGCCCCAGTAGTTGAAGAAGCACCTAACGTTTCGCCCGTCTCTTCGTCGGGCATCCTCAGAGGTAATCGACTCCTGACTGGACCCCGGCCAATCAGCCCGGGAATTTCTTTCTATTGGATCAACGCTGGCATGAAGGTCTACGCTTTTATAAAACATATCATTATGTTTGATATTTTGCTACAGTTTCATACTTCTCCATTTTGCTTACACAAACCCTAGATCTAATTATACAACCTAAGTGAAATGGCAATACTCACGTTGGCTAGCTGGTCGAAACGTCCAAAAAGTTCGTTGAGGAGACGAACAAGTTCCTGAGCCGTGCACTGAGAGGCCAGAACCGTGAAACCGACGATATCCGCGAACAAAATGCTGAAACAAGCAATACAAAGATTTTTATTGAATTTGTAACCAAATTACACAATAAATCAACACAAAACCACTGAAAGTTTAATACTGCAAAAGGTAAGTAAATATTTTGAATCCTCACATACAAAATACCCGCCTCGTAGCATGAAAAATTCACACCATTATACAAGGTGTTAGGGGATTGACTGCGCAGACTTAAAACGGCCATTTCTTGATCTTTAGCTGAAACATAAGTTTCTCCACCATTTTCCTCTATAATGCATAGTTGCATAAATAAAAAATAAAATTGGTCGGATGCTTGATTCCCCATACTTCTGCAATTAGCATAGAGAGGTAGAGCTTCAAAATATGGGTTATTCATGTTCTTTCCATTTATCGCTAAAATGTCATTTAGTCACAAAATTATATTAAATAATTGATTTACAGCATGTTTGTTAAATGAATTTGTGAACATACGCTTTGCAACACGCGCGCAACATTGGACGTTTGTAGAGCGGAAGGTCAGGAATGTTGAGAGTAAAATCTACCTGCTCGGAAAGCTTGAAAGAAAATCAACACTCCCCACATTACTTGCAGTAGGTGATAAACACATAGACACGTTGCGAAGCTAATATTCGAGTGCTGGCCAAGTTTGAGTTTCTCCCGTTGTATGTGTGAATGTACGCAGCAGCGGAAGAAAACGTTAAACAAAACATTGGCCTCTTTGATCTTACTCTGTTGCGAGACTGTGAAGATAATGTATTCAATAATGTTCAATTATCTCCTTTACCTTTCGCGATAGGTGAATTTGTTATTTGACTTTTTAGTTCATATTTGAATCTACCATCTTGAGAAATTTGCGCACTCATACCCGTAACACCCCGTAGAACTTATCTTTCTGTCCACATTTCGTAATTAAATATATTTTTGCCTATACTCCATCCAGCGTAAGATCCGCACCTTGTATCCCTCCGCGGTAACCTCGTGCTCGTATCAGCTGCCACTAACACAAATAAACAAACGCCACGTGGACTCAATCCTTGTGTTTAAAGATGCAGTAGAATGATACTTGGGAGCTTTAGGAATAGCGCTGCTATCGCGTTATATTCATGTAATCTTTATCAGGGTTGTTGCTGCCTTGTTCCAAGTAAACAACGCTAGGATTTATGTCCTGAGTAATATTATTCAAATATAACAATAACATTACTATTATCATTAGCATTATTATTATTATTATTATTATTATTATTATTATTATTATTATTATTATTATTATTATTATTATTATTATTATTATTATTATTATTATTATTATTATTATTATTATTATTATTATTATTATTATTATTATTAATTATTATTATTATTATTAACCAACATTCGTAAGTAAAAGCTGAGCTAAAATTAAATGTAACATAATTAAAATAAAACTCACATTAATCTGCATCACTGTCGGGAAGAGGTGTAACATCTGCATCTCCATCATTTGTGGTGTCATCGTCATCAGAAGAAGGGGAAGAAGAAGAAGAATCAACACCCACACTAATCACAAGACGATCTACAATAGCATCTGATAGCCCGTCCATCACCCACATCTCATTTTCTTGCTCAATTGCATGACGTATATTATTTTGCCACATATTAGGTGTCGCCTGAGATATTGCAGTTTCAAACAATTTGCGAACATCTCGTAATTTGAAGGTTACGAATCCCTTGAGGAAGGCCCATATTGTTTCTATTGGGTTCAGGTTGCTGTGATAAGGGGGCGACCTCTCTATGTGTCGACCAGATTTTCTAGCAAGGTCATCGATAACATATTTGTTTTCACTGTTATCGGCAAACTTTTGTGCTTGATTTAGAAGCTCTGCTTTCACATCTGATTCACAAAAGGGCAAATTATGTGACGTCAACCAATCGGCAATTTCTTGTTTTCGCCACGAACAGTTGGGACGACGTTCCAGTCTGACACTGTGATAAGGTGCATTATCCATTACGATAACACAACCGGGTTCAAGTTTCGGAAGTACACTTTCAAACCACTCCTTAAAAACATCGCCATTCATATCCTCCTGGTAATCACCTGTACGTTTTGACTCGAAGATTAGAACACCGTCTTCCACAAAACCGGAATCACTGCCGATGTGCGCAATAATAAGGCGTTTTCCTTTCCCTGTAGGATTTTTGAGCCCTGTTGACGCTCCACAAAGAAATGCATCCTTTTTTGAGCTCGTCATAATGTCAGTCCATGCACGGGATGTAGTATGCCCTTCATTAACCCACGTTTCATCAAGGTAATAGATTTTCTTACCTTCTGCTCTGTATCGGCGCATATTCCGCAAGTAACGCCGCCTCCATAGCACGATATCTTCTCTGTCGATTATGACATTCACTTTATTTCTCTTCATAAAACTAAATCCAATTTCTAGTAATAATTTATGAAACGTGGATCGCTTAAATGAAGGCAATGCTGGATCATTGTTAACACTACTTAAGACTTTTTCTAATGTTGGCGGTTCATTCTTGAAGAAAAAGTGGTGCACTTTTCTACGAACAGCACATTTAGTAAAGTCATCTGCTTTTTCTAATTCTGGCTTCCGTTTTTTTCTGTTCTTCCTTGGTGTCCGCAATGTTCCTGTTTGCTTAAGTTCCTTACGGGCACATTTAACACTCCACTCGGAAATACCGGTGTAATCTGCAGTTAACTTCACAGTGACAGAAGGGTACTCCTGCATTAATTTGTTAAAAACATTCAAGACTATTTGTTTCTCACCACTTTTTAAGGGCTTACCTTTAGAGTGCTTCACTATTTCACTTTATTTTCACTAACCAGGCTAGCAGCACTTGTAGAAGCAGCCATGTTTATCACCTTACCGATTACTCACCATTGTCATGTGGATGCGTGAGAGGGGATTAACTGGACACAATTAAACGGAAGCTATAATCTCCTTTACTCTTATTAATATTATTTTATATTAATCAAAAGTTTCAAATTATATTTGAGTGTCATACATCATGAAAAGTCACATATAATCGCCAATATTTAAGGTACTATATTTTGTGGCGTGCTTCGGTTTCGCGCGCGAATCGCGGGTTAGTTGTTGACAGCTTGTGTTTACACCAAGGGCGGATCTTAGAGTGGAGCGACTATAGAAACTTTTCAGACTAAGTAATGTGGGCTTGGTTGCATAAAACGTGAGGAAACAGTTCAATTGCTTATATGCATTAATGAGCTCTTGTGATATAATTCTTTTACTCTAAGACAGGCACGCCTGAAGTACACCTGGTTAAGTCCAGGTAGGTTTCAGAATGCCGTGAGTACCACGGTACCCACTGAAATTAAGTTTAGCTGAGTAAGGTGCCAGGGCACGAGGGGATTCTGGTCAATGAAAGAACAAATGGAAAAGGGAACTGAACAACCTTTTATTGAATTCGAACCTGGGAGTGTCATGCCAGTTAACCTGGCTCTCAGGGCTTAGGGAATACGATAAATATTGGAACTAGTCTGCAAGAGTGCCAGGTACTCCAAAGCTCTGAGCCGACAGCCGTTTTCTCCTCCACTCGATTCAGGTTTTACACTTCTCTTGGTGTCAGGGGGCGTCATTGGTGCAATCTTTCGACACCAGGCGTGTGGCGCTTGCCGATCTTAGCTAGGTAGGAATTGCCTTCGACTAAGTCAGTTTGTGCTATGAGTCCCGGATAGAATTTACTGCTCGGTATGCTCTGTCGACTGTCGTCATTCAGTTAAATGGGCTTTTCTGACTCCTCTGTGGGCGTGCTCGATCTTGTGATTAAACATATTCTAAATTTAATAGAGCCAATAGGATTGACAGTTTTGGGCGCTACTGCCGTTACAGATATTCATTTTCAGTTTATAGTGTTGCCTAGTATTGAGTTTGCAGGGGAAGGCATCCTCAAGTCGTATGGTGCGTTTCCGTATACCTTTCCCACATGATCCGAGCTCCATTTCAACATTACCATTTCCATCGCACTGCTGTTAATAAAACGAAGTTATTCGAAATTATTCTTTATTCGGGGGAAAACATGTATTTTCCGAAAATCCTTGACATCAAAATTTTGCATGGAATACAATACCCACTTCCTTTACCTATTATAAAGGCAGTAGAGAAAATACAAGAGTTCACTGTATATGTAGCGAGTTGTTTCAGACATCTATGTTGGAAGTTAATGGACACAGTTGTATAAAGGGAGGATGAACTCGCGCACCCAAACGTGCAGCAATTCTCCGGGGTTCATTAATTTCCAGCAGAGAATGAATTACGATGCCCTCAGCTGTCTCGACAGACAGAAAGCTTCATTCCTCGTTTTGCCGTTTCACAGTAACGTTATAATGAAACATGCGATGGCTAGTCAATAAATAAGAGCTGCTCTTAACCATTGCATGAACACAAGTTTCAGTCGAATACACATAACCCAATTATTGACGTCGGAACACAGCAATTTACACCAATATCCAAAATGAAGGGTCGCAAACGCTTCCTTGTCATTTCGTTTAGCAAGTGAAAAATTACGATTTTATCACGACTTTTAGAAATCAATCTGCATACATTTAGATCTGTAGATTAATGTTTCTAACTGAATCCTCTGATAAAGACAGTTTCTGGCATGGCATACGCGCAAGTTGGAAATCGAGATTCGATTTGCTTCAACATAGATATATACAAAAAGTGTTGGGCAGTGGGAAAATTTCTGGATGTCACATATTTTTCCAAGTATGATTGGCATCTTTTATTTTTAATCTTCTACGTTACAAGTTCCCGTGTTTATTGTGACAAATGACAAATCCAGTTAATTTTTATGTCACTTTACTTCTTCTAAAACTGAATCATAATTCACAATTCGTGACCTTGCTATTCACTGCTGTCCTGTTGTATCATAACCTTAACACAAGCAAACCCTACGCAACTGTTCACAGCTCGCTCTGACAACTGTCTAAAACTGACTCAACACACTTTCATAATAAGCCCGGCCTCAAAGCTTCTCGAGCTGCCTGGAAATGCTGTTTCTTCTTAGCCGCTACTGTCGTGCATTGCCTAGCAACGTAGTGGTGTGGGATGGAGAGGTAGAGATTGAACTTGCCTTACCCACCCACATTTTCTTGCCGAGTGACAAAGGTGGTAATAATTTCTACGTTGTTATTAACTACTTTGTTTTATTAAATAAAATTTGCATACAATAATCATTAAAGCCACCTACTGTTGTCACATCATGTTGACATATAATTGACCATAATCAGGGAAATACTGTGCTCACCCTGTATATTTGTAATAATACCTGATGTGTTACCTTCACATATTTCTCTTATTAAAAACCTGACTGTCGCTTTAGCCTGCTGTATTCTTCTATACCTACAGCGAAATGTGTAAATTTTCAATGAAAATTTATCTCTACTAACAAGAATAGACTCTTGTAAGAATAGTTGCTAGAAAATAATAGTCATCTGAATGTAACACATCAGACATTTTTACTTTCTCTACTACCACGTTCTTACATATCCGAAGGAAATGTTGTATTCCATTCAAAACTCGATATTGAGATTTCACCGGAAATACCGGTTGGAAGGGAAGTCATTACATTACTTTAAACCAATGGTAGATCTCCGTATTTGGAACACATTTTGTATCTTACGTTTTCCTCTGTGACCATTTTCTATGGATATATTTCAATTTTGTCGAAAACAAGCTGGCAACGCTGCAGGTTGCGTGGGTGGTCACTTTTCCTAGCTCAGTACATAAACAAACACCGTAAGGGTGCGTCTTGAGAACATAAACACATACTCAGACTTCCGTGTTTACTGTGCGAGTGTAGGCCAATCACAAGCGTTAGCTCCCAAAACATTGCATGAAAGCGAAAGTGCCAGACCTGTTTACATCCACGAACCAGGTCAATTACTTCACCAACCTCAACGCAACGCGCGCGCGCTCACATGCACACGCGCGCACACACGCACACACACACACACACACACACACACACACACACACACACACACACACACATCCTTTAGCTGGGAATGGAAATCAGAGCAGCTGGATGTCAAAGCTAGCATGCTAACCATCTGGCCACAGACAGCCTCATTTTTCCTTTAAAAATATAAATGCAACTATCCTATGAAATTATCGTTTTTTATTTAAATTCATATTAATTCTCCATAAATAAGATATTCTGGCATTAAGGTCTTCTTGCTTCTGGTACGTAAAACAGCTCTTCGATATTAGAGATAGATCACCTGGTCGCTCTTTTGTTTACTACAAATTATCACTGATTCTTTTGTTTAGTCACTAACGCCAACTGTATCCCATAAATTGCTGAAAAACAATTTATTACACATTATAATCGATTAACGATCAAAATAACACTCCATTTCAATTTCACAGCTGTTTTTCACAATTGTTCTTTCAATAATTAATGTATTTTTCCAAAAGAAAAGCTATTTGTTAATGTTAAAAATAACGTGAGATTTATTTGGGGTTATAAACTGTTATAAGAACAAAAGAAGATCGAAATACATGATATTCTTGGGTTTCCTTTTCCTCGGTTGGCAGTGCTGAGTAAGTCGAACTACACTAATCGAAATTAATGTACATATTTTAGGCTATTCTTTATAGAATTTATAATTTTCTGACCAAGTCTGTGATATAGTATCGAAATTCATATTTTATTTATGAAACAGTCCAGATAAATATTCGACGGCCTGACCTTCGGATATGTCAGACGTCTTTGATTTACTAGTCAATGTTTTAACTGCCTCATCCTGTGTACGTGGACATATTTCACGAGAACGCCGCAAGATCTACTCCGCAAACACTTCCGATGGTCACTTGTTCAATCCGCAATTTGCTTTAAAGTTTTAACCACAATGGAGTGTAAGTACAATCTCTGTTTCAAGCGCGATTTGTCGCTTCCTTGAAATTAGATCTTTAACTGCTGCCTGCAGGCCAGAGTTCCTTTCCGCCAGCGCGTTAATTTTGGTTTTATTTCTTCTTTCCTCTCTCGCCTAATTTGTCTGCCGGCTTCTCATATTGCGGTATCTTTCCACGCTCAAATTAAAACGCATTTCTTCCTCTTCCTTTTGGACAATTCCAACTTTTTTCAATCTCAATTAGCCCCACTACAAACAGCTTTTTTCTCCTGTTCAAGCAGTGAAATTACCTCCCGCTCCTTGTTGGACATTTGAGAATTCTTCAGTTTTGCTTTATTGAAAAATGCAACCGGAATATTTACAACTATTTTTTTTTTTTGGAAAACAATCGACCGATTACATTGAACTATATTCCATTTGTATGTCGCGTACTGATAGTTTAGCGATGCCGAAACATGAAATCGGAATAATTGGCTGGTAAGATGAATAATTTTACAAGGAAATAGGTAATGGCTAAAAAATTGCAGTAAATAATTTCCATGTGTTAAAATCAATGGATAATGTAAGAAGCATGAGTTAACATTTTATCAGCGAAAAGAAGTCATTAGCTATGCGTTTAAGAGTCGAGGAAAAGGCATTTAGTTAGAAGTCAGAGTAGCTAAGGCTATAGGGTTCCGGTAAACTGATTCAGCAAGAGCTCTATTAACTCAAGGTTCGGTTTCAGAAGTTCAGAAAACAAATTTGCGTGCAGAGACACACGGTACAGAGTTCTGAAAATTATAAAGGGAGTGACATTCTTAGAACTTACAAAGAAAGTCATAGAGTAACAGATGCAAATGAGTTTTAAAATTTGGGAACGTGATATAGGAACTGGTGGGGAGTCGTGAAGGAGGCGGCATTCATAGTGATAAAAGAGCGTGAAGTGTTACAATTTGTCTTTTCTTTCGTGTCCTACAACCCTACAGAGGTTTTTTATGTGATTTTGTTATCCATAGTGCCTGAAGACTGCGCCTGTGTTACGTACTTGGACGATCGTCGCAAGAAGATTACGCTTTTCATTGTTATTACAGAAACAGTTGTTTTTAAAATGCAAGGTTGTTGATACGTCAGAAATTAGAGGATATAATACGTCAATAGTTACATTTCTTGTGCTAAATAGTGTTTGACAATGACATATAATGGAATAGATTATCAATAAACTCAGTTGCATGTTGGAAACATCGGCTTGTGTTTACCGTGCTGCAACATGACGTGGGACTTGTGCTCAATCATTTTTTCCATCGCTGTACAACCATCACCTTATTCAATTTCATCTTTGTATCTCTTCGTGTGGCTTTTAATGTTCTGCCCGCAGTCCTTAAATACTCGAAAATTCTGCAATTTAATATCTATGTCATTATGGTCATTAAAATTAATGCAACTCTCTAGATAATTGTTGTGCTGAACATCCTTCAAAATCTGATCAACTGCAATTTTACTTCGCACTGGGTATTTCCCATTGTTTTAGTTTTATATATTTCTGTTTTAAAATTATAATACTTTCCAATTAAGTTTTAAAAATGGACTGATTTTTGTAATTCGTTTTCAGAATTTCCAATAA
This sequence comes from Tenodera sinensis, assembly GCA_030765045.1. Classification (NCBI taxonomy): domain Eukaryota; kingdom Metazoa; phylum Arthropoda; class Insecta; order Mantodea; family Mantidae; genus Tenodera; species Tenodera sinensis. The sequence continues at coordinate 20,835,808 of CM060967.1, read as the reverse complement.
ACACAACATCGTCAGCATACAGTAGTACGTTAATATATTCCTTATTATTTGTGTTACTTTTAGTGCTGTTTCTATTTTGGGATGCGTGGGTATTCTGAAACAGTTGAGTGTGGTCCATGCATTCTTGTGATCCTGGAGGGTCAAGTTGGCCCAAGCCTGAACTATGAAGACAGTGGCGAACACCCGAAACAAAACACTACTGCCGACATTATCACACCAACTATTCCAAAGGAAAAGGCCTTTCTCGTGACTCTGGCTGTACCTCATCCATGACAACATTTTCACTATCTACCGAGGCGAAATTAAGCGGTCTTGTGGCTTTAACCAGAGGGAAAATGTTGAGCTGCAGAAGAGCCCGCGGGCACAAGATAAAATGGATCCACACAGACATCAAACAGCGCCATTTCCGCTCATCCTTTTAAACTCTTCACAATCATGGGTAGGGTAGCGTTTATGCAGGTGTGGTGCAGAAACAGATAGAAACTGTCATCTGGCGCGCGCTCTTCCCCTCACAAAGAGAACGTATAACGATATGGGCGCAAGAGATGTCCTGATGAAAGAACAATGTGAACGACACATGCTTACTACGTTTTAGGCGTCCGTCCGTACGCACACACAAAACATGCTGCTGCAGAACCTGGGCAAGATTATACCCAAGTTTACTTTCTCTACTTACCAATAGTGGATTGTCCTCAAAACATATATTTCCGGTAAAATCTCGACATCAAATTTTTGGGTGAAATACAATACTTCCCCTACTTTATTATACGTATTAGAGAAAGTAAAAATGAGCGATGTTGTTATTGAAGAAGCTGCGGATCTAGCATGTACCAGCGAAGTCGAAACAAAGATATGTTGAAGCTTACAATGCTTTCCGAAAGTGGAGCTTTAATAACAACTTTAACAGTTATATTAGTGAGATATAGAGACTTGACATATTTTGCTAAGGATTCATCAATAACTATTTTCTACTTTTTCTACTACGTATAGTAAAGTAGAGGAAGTATTGCATTCCACCCAAAAATTCGATGTCGAGATTTCACCGGAAATATGTTTTGAGACCCCCTGAATAATAATAATAAAAAAAAAAAATTAAAAATTTTTTTTTAGAAAAACGCCCGTGTGTGTCTATGTATCTGTGTGTGTCAGTCTGTCAGTCTGTGGACAGCATAACTCAAAAACCAAAAGTCAGTTAAAAACCAAAGTTGGTATTTAAGTTTAATGTCTTTCAAGGATGCTACACGAATATTTTGAAGAAAATAGCCCCACCCTAAACTACCCTTTAGATAAAAAATTTTGATTTTCTTGAAAATGGCTCTAACGATTTTGATTAAAATGTCATATGTTTGAGATATTTTTATGACAAATGAAATGTATATCTTGAATTTTCTGGCTATAGCCCCTGTAGTCGTATTTACTCTGGACGACTTTTGCATAACTGCTAAACCGTTAGAGATAGACCAAATCATACTCTACAAAAAATGTAGATCTTGGCTAAAATACACAATTTCTGTCCAAATAAGTTTTCTTGTAGAGTGAACCATTTTGGAGATATTCCTTGTTTCGTGAAGTGGAACATCGGTGTTCATTTTTTTATATGTTACGTGTGCAAAGAGAACGGAATCTCAAAGCTTTAAATTTGACTATCGCACGAAGTCTACTGTATTCTAATATTCCCCTTGTACCTACAAGGAAATAAGCAATAAGATAATTTGTACAAATTTTTATCTTAACTAACACGAAGAAGATATAGGAATAAGAGTTTGTAAGAATGGTTAGTACAGGAGTAGAGAAAGTCATGTGAGTGCAACACATCAGATTTTTGGTATTCAAATACCTCAAAACGTGCATTTCCAGTGCAATCTCGATATCTAATTTTTGGAGTGGAACGCAATGTTTCCTCTACTTACTGTAGGTAAGGATTAGAAAAAGTAATAAAAGAGAGAGAAGAAGAAAAAAAGCTTTTGAAACAGTCTCGTGGCTCTTAAAATCAAATTAAAGACAAGCATTGCAAGTTGTGGGTGCTGGTGTAGTGTTATTGACAGGTGGGTACTTGTGCACGTGAATACCCTCTCTGACGCTGCAACCGAACCTTGGCAGTGTGGAAGACTGTGAAGATCCCGTATCCAACTTTACCTTATTCTTCTCATGTTCCCAACTCAGCAACAGCGCAGGCAAACTTTCTGTGGTAAATTTAATTACGTGGCGCGTTTCAAAGCGTCTCCTCTTTCTTCTTTGTTTCATTTGTCAAATTTTTGTGGCATTTGAGAGCGCCCTTCTGTCTCTTTTGTTGCTAATGACTATGAGAGTAAATGTATTCTTACAGAGAAAAAAGGCGACCTCACAGCAGAGGAATACGATCACTATGTAGCCCTTTTCTTTCTTGCTAATGATATTCTTTTCGCTATTCATGTAACCTCAAGCATTTTTGCAATGTCACAACACCACCTTGCGGAATATCTCTATGCAACTGACGGCCACCGGATCTCAGCGGTAGTCTAGCTTATGCCCCGTAGGAGGGCAAGGAAATTTGTGGTTCAGTCTAACATTGTTGGTATTTTTACTTTCTCTATCACGTACATAGCTGCTAGCTATTGCATTGCACCTGAAAATTTTATGTCGAGATTTGTACCAATAATTAATGCTACCATGTTCGATATATATAATTATAAGTGCACGCTTATTGAGAAAACGTATTTAAAGGCACAATTAACAAATATACATCGTGCAAATTGTTGGGAGTATTTTACATAATTTGTCATGAATTTCAATGATCTATACACGTAATTCTATAACAACCCGCTTAACCTACAAATTTAATATATTATTTATTGAAGTACGCTTTTAAAGCGTAAGCAAACAATATACACTGTGTAAATTGTGCTAGAGTCAACAGTCATTGGAACATTATACACCAAATGAGATAGATGAGAAAGGCAGATAAATAAGCGACTTTCCTGCATAATGCAGCATTTCCCGTCCAAGTAAGCCACAGCCACCTCCGCACATGGCCCCCTTGAGTTTAATTAGCACCTACTGATTATAACAAATCACTTGAGCGAAGCGTGCGTGTGTTCTTAATGTAACAATGCTTCACTGCTTATAATATAAGCTAAAGTAGGTACGTTGTTCAGATTAAAGAGAATTAATTACATCTCTTAGGAGATATACCACCAACCCTCCCACCATGTTTAGTACGTTTTCTTATACAGTACCTAATATAATCACGTAAATATAACAAACATGGCTACAGAGAATGCCCAATGGCGACTTCTAACCTACAGGTAAGCGAAATTCGCTGTATTAGCAATGTTCTGAAGCGCGCGCACGTGTGTGTTATAGGAATCTTACATTTGTGTACGTTAAAAACAACTCCTTCAGAAACTATTTCAAATACCACGGATATATAAGTAGCTATTTGGATTACATATAACTTCCAGCTTTAAAACAACGTACAAGCGCATATCGCTTGTCATTTCACTTCGTGACGTCGTAGCTAAGAAAAAAGACATTCGAAATCCCGGATTCTATAGTAAAACCTGACGCATTGCATTGTTATTTAAATATTCAGCTATTAATTCCTCTGCACCTACCTTCTCTGAGACACACCGAATAAGATAAGAATCTGCTTTAACATCGTTAGCTAGCCGAGCAACCAACTGAACTGCTAACGAGGCCAGAACCGCTACAGATTTCACCGGAAATTCATGTTTTGAAACTCCCTTAATAATAAGACATGGAAGAAAAAAACAAACATTTCCATGCGCTGTGTTATCTGACGTCTTAAGTCCTGATTTCTGTAAAATTAAAAGATTTTGGCTAGCAGAATAGGTAAACATAATGGCCGAGAGTGAATCACCAAGCCACGGAGAAACGTTCTTCGAGCGTCAGCAAAATCAGCTTCATTCAAACTCAGTTAACGCTGCATGTTACATGAGCACCTCTATTGCTTCCTCCATTGGTTTGCTTGTTTTCAATTGATTTACTTCTAAGGCCACTGTATTTTCATAAAACGAAACCAAAAGCTACTTATACATAAAATACGTTTCTCTAGTGTTTTTCTAGTATTCAAGTTTCACCAAAGTGTCCGATTTGACAGCAAAAGCATTAAAATGACGTCATAACGTGAACTACTGAAAGAAACGATTACTTGAGCTTTACGTACTGCTAGGAATATGAGCAACATTTCCGGTTTATCTGTATCACTTTTTTTGCTAGCGATGATTCTGTCTAATGGGAGTAAGAAACGACCGACTTCACCGAGATAACCAAATGGGATATGCTATAAAACAGCACTGACGTCTCACATAAATCAGGCTGCACACGACGATATAGATAAACTTTCTTTCGTTATGTTCGCAGAGCCGACCAAAGCATCAATCTTGACAATATCTGCATTTCCTAAATTACGCGACCCAAAGGGAATAAACTATACAGCAATAGCAGATGTACAACGCTTCTATTAATCAAAAAGTGTTACAATCATATGACTTTCTTTATTCACTATTCTTATACACGTTTATTCTTCATGTTAATCGACAAAAACGTACGTAGAAATGTTTTTATTACATATTTCCTTGTAGGTACAACGGGAATAAAGGAATACAGTGTGCTTAAGCGCTAGTCAAATATTTTAAGAGCTGTTTAGTATGTGATACCTTTGAAATTGCGTACTCTTTATACGATCATGAGAAACGGATGACTTCCCATTTGATAAAAGTGTAAGGACTGGAAAATTTAAACCATTTTTTGTGCAGTAAGGGTTTGTCTATCTCCTAGGTTCACCAGTTATGCAAAAGTGATCCATAATGAAGAGGACTTCAGAAGTTATTCAAAAAACTCAAGATAGGCATTTCATTTGTCATGAAAATGTCTTAAACGATGTTATTTTAATCAAAATTGTCGAGTCTTTTTGAAAAGCTCAACATTTTGAACAATTTTTTTTTCCATGTAAAGGTAGTTTGGGGAGAGGGAATTTTGTTGAAAATTTTGGTGTGGCAGTCTTGGAATATGTTGAACTTAGATGCCGAATTTGGTATTTAACTGATTATTCGTTTTGGAATTATGGTGTTCACACACGCACACACACACACATATGCATCTTTGTAAAAATGCTTTATTGGATACAGAAACCCTAAAAGCAGTACTCCCATTAAAAAATCGATGTCGAATTTTTGCGTGGAGCGCTCCTACCAGGTAAGTGGCAGGAAAAATGGAATTCCCAAGATATGTCTTGTTATTGCTATCAATTTTCAAATTTTCTCAAATGGGAAGTTGTTATTGGTTTGTTTCCCTCTTGATCATGGAACGAAAAAGTAATTTCAAAGCCGTCACAAAGCGACAAGCTCTTAAAAGATTTACTATCTCTTAAGTCTTACTTAAGTGAGTCGACTGTTGCTTGTTAAGTGTAGAAACACAACCAGACATTCAGTATCCAGGGAGGGATACAAACAGGCGATTCCATGGCAGTTTCTAAGGCATAACTTGAATTCTCTGGGAATGTCCTCAGACGACTTCGTCATTCTGGATGACTTTTGCATAAATAGCAACAGTAAGAGACAGACAAACGCTTACCGAATACAAAATATGGATCTCGTTAAAAGCACACAATTTATGTCAAACACTTTTTTGTTTTGAGTGAACCATTTCCGAGATATTCCTATTATTTGTTTGAATTTTCCAATATTTATATTTTACTCAAATAGTAATGTGGCATTCATTTTTAAAAATTTTTTTAATCTTTTGGCTTTGCAAAGAGAACGGAATTATCAAAGGCATCGCATAGCATTTCACTATCGCCTACTGTATTCCCACATTCCCTTTGCATCTACAAGAAAATTAGCAAGAAGATAATTTCTGAAAATGTTTATGTCGAATGAAATGGGTGAAATGATGCTCATTCTAAGCGAGATTCGAACTCGCGCCCTCTTGAACGTGGGGCAGATAGGCTACAGAGGAGGTAAATCCAACCTCCCTTCTTTCGCAAAGGTTGGACATTGTTGTGATAGTGTGTGTCGTGTTTAAGGGCCCGTTCGACAACTTGGTCATTAGGGCTCGTTGAGATAGAAGACCAAGCCTCAGAAAACAGTACTTCCGATGACATTTTGATATCGAATTTTTGGGTGAAATCTATATTTCTTCTATATTCTGTTCATCAAGAGATTAGAGGAGACGTAAACAAAGTCACGTGCCTTTTGACCACAGCGCGTCCTCTTGATGCTTTCGCCGTCTAAATAGTCCCTTGAAGAAATACTGTTACTGAGGTCTGAAATGTCACTTAATGTTTGCTAAAGCATGAACTAAGTGTACTAAGCATAGTTAAAGTGTAAGAATACGCAGTTAAGTGAATCTGTAACCAGCCTAATTCATTCTGCGCGCGCATTATTCAGTATGAAAGGAACATGGCGGAACAAGTGAGTTATGAAACATAGTGAGGCAAACAGTTGCGAAGTGGTGAAAATACAACAATATTGAACGTATTTAACAAGTTCTGCGAGAAATATTCCGAACTTGTTATAGAAGACGTGATGAAATTAACATCCGGGTTTACCGGTGTGACGGTTGCAAGTATTTGCAGTACACGCACAGAAAAATCGTTAGTTGATGAAGATCCCAGCAAAAAGCGACCACGTGCCAGATAAATGGTGGATGTAGTTTGCGACGAATTTGTGAGGTCTGCAATCCGTCGAAAAGTTCACCAGTTCTTTGTTAGCAATGAACCCCCGCCTTAAACAAAGTGCTGTTGGCAGTTAACTCTGATCCCGATCTTCCAGATTTAAAACGAACTTCCCTCCACAAGCTGCTTCTGGAGACTGGTTTCGAGATTGTGAGCAGGAAATGAAAAAGTGTTATTGTGGACAGAGATGACGTAAGTAGCAGTTAATTTCCATGTGCTGCATGTTATTTGGATCAAGTAAATATATCCTTTTAGTAGTGTAAAATGCATATTATACCTACGCGTAGCGGTAGGTAACCGTGTTGCGTCACTGTGAAAGCACGTGGCCGCGGAGTGATACAAACCGGTGCTTTGTTTACATCTCCTCTAATCTCTAGATGAACGGAGTATACTTAAGACAGTTTATCTCCACCCTCCCAAGCTCTGACCCTTGATTAGTCTATGTGGTGACAGAACGTGAAGCATTTCGATGTTCTGCTGTTCTGTTACACAGCCGACGGAATGAGCCTACGTCACCCAACCAATGAACTGAAGTGATGACGTTATGAGAGCTGTTTGACGCCCCACGCCTGGTTTCATCAACTCGCAGTAATTAAGCACAGGTTTAAGAATATACCAGTCCGTGGGGAAACTCCAATAAATAACTATGTTACATGCCACGCCCAATAGATGCTTCCAATTAGGACATTTATCACGGAGAGTCTGCATGTAAAGTTAATTACAACACACTTCCCCTTGGCAGATGAAACCGCGATAAGGGAAACGCAATGTCTTGCAATACATTACGTGATGGAGGCAAAATCTTCCACTTCCGGAAGAAGCCACCGGATCAATCCGTGCAGGCCCTTAAATCAGTCCTACCCAGTCGGTAGGTAATTACACCATTAAAAGATAATGACGCAATTATAGAGATAAACGCAAAATTTGGATAACCACAAATTGATATGTAATTAAAATGTAAGGCTTTCAAGCATCGGCAAGAAGCCTTTGTTTTGGTGGAGGTCTTTGATTCACTCTTGGGAATTGATGGACGTGGCCGTCAGCTTTCTGCAGGTACAGTTGCTTATAAACTTGCTTTATGGATGTTTTTGTCTTTTTATTATGAAAGAGTTTTGAGGTTTTATCGAATTTAAAATCGCAGCCCATATTATCGACCTCCCACTGGTTCTAGGAGCGTTCACGCTTGCAATTTAGTCAGGGTTTACTGATTTCAACAAACTAAATAGGATTTTATACAAGAATATTATGCAACTTCACGCAACATTTTTCCCTTCAAGTTTTATACTTGTAGCTGCAACACCATACACAAATTTGTGTGTGTTTGAAACTGAAATTGAGTTTATTTATGAGCGTTCTTTAACTGCTATGGTTGTCAGTGTCCCATGCTATATTGGGCGTAAAATACTGGTTAATTTTGCTCAGATACCTCTTTATCAGAATTGAGGTTCCTACACAACACGGCACCAACGGCTTTACTTCCCTTCCGAACGAAGTCATTCTAAGGATTTTTACCCCGAAAAAATTTATCAACCTTGCCCGGTTTGAACACGCGACGTTGGGAACCAGAGACTGTTACTCAACCCAACCTTTAAAAGAAAAATTTAAATTCTAAATAAATAAAACATAATAATGATAGTAATTGTTTTAAAAGAGGACTTTTGCGAATCATTGGGCATTAGGAAAGGAAGATAAACCCTAACTTCCTCTACTTCCAAGGCACGTCGTAAGGGAAGTAAACCGTAGACGTCGTCTCCGACGCTTTCGTTATGGCCTATGACCTTCAGGAGCACCTCATTCCACCCAGCGATGACTGGAGGCACCCAGAGGGCGGAGTCCGCTGTCTAGAGTGGAGTAAGTGGGTATAAACTTTATACCGTCTCATTGCACTCATCCCTCTCGCTCCACGTAAAAGCTTTGTACTATAAAGCTCTTGAGTGGACTGCAAACCACATTGGGCGTTAGGGATATTACAATGAGCCAGTCAAGAGGTGAACTTCTGGATAAGGCTGACCTAAAATACCACTCAGAGCCGAGAATCGAACCACTATCCACCAGTACAGCAGCCATGAAGTCACCAAATTCAGACACTGAAATAGGAATAGATTCATAACTCACTTACTTATGAGTAAAGCCTATTGATCCTATCACTACTTGCAAATGTCAATTAAATAAGCCATTAAAATATAAACGAGTATGAAAACAACCAACTAATAGGTAGTATTGCATTACGACTGACAAATTAAATGCTTGATAACGAGCAATTAAGTTTGAATAACGCTTTAGTTGCTCTTTTGTCATTTTGCAGCTGGAAAAATTGGCGACAGCTTCACTATTGTTCAGGCACGAAGCTGATAATCGACACACGTTTTTCACTGGCTATGTTTTAATGCCCTCACAATGGTGCATACAAAATTAACAGCCTCGATGTTGCAGATGGCGGGATTGGGCTGATGCCATCAATCAGCGGAAATGTTGCTGTGGCGAAGTCACACATGGGATATGTCCAAACAGTTCGCAAAATCTGCTGGAAAATATTTGTGTATGTCAACACATCTAGCACCATAACCTCCATTTAAGTGCCCTGCACAGCTGAGAGCAATGCATTGTCATCTGGGGAATACGTCGTAAAATGTTTGTTTAGCTTCTCTGTCCATTCCTGGCTCCGAGGTCGCGGGTTTAAACCCGACACAGGGCTATATAGTTTTACGGGCCTTAGCAAGGCTGCCTTCGGAAGAAAAGGAAGTTGGTCCAGTGTCGTAGATTTAAAACAAAGTCAAGCCTGATAAAAATTACGGGGTCTTTCACGCCCAGTATAGAATGGGACGCTGAGAACCATAGTAGTTCAAGTGCATTCATAAATAAAAACCCAAGTGTTATTTTTCTACCCATTCTTTCATACAAAACATTTTTATTCTATCTGTTTGCAAAAATGCTTTCATTATACATTTAATTTTAGGTAAAGAGGGAGATTCAAGCAACACCAAAAAATGAAGGTGCGTCTTGAGAACATAAACACATACCCTTCCTTGTCCTTCCGTGTTTACTGTGCGAGTGTAGGCGTTAGGTCCCAAAACAGTGCACGAAAACGAAAGCGCCCGACCTGTTTACATCCACAAACCAGATCAATTCCCTGACTAACTTCAACGCAACGTTGTCGACATACCTCAGGTCTCAAAGAGCTGCTCGCATTATTCCTTCAGGTCTTTTAAGTGATTAATTACTTCGAAACTCTGTGTAATATCTCATAATTACTACCGAAGCTGTGTCAGAAATAAGTTACTTTAATCACCTTACACATAACAAACTGTTATTTCCGTACATTGTTGTGGAATCACGCATCCAATTTGGATAAAACGAACACTATTTTTTCGAAATCGGCTGATCAAAGAACAAAATGACATTCGATTTTTACTTTCTCTACTGGTAAGTAGGGGAAGTATTGTATTCCACCCAAAAATTCGATGTCGAGATTTCACCGGAAATATGTTTTGAGGCCCCCCTGAATAAAAAAAAAACATTTTTAGAAAAAGGTTCGTGTGTGTGTGTCTGTGTGTCAGTCTGTGAACAGCATAACTCAAAAACGAAAAGTCGGTTAAAAACCAAACTTGGTATTTAAGTTTAATGTCTTTCAAGGATGCGACACGAAGATTTTGAAGAAAATAGCCCCACCCTAAACTACCCTTTACATGGAAACTTTTTCGAAAATTTTGATTTTCTTGAAAATGGCTCTAACGATTTTTATTAAAATGTCATATGTTTGAGCTATTTTGATGACAAATGAAATGTATATCTTGAATTTTCTGGCTATAGCCCCTGTAGTCGTATTTACTCTGGACGACTTTTGCATAACTGGTAAACCGTTAGAGATCGACGAAATTATACTCTATAATAAATGTAGATCTTGCTAAAATACACAATTTATGTCTCAATACATTTTCTTGTAGGGTGAACCATTTCGGAGATATTCCTTGTTATGTGTGTGAGTTTCGGAAAACAGAACTTTAGCAAAATGCAACAACGTTGTTTATTTTTTATATGTTAATCGTGCAAAGAGAACGGATTCTCAAAGGTCAAAAAGATTTGACTGTCGCACAAATCCTTCTGTATTCTAATATTCCCCTTGCACCTACAAGGAAATAAGCAATAAGATAATTTGTACGAATGTTTTTCTTAACTAACAGGGGGATATAGCAATAAGAGTTTGTTAGAATGGTTAGTACAAGAGTAGAGAAAGTCATGTGAGTGCAACACATCATTGTTTTATTTTCTAGCTTAAACCCCGACTTTAATCCACACTAGTCCTGAATGCTTTTTCTTCGCCGTTAATTGCTGTGTTATATTCAGCATTAAGATGCAGGTTGAATGTTAACTCCTCCAAGGCACCAGGTTCACTAAGCTGGAAGATAATCACTCTCCCCAAGGCACGAAGAAGCGCGTTAATGGCAGCAATAAGGAATTTCATTTGATTCCATTGCAGTGGTATAAATGACAGTGAGTCCGTTGGGTGACTCAGTTGTGATTAATCGAAGAGCACGTTTCACCCTAATGACATCAGTCATGACTCCCCTCTTTTCTTTCTACTTGGTTTCTTCTCCTGATTACTTTCCGAAATTACGCTCCGAACATCGTCCATTATTTTCATCCTTGGCTCCAAATCGTTTCGATAATCGACAGGGACGAGAGAGGGAGGAGATTTTTCATCCCCAGCTTGCAGTGCATTTCAGATATTACTGGACGACTTTGGATTCTCAACAGATGTTCCGTTGTCCTCTGTCTTCTGAAAGAAACCTCTGGCAGCGTTCCAAGTCATGGCGACATATAATACAATACTGCCATTAATTTTACCATTGCAATTTTGTATCTGCTGGGAGACGTGCGGGGAGGTGCGGACTGCGAAAAAGGACAGACCTAGTTGAGGAAGTAGTGCACTAGTCAAGAAAATGTGTGCTTATAACTTCTTGGAGCAGAAAAGCTTCAGCATTTACAACACTTCACATGACAACATTTTTAAAAATATATAAATTGATTTTTTGTTTATGGACGCTTTTAAATGCTATGGTTCTCAGCGTAACGTTCTGTATTGGGCATGAAAGACTGGTTAATTTTACGCAGAGGTCTGTTTATCAGACTTGAGGTTCTTATATGCACTGTAAATCTACCGACACTGGATCACCGGCTTTACTTTCCTTCCGAAGAAAGCCATGCGAAGGAATAATACGCCTAAAGGAGTATATCGCCCTCCACCGGGGTTAAACCCCGATATATGGGTCCCAAAATTAGGCCGACAAACTTTTAAACCAGAGAAATGGCTGGTGTCTTTGCGAGAGTACGGCAGAATAGAGCACGTCGATGCACTCTGTGTTAATCGCAATGGGCGTGCGTTCCAACCATTTACTTTGAGTAGTAAAGCTATGATTAGCTGCAAACAATGAAATGTTTGTGTTTTGTCGGTCTAATTTTGGGACATCTGTGAATCATATTCTTGTAGGTATACGGAAGGAAGCTAGGCGACAGGCAATTTTATTAATGCTTATGTAAGCTTGTAGCGTATGTTTATGTAATGTGCGTGTTAATTGCATTACATTGTCCTAGCCTTTATGTTTACACTCGAATTTCAAAAACGTATTATGTTAATAACAATGGAACAAAAATTAAAATATGTTGTGGTTTTATAGTTAATACCTTCTTGTGGATTTCTATATTGGTTTTACATTTTACGTAATGAGGTTAGGGCTATCTGTTTCGAAAGTCCGAATTTGTTGTTCAAAAAGTCATGGACTTTCTACCTCTGAAAGTGATAGATCTATTTAAGAAAGTATTCGGTTTCCATTGTGTTTTAACTTCATCATAACCTCCAGCTGGGACAGGTATATTATACGTAACTGTTGTTAAACGGTACACAAGGTCCGGTAAAGTTAACGAAAGGAAACCTTAATCTATAGTTTAAACCTAACTGGGAGTTTAAATTTCCTTTATAATACCGGCCCTTAAGGATACCTATCTGTATAAAGAGGCTACACATTTCAAAAAGTGACAAAAATGGATTTTTGTTTTATCAAATAGTATAAACCTTTGCTTTATTTTGATATGCTTTTTATGGTCTTACGGACTTTTTAACCATGTCACGTGGCCGTTTAACTGATTGCCTGTAAGTGGTCATGTCCATTTAAATCAATACGGTTCAAACTTAGTTTTCTCATATTTTTATTTTTAGCAGCTTGCTTTTTACCATGCTCCACACGATGCAGTTCTCAGTACATTTGGTGTACTTGCTTAGAAATAACATTAGAAGGAAATGATGAGATTTTTCCCCCTAACATTACTAACTGCTGAGTAATTAAATATTAAAGTTTACATTTCGAAATTTAAATGGAAGAAAATGATAAATTTTACAGCTTATTTTTATCCAAACTAATAACAAAATCAAGAAATTACCTCATCATTTGCTAACTTTGTGTTAAAGAGCGTAACTAAAATTATTACGTTTTTCAAATAAAAATTGTATCATGGGGGACTGTTTATAAAAATATTTAAACAATTATTAATGGCTTAGGAACTATTTCGATTAAATATATACAATTTGGCAGATTTACTCCTCACTATACAATGATTGTTTTGTTAAAATTTCAAATCAATCCAATATAAACTGTAGATTTTCAAAATTTCATAGATGGGTATCTTTAAAAGGTTAACTCTATTTACTGTGTTAGGTTGCACGAATTATTACGTCACAAGAACAGACAATTTCTCAAGCATGATTCCGTCGAGCGTCACATTGAAAATGTTGATTACTCTTACCTGACGTTCTCGTGCTTCTGGATGTAGATCTTGTGGAACTGCCCCTCGACGGGCGAGATGATGTCGGCCTTCATCTCCATGGCAACGTGTTGTGGTAGAACGGACAGCAGCAGCCTTTCCTGTGGAACACAACCCTGTGGTTACTACCCCTGCATAATGCAATCACCTAACTGCCTTTGATGGATTAAACCTGACGCTAAAAACAGAACAAGTTGCCTAATGCAAGGAGTGCACTTTCAGGAACATCACTTTCAATCACAGCTTGTTTTACAGGCATAAAATAGCCACAGAAATAAACCAATCTCTTCAAATAAACATGTTGTAGCAAGCACACATTTATATTTATGTAGCAGGTGTTCGGCCTTCCCCGCCTGACGTCATTAGTTTGAAGCGAGTTTATAGCAGCGCCTCTAGTAGCGAAACATCAATGGATGGATGTCAACTGGTGAAATGGCAATTATGCACTGCCTTTCCAGTATTTACATTTGAAGCTTCTTTTGCACGTCTCGTAAACTCGCAGTCTCAGCGTGTACATGGATAAGTAACTCAAATAATTAGAAGGTTTTTGTAGCGTATTGTCTTGGCTTTAATGACACAAATTTTCTTCTTCTTCTTCATCTGATTATCCTCCCCTTATGTAGGACCTACACCTCCTAGGACTCCCCAGTGCCTAGGGACAGACGCCTGTCGGGGAGCACAGGAACTTATGGACCGGACAGAGTGAAGACCTGGAAGCGGGTGGTCAGCCAAGCACCAGGTATGATAGTGAGGAAGGATAATTACACGATGAAAAAGAAAGACAAATTTATTTTAGCCAATTTTCACTTTTAAAATATTTTGAAACCGAAGGACGATTTATCTTCCAACACAGGGAGCTGGGAATACGTCAATGCATTTTAGCATATTGTTCTGGTTCTTGTTTCGTTCTCGGTTATTGTGAACTAGCATTAATTCGAAGAGATTGGAAAAAAATTACCCCTATACTACATAATGCATATGAAGCGTTTTTCAATTTCTGTTTCACAAACATCCTTGAATACTTCATCCGATATTTTGTACATAAAACTGGAAGCTACAATTGGAGGTAAGCTACTAAAATGAACCTTTTGTATCTTTGGTTGGAAAACTACCCCGAACCCCTAAGGAAAACAAAGTGAGCATCCCCATACATTCCAGTCGGACTGTTTATTTCCTCTTTAAGAAGAGAAGGGGAAAGAATGGAAGGGGGGGGGGGGAGCAGTTAAAAACAAAAGAGTTCTTACATTAGGGCCAATCTCAAAATATATTTCCCAAGTCTGCCTTTTGCAGAGATTTCTATTGCAAAGGTACAACCTTGGTGAAGAAACAAAAGCATTCTACTACTCCGAAGCTTAAACCGGAGTTATTGGATAGTAATATTAACAATGTTATAAAGAAATGATAAGATGGCTCCCGGAATTAAAAAAACAGATTTTTTTTTTTTTTGGAAAAAGACCCGGGTGTCTGTGTGTGTCCATCTGTGGAAGCAATTACTTAAAACGGAAAAGTCGGTTAAAAAGCAAAAATTGATATTTAAGTTCAGTATGTTCGAGGATTGGCATGGAGATTGAAGAAAATCTTCGACTCCAGACTACTTTTAACAAAGACAATTTTTTCGTCAATTTTTATTTTAAAAAATGGCTCAAACATTTTTATTAAAATACCATATATTTAAGATATTTATGACAAATGAAATGTATATCTTACATTTTCTGGGAATAATCTTTGAAGTTCTCTGGAGTCTTCAGTGAATTTACACGTCTAGTAAATCATAAAAGATGGACAAAGTCTTACTCCACAAACAAGCTAGATCTTGTTAACATATTTTTTTGTGCAGATATCCCTTGCTATTTGTCTGAATTTTAAAATAATTATTTTTTCAGATACTAAGTCGTCTATTTTTTATCTCTCGGCCATCCAAAGAAAGAGAAATGTCAAAGGCATCACGTAACGACCAGTTCTTAAAGTATTTGACTATCGCACAAAGCCTACTGTACTCCTATAATCGCCTTGCACCTACAAGAAAATTAGCAATAAGATAATTTCTACAAATGTATATCTTTATTAATATGAAGAAGGTAAGATTATTAAGGATTTGTAACAATAGTTTCTACAAGAGTAACGTATCAAGGTTTTTTTATATATTTTATCGTTGATTCTGATTGAGATAATATTTCAGATGGTATGAAGAATTAAACGCAAATTCTGAATATTGTGTGAAATTAGTTAATAATAATAATAATAATAATAATAATAATAATAATAATAATAATAATAATAATAATAATAATAATAATAATAATAATAATAATAATAATATAGGTTAAGAGATGGCAATATTAACAATTTCAAAATCATTAGGCATTGTTACCACAACAATGATTATATTCATTCAATTGGAACTCAACTACACTTTAGAAACTGACTGTTTTTTGCAATACTCTTTTACAGGAAGTTTCTTTTTAAATTACTGATATAAATTACAAGGAATTTTAAAAATATAAACATAGTTTGTTTTCCGAAAAATTGACATTTTAGAGTTTAAAATTTTGTCGGTATACAATCGATGTGTATTTTGACATTTTACACCAGAAAATAAAGTATGCTACTTGAAATCTTCTTGGTATTTAATGAATGGCTTATATTCTCGACATATAGAAGCAATTTATGCACCTGTTGCGTTCCTAGCACTGCTTCATAACGAAAAAATTGTGAGTTTTCATGCTCAGACCGTAATTATGCGCTAAGTTAATTAACAATCGCTCTTCTTTTTTCTCTGTTCTCCCACTACAGGTGGCAACGTCAAAAAGGACAAAAGAAGGTAGCTACCTCACAAAGTGTATGGTGTGTTGGGATGTCTCTCAGGACTTCAAGTGAACAGTATGGACCAATGAAACATTAAAGCCCGATGAAGAGAAACCGCAGGACATTTTGTCATTAGCCGGGGATTATCCACTCGACGTGCATCGCGGCGACAAAATGCACTTCATCCTTGTGACTGTTATATATGGGGTGTTTCAATGGAACGTCGATGTTTCCTTGCTGAATCTTCCAAACAGAAAACGACCGGATATGTATGCCTCGTAGACAAAACGAATTTAGTAAAATGAAGGGTATTATGATTATTTAACGAGGCCTTCGTAGCTTGCACTTGCTACCCCCTCCAATGACTGGACAGAATTCATGTTCCTGGTTCGACAATTATAACAAATGACAATATAAAAAATGAATAACCTCCGAAGTCCTCTTTGTTTTAATGACTAGCCCTTTTTCCCCTCCTGATCATGCAAATGAAACAATGTCACAAAGCGATCAACACATTTGACTATCACTTAAGCCTAGTATTCTCCTATTAGCCTTGAACTTACAAGAAAATATGTAATACAATTTCTACAAATGTTTATCCAGATTAACATGAAGTAGATAGAAATGTTTCTTCACTCAAAACGTGTTTCCACTTCCGATGAAATCTCGATGAGATGGTAGAGGAAGTAAAAATGAGTTCTTATCACAATTAAATGTCTGTTCCAAATTTTTACAATTTATGTTTGAATGATTTAATGTAGACAGACATCAATGCGATGTATTTTCCATAGCTTTTCTGAAGCATGACGACTGACGCCCTTTCTAAAAGCTATTAATAGCATCCTACAAGCTTTGTTCTTTACTGCTCCGTATTTTATGCAGGACAGTAAAGCTTTTGGACTTTGGATGTGTGAATAACGTAAGGGATGGATTTTCCTTGTGTGGCGCCGGAGAGTAGCCATCGAGTTTCATCACCTGTCGCTCTCCCAGGCATCTCCCTTTGACGCCTACTACACCGGCACAAAGGACCTAAATTCACAATGGCTGCACACGTAGGGGAGTTGGCGACTGCCTTGTGTCTGTCTACCTTGCTGCAAAAACTCAATACAAATAATATCGCTGCAAACTTTTGTTACAAACGGGATCGCTGTGGTTGATTTGTACTCTTCTTTGTCAACAGATTTACTTCCTTGGTACCCCCTGGATCTAAAAGAATCTGATGTGTTGCACTCATGACTTTCTCTGCTCTTGTACAAACCATTCTTACACATTATTATTCCTATATCTTCTTCGTGTTAGTTGAGATAAACATTTCCAGAAATTATCTTACTGCATATTTCCTTGTAGCCTTTGAGCGATAGTCAAATCTTTTAAAGCTTTGAAATTACATTCTCTTTGCACGGACAAAGTGAATAAGGATCTTCATTTGAGGAATATCTCCGAAAAGGCTCACTCCACCAAAGAAAAATAAGCATTTGGACGTAACGTTTGTGTTTTAACGAATGCTATATTTTTTGTGTAGTAAGATTTGGTCTATCTCTTACGGTTTAGCAGTTATGTAAAAGTAATCAAGAGTAAACAGGACTACACGGGATATAGCCAGTAAATTCAAGATATACATTTCAACTGCCATAAAATATATTAAACACATGGCATTTTAATCCAAATCGTTAGAGTCACTTTTGAGACAGGCTATTTTCTTGAAAATCTTCGTGACGCATCCTTGAAAAGATGTTAAACGCGGTTGACCGCCCTATTTATAGGCCAGCGCATTCTAGCGAAACGTCTCGAAACGTCTCGAAACTTGTGGACCTTTCGCGGAACCTTGTAATAGTTCCGAGTGTTACCAACTGATGGCGCTGGTAGTCTCGGCCCTTACAATATGTATTTGTTAGTTATCAATCCGCCACGTATTCGATTTAAAATTGTGTTTTACGTACTACTTTATATATTTATATCCGAACCCTAATAACGCAAAAGCCTAAATGTTTTGTATGGATTATATATTTTTAACATACATGAAAAAAAAAGGGTCTTGGGGTCGCGAAATAAAAACACCCGAACAAAACTAGTAATGCAGCTTTGAAATTCTAAAGGTCTTTCTATATTTGTGCGCAGGCGCAATTGAAAACTCGTGTAGAAGTTTCTAATCATCAGTCACAGGCACCAAATACAGATTATGAAACTAAATAATCCATTATTAATAATATAGTTGCCAGTTTTTGAAGGATTTCAGCCGATGTGCAAATGGTGCCTAGTTTGGCAGTTCAAAGGTAGAAATTTATTTAGATGCGCCCTCTGTGTTAAATATTACTTGAAGTTAATTATTTGTGTATTTTGTCTCAGTAAGACCGCTGTATTATCGGTACAGGCTTATACAAGTGTAATTACAATAGATGGACTTGCATTAGGCGTGTAATTCGCAACTCTGTGATGCCAATCACAAACTGAGTATTTATATGTCTAGTTAATACCATAACAAGAAGTCGTTATTTGCACATCACTGTTACAAATCCAAAGTGACAGACAGACAGACAGACACCTCGCAATGCACGAATGCCAATAATTAATGATGGAGCGAGAATAAACCCAGCAAATCCTTACGCCACCAGCTGTGAGCTACATGGAACAGTCATCTGCACTGTTTACAGTAATTAAGTGGTTTACTCTTTCCCTGCACACACACAAACACCTACTCTCTCGCTTTTTTCGTTCTTTTTCCCGCTTTTTCTGTCACCGTGTTGGTGGATACACATGCACTAGAAACAGCTGAAGCAACAAAACAGTTGAATCATAGTGCACGAGAGAAACGAGTGACGATGACTGTTACAGACTGAAGGTTCGTTCGCTAGGACACTGCTAACTACCAATCAAAGGTGCGCTCGTTCATAATGTCACTGCTGTCCTGCTTCTGATACAGCAGTATTGAGCACTCCAGTCCAAACATACGAGAGGAGGGTAAATTTTTATGAAAACAAAAATTAATTTTAGTTTTAATGTTGATAGATTATGCAGTTGTAGATTTCTTCTCTATTAAATGCTAATTTGTCTCGTTTGAAATCTCGGGTCACAGAACGTGAGAGAAGTAACAAATGTGCACCTAACTGGTACTTTTATCTGTACTTGCGTGCACACGAAACAAGGCAATGTCAGCAAGTTGGTGTTGTGCGTGTTTATTACGAGAAATATGACTCACAAGTATGCAGTCATCCAGCCCTGTTACAAACTTTCTAATCAAAATTAAACACACGACAGCAAAATATGTAGGGTCTTGTTACTAAACATTTTTTTTTTCAACTATGAAAGTGAAGTGGCAATAAACTTTACCTTTGTTTTTCTAGCCACATTATCTACTAATCGATTGGCTTCAGGATTCTTGCTAAACGCTTTTCACACAGTACTTTCAGGGGCGCTGAAACTTTTGACATTTTCTCATGTAGCTATTTCCATACAAAACACAGCAGCAGTGACTTTGTTTAGGTTTCATTATTGCCTCACTAACGAGATTTGATTTACTTCTCGTTGCCACTTCACTAATGTGATTTAATTTAATGTTCACTGTGGGTTCACTTTTCATTGGGCGTAGCGGCATAATGAATTATACCCAAAGCAGCAACTTTTTTTCGCGTAACTGCTGGGTCGTCGAACACAAGACTTCTCTAAACGCTCGCAGTAGCAGAATACAGCAAAACAAATGTACGCGTGCATACGATACTGAGGTCAAAGCTGTTTAAAAAACCTTACGCAAGACATCTTTACTGCATTTCCTTTGTATAACGTAATGTTATAAGTTAAATCATTTTATGTAGAGAAAAGGCTATCCAGCTTAACTTCAAAATATACTCAACCGATATTTTGTAATTAATAACTGAGGTTATTTTTTCTTGATGGTTGCACACTATATGCCATTGGTGGTTTGCTAATGGGAAAGCTTCACATTCACTTGTTTAGCCGTCTGTTCTCCCATTTCGTTTATATTGATGTTACGTTTCTGTATTTATCGAAAACTGTGTATTCCTTGTGTTATTAAATAACTAGGGGACCAGGGAGAAAGAACAAAAGTTTAAATTAAATTAATTAATCATCACTGAGTTTTAAAAACCCACCGTGCAACGTCAAGATAGCCAAATACTGTTTTATATGCAGAAAGGAAGAGTAAAGAAAAAAAAAAAAAAAAAAAAAGACTGGGGTTGCAGCGAAGGACCTTATCAGCTTAAGAATCAAATTAATGGTTTTATAGCTTAAAACGTATAATCATTAAGGGAATACCAAAATGAAATTTTAGCCTGTTGGGTAAAAACAATCGATTTTTGGACTTTTATTGAAAAAATAAGATACACTGTATCTTAAAGAATATTTTTTTAACCAGCTACGGAGGGGGGACACACATTTTGAACGGATTTTTCTAAGAAACGATTTTTTTGTTACTTTCTCATATTCAAGATCTATCTTCTCGCACAAAAATCTAGCTAGAGATCTAAAATTGTTTTCCAATATAGTTAAGAATACGTCTAATAAAATGTACGTTTGGAATTTTGATATTGCTTATACCTTTTTATTAAAAAAATAATATAATAATGCGTTGTTTTTATGACATACATTTTGCGGTATTAAAATTTTTTAAGGTAAACTATTAGCTATATCAAAATTTCCTTCCTTTAATTTATTTTATTGGTAATAGAAGATAATTGTGATGAAACATTTATTTAGTAACTATTAATGCCTGAAAATTACCTTCTTCACTTCGGTGCACCACTAAAACAACTATTCTAATTATACCATGTCTATTAACCTTTTACTAATACGTACGAATGACATATATAGACTAATATGATAGAATGTTCCGGAAAATGAAACGAAAAAGAAGACAAGCAGTAGGTATTAATTCTGCCACACGTTGGGGAGCCTATTTGAAGCTGTATTCGCCAGTCGCGATGCAACAATTTTGAAGCCGAATTAGCGTTTTATAAGTCACACGTTGATAATAGTTTGAAGCATCAATACCTCACGCCGCCTAATAATAATCTATCACAGTTCTTTAATTCTGCCTGCCGGTAGAGTAATGAGATTCCTTTCCCTGGATTTGCGTAGATTTTGTAATTATACCAATACTCCGCACAATTTTCTGTTGTTTAAAGACAATTTTATTTCATTGGATTTAATTAAAGTTGGATTAATATTTAAAATTAAAATATGTTGAGCAAAATCTTGAATCAGAATAGGTACATCAGTTTCGATCTGATAATAATTTACATCATACCCTTATTTAGTTTTGAATAATTGACATTTACCTTTAATAGATAATGCTAAAAAATTTAATGTGTTACATTTATATTACTTTCTCTGTCCATTCTACAAAGTAATATTTTTAAAAAAAAAGCTTATTGTTCATACTATTTCACGTTAATCGGCATTCACACAAACGCTTTAATTGCATTTGCCTTGTAGATACAAGGGGAAATGGGAATATGGGCTTTAAACGACAGTCAAATATTTTAAGAACTGGACACTATGTGTTGACTTTGAAATTCTGTTCTTTCCAAGACGAGAGGAAAATGAGAATAACGATTTCTTATTCAAGAAAAGAATAAGAATTGGAACGTTCGAATCAGTAGCAAGGAATACGTCGGATATGAACAACTTTACAACAAATTGACAAAGTGTGTGCTTTAACGGTATTTACAATACTCTGTGTAGTAAGGTTTTCTTATTTGGCCTCGAAATAGCAACCCCAAAATCCCCAAGAACACGCGTGTTCTGGCAGGCATATTTGTTAATCTCGTAGTAGAGAAAATAATAAAAAAGAAATTAATTGTAACCGTTTCGAACTCCTGACCTTGGGGAGAAAACTTAACACGGTTGCTAAAGGCCAATAGAAATTATGGCATCTAATTTTAAGACGTAGGTATGAATAACCAAAAATGTTACAGTACACTACTAAATCATTGGGATCCAGCATCGAAAGGAAATTTAGCGCCTTGAATAGCGGCAACTACTTCGTCTCTGCTGTATGGCGGGTAGTATCTCAACTACTGCCAGAGACGAACACATACAGAATGCGCATCGTGAAAATGCTTGTCAGAATCCGAGTGATTAAAACGAACAGGTAAGACGCTAGGCGTCTAACCCGTGCTGAGTTAGAATCTTTACTAACGAAAACTCGGTTAAAAACTAAAATTGGTATTTAAGTTTAATATGTTTCACGGATGCGATACGAACATTCTGAAGAAAATTGCTGTAGTCTAAACTGCACTTTACATGGGAAATTTTTCAAAAACTTTTTATTTTCTCAAAAATGATTAACGATTTTGATTAAAGTACCATATATTTAAGTCCTTTAAGCAAATGAAATGTAACTTTTAAATTTTCTGGCTATAGCCCTTGTAGTCGTGCTTATTCTTGATGACTTTTGTTTAACTGGTAAAGCGTAAGATATGGACCACATCTTACTACAGAATAAATGTAGATCTCGTTAAAACACGCGTTATCCAAATGCATTTTTTTGTGGAGTGAACCATTTCGGAGATATTTCTTCTTATTTGCGTGAGTTTTGTAATATTTACACTTTTCTCGAATGGAAGGTCGTTATTCGCTTATCTCTTGGCCGTGCAAAGAGAACGGAATCTCAAAGCCTTCATATAGCAACCAGCTTTGAAAATTTGACTAACACTCGCAGAGAGGGCCGCCTTGGGGGTGGGTGGGCTGTCTTTGAACTAAACACCTTCTGAACGAGAGCCTCACACGTTTCTGCGGAGCCTTCTAGCTCAGTATTTTATTCTGCATAAGATCTTATTTATGCGAATGACAGTATACGCTATTGAAAAATAGCTCTGCAAAAATTATTTTGCTGTTTTTAAATGAGAAGTTGTAATTAAACCTGCTCTAGAAGTAATGAAAGCTATCAAACGTGTATATGCAGATTTTATGTATTGCAGGTATTAAATGCATAGGTAAACTGACAAACAATGCTATGCATTACAAATAAACAAAAAACTGTACAACGCACAGCCTATAAGAACCTCATGAAAATGCAAAGTATGTGTTATTTACATGTATAAAATTGTATTTGTATGTGCATTTTAAGTTCTGTAACTGCAGGGAAATAATAATTGATATTTTCTCTAAGTTTACATACTGCAACATGCTTGCATTTATTTCAGTTTTGTGTTTTTTCATATATGCTTATGTATGGAAGTTCAATTGTACGTACTGTGACGTCGGGCTTGGCGCACAACAATGCACGGACGGGGCCAAGATACTTCACACCACATGCCGTGCTGACGAGCAGACAAGGACATTCAGGGCCGGGATGCCTCGCGCGACTCTTTTGTATACATGACTGTCAACAATCCAAACGGCGAGACTTCTGGCGGCGTCATTTCCGTGCGTGTGTGAAACTCGAGAACAGTTGGTGTGACATCATCCCCAATATATAAGGAGACCATAGAAGAGCAGAGCAGTGAGTTTTAGAGTTACGGACATGTTTCGGCCAGTGTGTCAGCGAATGTGAGACAGCTCTGCGTGTTGGTATGTCGTAAGAATATTCAAAGAACGTCGCGAGTGACTACATCGTTGTAATTAGTTCACGTGAGATAGAGCAAGTGAAGAAAGGCACTAAAAGGACTGATCAAGGTTATCAAAAATAAAAATTCTGAGTTGTGACAGTCCAAAAGACTGTAGGCTGTGTTAACGACGGGAAGAAAACGATTTGTGGTAACATTGTAGCAGATAAAGTGATGGAAAAGTAACCGGCCTGATTTATGTTTTCTTAAGTTCTATAACTGATATGTTCTTAAAATGCCATATAGGCAGACTACTGAAAAATCAGGCAATTCAGGACTTTCGAAAGAGACGAACTGATTCTATATTTTCTGCTTTACTGCAGTGGGACTTCCGAACAAGTACTGAAAAAAGAGGAAACTGAGCACGTGCTGCTTTTCCCACATTATTTCCAACCAGCATATTTTATAATACAAAGATTATGAATGATCTCATCCGAGTTTGTCAGATAAAGCTTCAAAGTTATTTTCTCTTCGGATGCACTGCAATTGCTTTCTGTGCCCAGAATTATACTTCTTTAACGCCCCATACGCCAGTAAGAGTAACGCATTTCTCAAATTTAACAGCAATGGTCTCTGCTTCCAAATCCAGTTATCAGTTTTTTCCTTACTTCATTACTGCGATCACCATTCTGAGGAAATTGTCTTCTCAGTTCATATTAATTTTATTTGGTTACTCTTGCAGTGTTTACGTTATATTTTCTAGGGTTAATATGTTAATCTCTGGTTCCGGGTTCAAACCCGACGATGGGTAATGGATTTTTTCGGATATAAAAATTCTTAGCTGACTTTCTTCAGAAGGGAAGTAAAGCCGGTGATCCCTGTCGTAGATTGACGGCACGTAAAAGAACCTCAAGCCTGATCAAGAGGCCTCTGAGCAAAATTAAACGTCTTTCATGCTCAATGTAGAACGAGACTCAGATCCAAAGCAGTTAAGGAGCGTTCCTAAAAAACATTATTACCTTTTACTGCTATGTAATGTATTTTGTGTATTATCTACAACTGCAGGTCAGCCCAACTCAACCTCGCGTAATCAATAATATATTCACGCATTCTCTGCACATAAAATCATGTTTAAATTTTGTTGTTTAAGTACACAAGGATCGTTATTTCACGTGTCAGTTGAACCGTTTCATCAGACAATAATTCATATATAATTCACAGAGAAAGCACAGTTGTGTATGCAATTTGATGGTAATGTTTACTTACGAGTTTTTCGTTTTCATCCTCCATTTCGAGACGAGCAGCTATACAGTTACGAGTATCCAGGAAAGCCTTTCTCTGCGCATGCTCCATGAGGTTGTGCATGAAGATCCCTACCACGTTCACGCAAAGGAACACGATTAAGTTCGCCGTTATCTGAAAACAACAGAAATACATTAAAAATTTCAATCACAAAGGTATTTTTCACAATGCTTTAGGGCTCAAATGATCTAGTTGTCGACGGGCCCTTAAACCTCCCTTCCTTCACTCATTCACTCCACAATGGTTCCAAATGAACTGGTTTTTCCAAAATAAAAACCAAAAGCAAGTAGGAGCTTCTACACTTATTTACCATCGGATAGCAAAATACATTTAATAATGGCAATACTGGAATATTTCATATTACGACAGAACATTAACTCACACATTAAGCACCCTAGCACAGGCTTCCATGACTGAAATTTTGTCAACACTTTCAAAACATTGGAAAAGTAGTTTCTAGTAAAGCTTTAGCCTTAATTACATACTATGGTCTTTGCTATCAAAACATTTTAAAGCTTCAATAGGTGATCACATAAACGTCCAAGAAAGTATTTTATTCGAGTTCCTTACGTTATAATTTGTAATCAATCTTGCTCAAATTTTCATCAGAAGCCCAGATATATTTAACTTTAAACAATGACATATAGTTCTTATTATGATTTTAAATTGATCACTCAGGATAAATGGTTACAGCGTTCCATTTACAGATCTAAAATGTTTTTAAAACACCCAGAAGAGTGAAAAGAAATTCTGTATACCAGTTTTGTGCATTAGTATTTAAATAAACAACGATTACAGCATCGTGTACAACACCTGATTAATTAATAATAATAGAAAAATCTCTAGCAACACTACGGATGACCACATGCATATCTGATATGTCCTCTAAATACAAAATTCGCCTTGCAAATACATAGTTACCCAATGCACCATCTTCAAAAGAAAAGAGAAATCTAGACCACATCCCGACAGATTTCGCTAAACCACTAAATCACCTTGAACTTCACTTACTTAAACACAAATTTATATCACAGTTTATAAGTTTTGTTTTTCGTTAAGAATTCCTAAATATTGTAAATTAAGGCTTACTTAATATGTGAACTATTCATTATGATACTAATCGTCACGTTGTGACGTAAGTGTTTAAGCAACTTTGAACAAAATAAATAATAAAGTAAAACAAAAGAAAATTTTCCTCTAAAAATTAAGATACCCGCATGAAATTTAAAACACTTATAACTGTGGTATCGCAGCATGCGAAGACATTTAAATAAAAACTGCAAGATTTTAACATTTTCCATATGTATACCCTTAATTAACTCATCGCCAAATAAGAAACTTGTGCGAAAATTTGGATCAACGTACTCTATTTCTCAAACCCTTTTAAAACCCTACTCCCTGATAAGAAAAGGACACGCCATTCAGCTGTTTAATGAATGACGTATCTCTATGTTGGTTACTGCTGTTTATCTCAACATACTGTTTGATATCTACGTTTTTAGGTTAAGATTTAGACTAAATCACAAAAAGGAAAAAGAAAATTAATTTAACCTTTAATGTTATATTTTCTTACATCATAAAACACATCTAGAATACCTAAGCTGGATCATAACAAACATAACTAGTTTTGAAAGGACCAGGAAGACCACTAGTCCCATCTAACCCGGAAACTGTAAATGACAGGATTCTTTCTGAACGAACGTGAAGAACATCGGCCAACAATGCCAAAGAGAATTGTAAACAATGTGTGTGTGTGTTAGACCGGAACGTTCACTACGAAGTCTTTGTATCCAGAAATCAAGATACAGTTACTGGACATGTCAAAGACAGCAAAGAAATCACAGCTTCGGTCGTATAAAATTACAGCAGTACGCACTGCAACTTAAGGAGCCCCATAAAGGAAAAAGAATTTGATTATCATTTGTTTTAGGACGTCATTCAGAACAACTCAAGAATATTGGTCAACGCAAAGTTCACGCTTAAAGTGTGGTTATATTTGTTGGAATACCTCCCAGTTTGAGAACTGAGCAGGAACTATTAGTGCACATCCAGTGCCTGATTCGTATGTGTATGGGAACTGGTGCTCAAGGAAATTAAATATGCTTTTATTTTATTACAAATATCTTGACTACAGTGCTCATGAAAACCCACAAAGTAGTAAGCAATTTTTCTGGAAATATATTAGCATTTCTAATACATTTAAGTGTACATAAATCGCGTGGGTGTTCAATATGAGAAAAACTAATACAAATTCGTATTTTTTTTTCGGGTGCGACCCATCACTTAGCCACGAAGAGCTCAAGAAAGTGGGCTGGCAGTGTGCCAAAGTTCCCGCGTGTCTTTATTGCTTCTTTCCCTTCAATATTTACGACCTAACTCCATGTTTGTTAAACACATAAGATGTATTACACGGTATACTTATTAGCAAGTCGTAACAACACTCTTTCAACAGTGGTTATATTTCAGGATTAACATACTACATTGTCACATTTTTATTTTCTCTACCGCCTATCTATAGTAGATAGTAGAGGTATTGTATTTTACTGTATCGTATTTCTCTCAAACGTGCGACATCTCTTACGGTTTACCAGATATGTGAAAGTCATTCAGAATGAACAGAGCTTCAAAGGTTAATTCCCAGACAATACAATATACAAGGTGTCCCAAAAAACACATACTATATTATCCGGGATGACAAACTGATCAGTTTTCAAACAGGAAGCTATAAGGAATAAAAATCTAAACTAAATAAATAAACACACCGGGGGAGACACTGCAAAAGCACTGCTGAAAAACCACAAATACCAAGGAAAGAACAGTGGATAGCGAAATCCGTGTAAATGTAATATGTTAAAATTTACAGACGGTGTCAATTGTCAGTCTCGCCGGTGTGCCGGAATTTCGTCCCGCAGGTGTTATTTTATATCCCTGTAAATCTATTGACATGGAGCTGTCGTTTTTAACCACACTTAACCATTGGTCTGGGCCGGATTTGAACCCGCGAGCTTGGGATCAGTAGGCCAGGGTCTAACCAACTGAGCCACCCAGACCGAAATGTAATATGTTGCATTCCTATTTCGATAATATAGAAAAGTGAGTAGAAAAAACAGTGTGAATTCAATAGGTTGCATTTCTATTTCAGACATATAGAAAATTATGTGAATTGTATGTAGAACTGGGAGTAGACAAAGAAATATGTTTCGTAAAAGAAAAGTGAGTAGAGAAAACAGAGTGAAAGTAATGCGTTGCTTTTCATTATGTTATGGAAAATTGTATGAACTGTTTTTGAAGAGCAAGTAGATGTGTAACGTAAACGAAAAGCGAACAGAGAAAATATGTGAATGTAATACGTCACTGAGTAAAATGGATAACATACAAAGCTTCTCTATAGAAAAAAAAAAAAACATTTATATCTCCCAATTTTCATTACATTCGGTAGGTATTGCAGCCCATAGGGGGGGGGGACACACCCACACACACAAACTCCCACCCAACCACACACATACAGATAGACTAATACAGAAAGTAAGAGGTGTAAATTTGAGAACTTTCTAGGTCTGTGTGTTTGTGTTAGATTCGCAGCGTACTTTGCAACGACAACAACAATTGTAGAACTCTTGCCGGGCGCCAGTCAGGTGAGTAGCGATGATTCAAGAGGTGTTCTTTGTTCTCCTCATCAGGGCAGTGACAGCTCTCCAAAGTTCGGCAGTTGAATCATCGCCACTCACCTGTCTGGTCGCCACAGAGAAGTTCTCTAATCAACTAATAACATGTCGATCCTCACTTTTTTGCAAATAGCCTTCAAGTCCCATTCATTCGAACTTCGTATGCTTGTATATAACTGGGAGACCTCAATACGCCAGTGGACGGCTGAAAAAAGTTTCATAACTGGATGGGTTGTGTCTGAGAGGTCCATGGTTTATTGATTTTTATTTTAAAAAATCTGATGTGTTACACTCACATTACTTTCTCGTCTTGTAACAACCATTCAAAAAAAAAAAAAAAAAAAAAAAAAAAAAAAAAAGAATCACCAGCTTTCATGTGACGAAAGTTTGTTTTCCAAAACCCACACAAATAACAAGGAATATCTCCGAAATGGTTCACTCTACAAAAAAATGTACCATTTCTTGTACAGTAAAATTTGGTCTATCTCTTACGGTTTACCAGTTATGCAAAAGTCATCCAGAGTAAAGCCAGAAAACTCAAAATATACATTTGGTTTGCATCTCAAACATATGGGATTTTAATCAAAATCATTAGAGCCATTTTAAAGAAAATAAAAATTTGCAAAACATTTTCCATGTAAAGGGTAGTTTAGGGTGGAGGAATTTTCTTCAAAATCTTCGTGTCGCATCCTTAAGACGTTAAACTTAACTTTGGTTTTTAACCGATTTTTCGTTTTTCAGTTATGTGTCCACCATATCTTACTACACAAAAAATGTAGATTTCGCTAAGGCACACAATTTACGTACATGCGCGCGCGCGCGCTCACACACACACACACACACACACACACACACACACACACACAATTAATCAAAATATAATAAACCTTAATTAAAACGTATTAAACCTTAATTAAAACATATAAATATTATTGTAAGTTGTTTACTTTTAAATCACTATTAATACTAAATGTATTAAATAAATGAACTATTAATTATCTCGGGGAATGCCTTTAACTAGTACCGTTCGAACTTTTATATTTGGAATAATTTTGCTTGCACTCGCAAAGTTATCATCATACGAAACCCACTCGTGGTATTGCTACAGATAATTTCTTCACCCTGAGGGTTAAGCCCAAGAGCAACCTGTAGATTCCGTAAGTTAAACATCATAGGTTAGATGTCGAAGACAAAAGTTTGTTGCATGTTTCCCCAAAGGAGCAGAGTGTATACCTACCTCGGTTCTCAGCTATCGAATACTGCCCTGGAGACAAATAACATTTCTTGCTCTTTAAGGGGGAAATTTCAAAGAGAATAAGTGTTATCGTGCAAGGAAAAGGTTCAAGCTCGATTGAAGGTATGCTTTTTCCCCATAAGATAACCTTGTTGTATAATTAAATACAGTTCAGTTGTGTATACAATTTAGTTAACAAATAAACAAACAAAAATTGATGTTTAAACGATATTCTTCAATGTTAGTGGCGAGGTTCATGCTCGGAACCTGACTGGAGGTTAGGATCGTCTTCGCTTAGGGCATGCTGGGACTGAAATTTGAATTTTCTATATTTTTATACGTATGAAGCCAATATTTTGCAAACTTAAGGGTGTTTGTGTTATAAAATACCACACAAAGTTTCAGCACAAACTGTTTTATAATTTTGAGGGAATAAATTTTCAGTTTATTTATGATGCGAAAATACCTCAATATTCTAAATATTCCAAGCGCATGAAAAACTAAAATATTGCAATAGTATTATTAGTTTACAAATTCTAATTGCCCAACAAACACCATCAATATCTGGCAGGAAGAACAAATAATTACTTTTAAAGTAACTGAATTCTTTACTTCGATGGATGTTGAAAATATGTTAACCTTTTTGTACATTTAATTTTACTGAAATGAAGTACCGCAGATCCATACCAAAATACACAAGACTGGATAAAGAAACCAAACAATGAAATAAGATAAAAGTTAAAGATAGAAGAATTAAACCAAACAATAACAACATATAATCAATTGGAAAGAACACCTGGGAAGCATATGACATAGAAGCCCAGGACGTCCCAAGAAAAGAGTGAGTGAGTGAGTGTGTGGGGTTTAACGGCCCGCCGACAACGAGGTCATTTGGGCCCACAGTTAAACAATCTAAAACACACTCACGTAGTTAAAACCAAGAAAAGATGGACACAAGATTCTGGAGCAGGAACAGATCGAAAAGGGCTAAACCGCCGTGAAGTTAGTATTTTGGTAAGGACTAACACTTCCCCTCTGCAAAGTTCACCAAAACGAAAGTATGTATGAGAAAAGCTTGACTCCAGGAGTGAGTACGAGTCGTCTAAGGTGGCCACGGTACCTATCCGTTTAGTTACGGATTTACCCGTGAGGTGGTATAGGTTTGTCGTTTGTACAAGCTTTAGTGTTTTTGTGTCTCTGATGGCGCAGATTGGCTTCCTGTGTTGTCACTGGCGGCGGGGTGTGTCAGATCTTGGATGTCTAGCCATCCAAGCGACCATTGCCCTACTGTTTACTTCGTCGGCCGCTTGTGGAACCGTCGAGCAATGCAGTGCCAGTGACAGGAAACCGAGAGGAATAGGTAACAGGTGTGGTGGTGCCAAGTGTAGTTACATTTGGCGGTTGGTGAAGGGATAGCGGTACTTACCAGCCAAGGGCGTCCTTGGGTAAGTTGTAGCTCTGTCTCCGCCTAGGGAGGCGATGGTCGTATTGCCCCAGGCTGTTCACCAACTGGTTTGGGTGAGGTATGAGTTTGTCATACATTGTGCGAGTCCTGTCCCGCACGACGTCCACAATGTATGGGATGCCGCAATGAGTGTGAAGGATGTGTGATGGAAACCTACGGTCGGTATCGTAGATCATCCTAAGCGCCCTGTTCTGCACGGCCTGCAGCCTGCGGATGGTGGAACGAACCCATCGTACCCCAGACCTCGCACCCGTACAGAATCAGGGGCAGGACGACCGCACGGTACAAGCGTAGTTTCAGATATGTGGGCATGGTTGATTGGAGTATGGGATATAGCTGTCTCAGGGCGCCATGTCCCTGACCGACCTTTGCTCTGACATGTGGAGTGAAGGTTAAACCACGGTCAAGTAATACCCCCAGGTATTTGGCGGAGTTAACCCAAGGGATTATTCTCCGCCGCAGTGCCAGGGATACACCCGGCCGCCAGTTTCTAACTTTGCCCAATAGAAGAGTCTGACTCTTCTGCGGGCTAATGACCATTCTCCACTGCCGATACCATCGAGCTGTCACTGTAGTGGAGGGAAGCAGTACCGAGCATTTTTGTTCTGTGCCAGTATGAGGACATCGTCTGCATACTGACACGTAACAGTATGCGGTTCCACGGGTAGGTCAGACATGTAGGCAGCAAAGAGCAACGGCGATAGCACGCTACCCTCCGGAACTCCAGCCGCTATGGGTCTGACCGAGGACAACTTCCCCTCCACCCGTACCCGAAAAGAGCGATCCCGAAGGAAGCTACCAATCAGGGTGAGGTAGGGGGGAGGGATTTCTGCCCCTCTGAGTTTGTACAGTAACCCCTGGTGCCAAGCGGTTGCAAAGGCTTTTTCTACATCCAAAAGCACTGCGACTGTTTAAGTTTTCCTGGAAACCCAGGGCAACCTTCTCAATCAGGCGCAGTAGCTGTAGTGTAGTGGAATGTCCATGACGAAACCGAACTGATGATCCGGGATGAGTTGCCTTTCCTCGAACAGAGGAGTGAGGCGGGATAGGAATAATCGTTCAAAGATTTTTGAAACGATGGGTAACAGGCTTATGGAGCGGTAATTTGAAGGGAAAACCGGGTCCTTGCCGGGCTTCAAAATGCAGACCACCCTCGCCTCCTTCCAACAAGTTGGAAAGTGACGAAGCTGCAGACATGCATTATAAATCCTCGTCAGGTGGACTACGGCCTTTCGGGGAAGGTTCTGGAGCATGGGCGCCGTGACGCCATCATGCCCAGGGGATTTGTTAGGTTTTAGCCTTTTGATTTCAGAAGCCAACTGTCTTGGGGTGACTAAAGGGATTTGGATCTCTGCGCGTGGCGGCGGAGGTGCCTCGTAGAGGTAATCCACCGTCGCGTCCACGAGTTCAGTAAAGTCCTCGTCCTGGACATCTTCCCGGGGTTCGAACTGGGATTCTAGATGGTCTGTGAAAGCCGTGGCTTTCTCTTGGGGCTCAAAAGAGAGTCTCCCGCGAGTGCCATGTAGAGGATGCTGATGTGTGTTTTTGTCCAAGGGACCTGATTATCCGCCAGGTTGCTTCTCAGCGAGATTTACATTTGCCATCGTGTTTTCCCAAGCTGTCTCGCGGTGTAAACGCAACAGGCGTCGTGCCAGGGACTTGAACCGCTGGTAAACTGCCTGTATCCTGGGATGGCGGAAAGGCTGCCAGAGCCTTCAGACAGTTGCTTTGGCTTTAATCAACTGCCTGAGTTCGATGGGGATGGTTCGAGGGTTGGGTATGTCGGATGGAATGCGGTGCGTATGGGCACGTAACACATCCCGGATGTGTTGGGAGAATGCCGTGGCTGCCGCCTCCAGTGCATCGATAGAATCGACACGCGGACGCGGGTCCACAGACTGGTTAAGTTGAAGGATGGCTGCATCCCAATCGACCTCGTATGTCAGTCTGGAGTGACCAGAGCTGGCAGGTCAATGTTGGAATCCACCAAGACAGGGTCATGGTCAGAGTCCAGTTCATTGACCGCTGAGAAGTCTAGATGGAAAGGAATGTTCTTGGTGAGCATGATGTCGAGCACATCTGGCCTCCCTTGGGCCGGATGGAACGTAGGTCCTCTCGGTCCATGGGCAAGAACGCTTGGGTTACCGCTGATCAGGCGGTAGAGCCCTCGCCCCTTGACATTGCTAACGCGACTAACTGCGATACATACCGGAAGGAGTGTACGAGTGATGTGACTTTTGAAGCTTGACTCAATAGCCGAACGATTACTAGTATTCTAAATACCGTAGTGTATAGCTCAGATGTATCGTCTCTGATTTACATACGAGAGCTTCTGGGCCGACAAATTTGAACCTTTAGTGGTTTCTCAGTCACTAACGTAAATACCGGATTCGATATTCAATATCGTGATCCAAAATTGCCCCGTAAGTCTAAAACAATAGTAAAAATTAAAATAGATGGTTAAAAGCTAACGCAGTACCATCTACCCACACATAAAGGTAGCAGATAGACTGGACGGCACCGGCAAACTACAAGCAGAAAGACAGTTGCCTAGTACGATACGTGACGAAGCTGTCGCAGAGGTAGAAGTAGAGGTAGACTACACGGACATGTGACCAAGCAAGATGGATGTTACAGGGATGATGCAGAAGGCTCGCTTCCACCACAACCTATCCACGAGGTATTATCTAACAGATCCGTAGCGATATGGCCACGTAGTTAAAGCGACATAAAATAAATCCAGTGAGAGAATGTTTTTAACATATTGTTTTTAAATGAAATCGTTGGATCCATTTTGAGAAAAGTAAGTACACTGAACAGTTTTCTCACAGTTGGGATTGCAGATATGGTTCAAAATCTTCCAGTTGCACCTTGGAAAGATATTGTAGCTGCTTTTCGTGTTACAGTTACGCTGTTCATAGACACATGTAGGCACACACAGTTGGATATGTTTCTAAAAGTGGCCCTCGTTCATTTTATATATTTATTTTTCATTCAGATAGCCTGAAAACATATTTCCGTTGAAATTTGGCCCTATACTTCTGTGCATAATGTAATACTTTCTCTGTTTACTATAGCTTACAGGTGGAAAAATCTAAGGTTGCACTCACATGGCTTTCTCTACCAGTGGCGGCTCGCAGTCAAAATTTTAGGGTAGGCAAAGTGTAACAGTAACAACAAACAACAACAACAACAACAACAACAATAATAATAATAATAATAATAATAATAATAATAATAATAATAATAATAATAATAATAATAATAATAATAAACCCCGTTTATCCGAAATATAGGGGGCGAAGTCATTGCGGATAACGCAAACAATATATTGTTTGGTTGTTTAATAAGAGCAGAGTGAATGAGTGTGACTTTACGGACGAATTACCGCCAAAACTAAAATCACGAATGTCGGCAGACTTTTTTCCAGGGGGGGGGGGGGGGCACATGTTGAAAATTTGCAATCATATAATATTAAATCATTATTTTACTGTCAAAATTTATAGTATTTGTTGCAGATAACCATATTAATTTGTGCTAAACAAAAATTGTTCTTTACATCAAAATTAAAATAATAGTTTAAAAGTCAGTAACTGACTGCACATTAAGTTCACCAACTTCCAAGGGGGGGGGGGCCGTGGCCCCCCTTGCCCCCGTTTCGCGACGCCCATGACTAAAATAGATTAAGAAATTGAAAAATTGTCTGACTGCAGCTTTGTGTTAAATAGCTAAAACACTCCTCTTTTCATTGTCAGTGCGCCGCGAAAGCGAAATTTGTAATAGTTCACTAATTAAGTCGGTCATACTGGTATTACATGAGATAACGACAGATTCAGATCTCTGAGATCTTCGTTCGTGGAGTATGGCTGTTCGGAAAATGTCGCATAAATTCGGATTTGGGCAGGCAAGTGTTCGGACTCCTGGCAGACGCGTCTACGCATGCTCGGAGTGCATATACAGACCGAATGTTTCCTTATCCCTGTTCAAGGGCCTCGTACTGAGGAAATGGGGCCGGGCAGGCAGAGGTTAAGCTAGCCTGCTCTCCACTACCAGGTTCCATGCGTATCATTTCTGCCGCGCGTTTCAAACACGCAGCGCAGTTTTGATGAATCGGAATTGAGATTAAAGGATTTGACCATGCGCTGGTCATTATAACCGAGAAAACTTTTCTTGAACTGCAATTTAGGGGAAAATGACGGTTCAAATGATAAAATGCAGAATCATAGTTAAACATTATTTGTTGATGTATTACGATAGGGTAGGCAAGGCCTACCCTGCCTACCCTGAGGAGCCGCGCCTGTTCTCTACTCTTATACAAACTATTCTACACTTATTCCTTTATCTTCATGTCAGTCGAGATAAACATTTGCAGGAATTATCTATCTGCTAATTTTCTTTTAGTTGCAAGGAGATTGTGGGAATACAGTAGACATTAAGCGACAGTCAAATGTTTTAAGAGCTTGTCGATAGGTGATGCCTATGAAATTCCGTTCTGTTTGCATGGCCAGGAGATAAAAAAATGAATAAGTACGGGAAAATTCACAGAAATAACAAGGGATATCTCGGAAATGGTTCAGTCCACAAAAAAGCCATGACATAAATTTTATGTTTTAACAATATCTGCCTTTTTGTGAAGATTTTGTGTATCTCTTAGGGTTTACCAGAAATGCAAAAGTCTCCCAGACTGTAGAGGACTTCTGAGGACATTTCCAGAAAAGTCAATATATACAGTTCATGTGTCATAAAAAGATCTTAAAACATAAGGTATTTTAATCAAAATCATTAGAGCCATTTTTGATAAGGGCAAAATTTTCGGAAAATATTCCATACAAAGAGTACTCTGAGGGGGATTATTTTAAAATCTCCGTGTCGCATTCTCGGAAGTTACTGAACTGAAAGATCTAATTTAGTTTTTAACCTATCTTTCGTTGTTGAATTATGCTGTTCAGACACACACGCGCGCGCGCGCTCGCGCACATACACATACACACACACACACACACACACACACACACACACACACATCTCGATATCGATTTTTTAGGCGAAATGCAATACTTCCTCGACTTACTAGAAGGAAGCTGTAGATTAAATGAACCTTTTACTGAATTCTGGGGTCCTAAAAAACGAAATATTGATGAATTGTTGGATGGAATACAATACTTACTATACTCAAGCAGCAGAGAAAAAATCTGAAGTGTTGCACTCACATGACTTTCTCTACTCTTGTATTAACTACTCTTATAAACTCTTGTTCTTCTTCAGGTTACTCGAGATAAACATTTGTACAAATTGGTAATTTTCCTGTAGGTTCAAGGGGAATAAAGTAGTCTCTCAGCTATAGTCAAATATTTTAAAGCTGGTCACTATATGAAGGCTTTGAAATTCCGAAATTTGGACATCAATTGTTTTAACGAGATCTACATTTTGTGTATAGTGAGATTTGATTAATCTCTTACGGTTTACTAATTAACCAACAGTCATCCAGAGTAAACAGGACTTCATGAGCTATAGCAAGAAAATTCAAAATACACATTTCATTTCACATAAAAATATATCGAACATATGGCATTTTAATTAAAATGGCTAGAGCCATTTTTGAGAAAAAAATCCACAGACAGAAACACACACACACAAGCGCACGCGCGCGCGGAACTTTTTCTAAAACTGCGTTTTTGAATTAATATTTCCGGTGAAATCTCGACATCGAATTTTTAAGTGGAATACAATAGTAGAAAGACAATAAAATCTCTCTAGAAATCTGCTTTTAAAATTTGTGCAGCGACTTCCGTTCCACCCTGTAGGCATATGAAATGTTTGAAAGCTGAACTAAGTTGGTTTACATGATCGCTACAATAGTTGCCAGTAAAGGAATCTTTTATTGACCAAGTTGTCTGTCTGTCTCTCCCCAGCACGATGTGGGGAGGAAACGGTACGCGTGCCTGATATCGACCCACTGTATACCCACCTGCAACGAGCAAATAAAAACACACCCCACAATGGAAGAGATTCCGCTCTTGTAGGTACAAGTGATTCATTTCAAAGAATTCACTGAGAACTGTGGCGGCAGGTGCCTTCTTTCTGCTTGTATTCCCCTTCCACTGACTGTAAATTATTGCTTTACCACTCATCTGTGTAACAGAAAATTTGGTCACGTGCGGAATCGAGAAAGAATTATCTAAACCTGGCTACCACTCATAGTTTCATTGTTGATCAAGCCGGATGCAGTCTTCGCAATCAGGACTCTGAGCAGCTCCAGGTTACCCCCTTCCCCTCACCCAGTGCAGTGGATATTAAAAATCTTATCCATGTGCTTTCAGAGCATAAAATGAAATTCAACTTTTTACTTTCTCTACTGGTAAGTAGGGGAAGTATTGTATTCCACCCAAAAATTCTATGTCGAGATTTCACCGGAAATATATGTTTTGAGGCCCCCTGAATCCAAAAAAAGCATTTATAAAAAAAGGTCCGTGTGTGTGTGTGTGTCTGTGGACAGCATAACTCAAAAACGAAAAGTCGGTTAAAAACCAAAGTTGGTATTTAAGTTTAGTGTCTTTCAAGGATGCGACACGAAGATTTTGAAGAAAATAGCCTCACCCTAAACTACCCTTTACATGGAACATTTTTCGAAACTTTTGATTTTCTTGAAAATGGCTGTAACGATTTTGATTAACACTTCATATGTTTGAGATATTTTGATGACAAATGAAATGTATATCTTGAATTTTCTGGCTATAGCCTCTGTAATCGTATTTACTCTGGACGACTTTTGCATAACTGGTAAACCGTTAGAGATAGACCAAATCATACTATACAAAACATGTAGATCTTGCTAAAACACACAATTTATGTCTCAATAAATTTTCTTGTAGGGTGAACCATTTCGGAGATATTCCTTGTTATGTGTGTGAGTTTCGGAAAACTTAAAACTTTCGTGAAATGGAACATCGTTGTTCATTTTTTTTATATGTTAAGTGTGCAAAGAGAACGGAATCTCAAAGCTTTAAAATATTTGACTATCGCACAAAGCCTACTGTATTCTAGTATTCCCCTTGCACCTACAAGGAAATAAGCAATAAGATAATTTGTACAAATGTTTATTTTAAGTAACACGAAGAAGATATAGGAATAAGAGTTTGTAAGAATGGTTAGCACAAGAGTAGAGAAAGTCATGAGTGCAACACATCAGATTTTTTACTATGGATCTATCTGTTTAACTCATCACCTATGCGGCTTAATGAAGAAATGTTGGCGTCTTGAATAGTGAAACTGTCACCAGGCGTGGGGCGATGCCAGTGACAGTACAAAGGACCTTTGTTATGGCAGCCAGGTGGCACAACACACACACTTCGTTATAGTGGCGGACAGGTGGTGCCAATTGTTGCGCACTCAGATCCAATTATTGCCTTTGTGACGCTCATGGATTTACTTAGCAAAGCTGGGTGTTATGAACTTTTTGTTGTCACGTAATGAATTTCCTCTGCAAGGCTGCAAAGCTTCCCCTAATGTTTGTTTTGTTATGTTTACTTACCAAGAAGAACACAAACCGTTTTATTCATACTTTTGTTTAATGTCAGTGGATTTTCGTAAGGCACAATGTGTTTGTGTTCCCTTGTGTACGGCGGCTAACTGTAATTTGTACATTCTGCTCCTTTCTGTGTATGAACGGCTGGTTTCTTTGAGGACCAGCGCTGAAGCACTTCACTAAGAAACCGCACTACAACAATGAAACCTTCTGTACCTGCTTTAACACTGATCTCTCTACATACAAACTACAGGATGTTCAAGCGAGTTTGTGGCAAACTTCTCAAATGTCACAGCTACCTACAAATGAACAACCCGTTAGGGTTGCCAGCTTTCTAAAATAAAAAATCGAATATTTGCACTCACATGACTTTCTCTACTCTTGTACTAACCATTCTTACAAACTCTTATTCCTATATCTTCTTCGTGTTAAGATAAACATTTGTACAAATTATCTTATTGCTTATTTCCTTGTAGGTGCAAGAGGAATATTAGAATACAGTAGGCTTTGTGCGATAGTCAAATATTTTAAAGTTTTGAGATTCCGTTCTCTTTGCACACTTAACATATAAAAAAATGTACGATGATCCTTTTCACGAAAGCTCTAAGTTTTCCAAAACTCACACACATAACACGCAATATCTCCGAAATGGTTCACCCTACAAGAAAATTTATTGGGACATAAATTGTGTATTTTAGCAAGATCTACATTTTTTGTATAGTATGATTTGGTCTATCTCTAACGGTTTACCA
Organism: Tenodera sinensis; assembly: GCA_030765045.1. NCBI lineage: Eukaryota > Metazoa > Arthropoda > Insecta > Mantodea > Mantidae > Tenodera > Tenodera sinensis. The sequence goes on along the minus strand of CM060967.1, from coordinate 20,796,066 downwards.
GTTATGCAAAAGTCGTCCAGAGTAAATACGACTACACAGGCTATAGCCAGAAAATTCAAGATGTACATTTCATTTGTCATAAAAATATCTCAAACATATGACATTGTAATAAAAATCGTTAGAGCCATTTTCAAGAAAATCAAAATTTTCGAAAAATTTTCCATGTAAAGGGTAGTTTAGGGTGGGGCTATTTTCTTCAAAATCTTCGTGTCGCATCCTTGAAAGACATTAAACTTAAATACCAACTTTGGTTTTTAACCGACTTTTCGTTTTTGAGTTATGCTGTCCACAGTCTGACACACAGACACACACACGAACCTTTTTCTAAAACTGCTTTTTTTTGGGATTCAGGGGGCCTCAAAACATATATTTCCGGTGAAATCTCGACATCGAATTTTTGGGTGGAATACAATACTTCCCCTACTTACCAGTAGAGAAAGTAAAAAAGCTGTGCTTGTGTGTGTGTGTGTGTGTGTGTGTGTGTGTGTGTGTGTGTGTGTGTGTGTGTGTGTGTGAACAGCATAACTCAAAAATGAAAAGTCGGTTAAAAATCAAAGTTGGTATTTAAGCTTAACATCTTTCAAGAATGCAACAAGGTTTTGCAGAAAATTCCTTCACCCTAAACCAGCCTTTAAATAGAACATTTTTCAAATTTTTTGATTTTCTCAAAAATTGCTCTAACGACTTTTATTAAAATATCATATGTTTGATATTTTTACCCCAAACAAAATGTTTATTTTAAATTTCCTGGCTATAGCTTATGCCGTCTTGACAACTTTTGCATAACTGGTAAACCGAAGAGATATAGCAAATCTTACTATGCAAAAACATGTCGAAATACTTTTTTTTTTGTGTGTGCAGTGAACCGTTTCGGAGATATTCCTTTTTGTTTATGTTTTGCAATACTTATACTTTTTTCAAATGGAAGATAGCTATTCACTTTTTTTGTCCTGGCCGTGCAAACCCTTCACTCTTAAAACATTTGAATAACGCCCAAAGCCTACAGTATTCTCCTTGTACCTACAAAGAAATAATAAGATAATTTCTGCAAATGTTTATCTCAAGTAACATGCAAAGATATAGGAATAAGAGTTTGTAAGAATGGTTAGTACAAGAGTAGAGAAAGTCATGTGAGTGCAACACATCAGATTTGTTTTGGTCGTTACAGAGACATTTATTTTTCATAATAGACCATAACACTTCACTCATCAGTCTCAATAATGAGACAAGCCAACGACAAGCGGTACCTACAATGACAAATATCTAATATCGATTGGGAGAGTGTGTAATTCATGCAGACAAGAAGAAAACAAGGCCAAAGCTAATGTTTGTGAAGCAACAAAGGCAGCCACATCAATAAAACAGACTATCTTTAATGTGGTTTTGGCAAAGACCTCTCCTCACTCACGCTGTTTGCGGCAATGTAACTATCAAAGTCGGCTGCCGATAAAGCGCTAACTTATGTTGCCCTCAGCACAAAAAGAAGTTGTTATCGCTGCTTCAATATTTGCTCAAACTTTTATCACGCTACACCCATCCCTCTAATCTTCCCCCTGCAACTTTTAGTTTAAATATGTGCCCAGACAGACACACAAACCATCCTGGGCTTTACCAGCTCTACACTTTTAAGAAGAGAAGGCACCTTGTATCTTCGCCATGTTAAACGTGTCATTTTTAATGCTCCTTTTCTAAAAAAAACTATGAATAATAGAACAATGATGTTTTTATCACATTTGCTAACACTATTTGGCAATTAAATGACATTTTTCTTGGTATATAGCAGTAAAAATGCAACTGCGACACTTTTTCCCATAATAATACTGTTTTCGGTACATTTTGAATAGAAAAAAAAATTATCAGTGGCCTTGATAATAATATCCATGTGTTGAAAAAATATCAGTTTATAGATATAAGTGAAAGAAACAATCATTGCTCTAGGATACGTGGTTACAAAGAAAAGAAACACAAGGCTTAAAAAAAGCAAAAGTTGCGGGAAAATGTTTTTAAAATTTTGCATTACTAATCCATATCTGGCTGTAATATCTTCAAAGCGTACTATACTATCAGTTGCAATACAATATTTACATTTAATGCATGCATTTATGGTTTCTGAAAGTAGATCACTAACAATTATGTTGCCACTACTGCTTCTAGGGTGTTCTGCCCATTCATTCATAGCGTTAGAATAGAAGAATAATTTTATTGTTAAAGAACTGCAACTAGATGCACTTTTATTTTGTATTACAATTTCCGTTCTCTTTGCAAGGTCACGAGATAAATAAAAACGAATAACACTTTCCTGTTTGAGAAAAGTATAAGATTGGCAAATTCAAACAAATAATAAAGAACATCTCGGAAATAGTTGACTCAAAAGAAAACGAAGTATTTTACATAAATTCAGTGTTTTAACGAGATCCACATTTATATAAGTCTTTGTCCGTGTCTTAGTTCTTACTATTTATCCAAAAATCATCTTTTGGCCACTCGGAGGCCTACCGAGGCGAGTGCACCCTGGACCAGGTCTTCCAGCGGGAGAAAATCCTCACGCCGGTATCGGAAATCGAACCCGGGTCCTCCGCTTGGTGCCCGCACTAAGGAGGCGACGAGGGGAGAAGGGTGGGAGAGGGGGAGGAAGGGAGAGACAGCGAGGGAGAAAGTGAGAGAGACAGCACGAGAGAGATTTTCAACTTTCTAAACATCGCAAAATTATTGCGTTTAGTTGGACGAAAGTTTCAATTTCAGAAGTTTCCAAGGTACTCAATGGACTTTCGGTTGTACAGATTGTCAAAACTAATTCTAAAGAACATTCAGCATTTCAAGCATACCAACAAAACAATGCCAGTTACGATCTTCATATGTCGCTAAACAGTGCAGACAATAGACAACGACGACGCACCCAGAGTGTGTATGTATGTATGTTGGAGACGCCGCAGGCCGCGTAGTATCTCTGTGGCGGTCGGTCGAGTTTGCTGTTCCAGCACGCACAAAGACGAGTGCGTGAGTGCGTACTCTTCAACCACTTCACTTTGTGACCCGAGCACTCTCCTGCCACACAACCTTAGGCCTTCTTCTTGCTAGCTACTCTGTGTTTTATTTGTTTTGCATGGCAACCCGCTGTCGATACAGCACCCCTAGGAGGTCCTGCCTCCCGCCACACATGCACTCAGGACACCCGTTGGCTTGTCACGCTCAGCGCATTACGAGCATTTTATGAAAAAAGATGGTGTGTATTCAAACATTATTATTTTCTCCACCTGTTATCTGTAGTAAACAGAGGAACTATTGCATACCAACCAAGAATTGTATATGAAAATTTTGAGACAAAATTGCCAAATCATTTCGGTTACTTTTCTATAACTATTGACTTCTGAAATTTTATTACAAATACAGTTTTCTTCTTGTCATTCATACAGTCTACAGTCATTCGTGATATAACTCACACTTTTTACTTCTCCTAACTTGCTGGGTCCCTTTATTGTCTTTCTTCACTTCCTGTGTCTTTCATGCACTAATTACGACGATGCAGTCACTTGCGACGCTCGTTGAATCTTCTTACGACGTACTAACACGGCGACACACACGCACAGCTGTCTCACATTCACTGACACAGTAACCGACTCGTGTCTGCAACTGTAACTCTGACTCTTTTGTTTCCTGACCTCCTTATATAGCTAGGATGGCGTCTCATGGATCTTTCGCGAACTCCAAATATGCCGGCAATGACGTAACCAGGTCCTTCCCAAAGTTACCGGAAAAAACTCCTTTTGTGTGGCCGCCTCGATT